>JADANM010003811.1:3464792-3518241 GCA_026213755.1 Eurema hecabe | reverse complement strand
CCGCTATTTATAATTTATGAACCAAAACATATGACGTCAACGACCTAACTTAGAATTTAAATGTAAATCTAAATGTATAAGCCTTTAACGAAAATTACTTGAAGTAGGAAATGGGACTTTGATGCTAGTATGTTTTAGCTATCCTTACAATATTTACGATTTACAATTTTAAAAACCTTTATCAAAACATTAAAAAATGCCTCAATAATCCATACTAATATTATAAATGCGAAAGTAACTCTGTCTGTCTGTCTGTCTGTCTGTCTGTTACGCTTTCACGCCAAAACTACTGAACCGATTGTAATGAAATTTGGTACACAGATGGTCTAGAGCCTGAGTAAAAACATAGGCTACTTTTTAACTGGAAAAAAGGGGTTCAAAGTTGATATAAAATTCCACGCGGACGGAGTCGCGGGTAACAGCTAGTATCCAATAAAAGGCACAGAAGGAAATAAATATACTTCAAATTAATTTCTAAATAAAATATGACCATATTTTAAAAATATATACCAGAGCCTTCGTTGTATGAAATGATTTTAATACGTAAATAAAATGTTGTTTAATGCGTAATAAAACACTTCTTGTTTTTAAGGACTCTGTATTGGATTGGGCTCGGGATCACAGGATGCATCACAAATATTCGGAAACCGATGCTGATCCTCATAACGCCACTCGTGGGTTTTTCTTCTCTCATATCGGATGGCTGCTGGTTCGAAAGCATCCAGAAATCAAAGCGAAAGGACCCACCATTGATCTAAGCGACCTAAAAGCGGATCCTATTCTTCGTTTCCAAAAAAGGTAAGCTTTTGATATATGATGGAAATGATAAATGCATCACGTGAATATGAAAAATGTGTACTACTCCCGTACGTCATTCCCGTACTTTAAAATTGAAGAAGAAACTTAAAAATTTACTTACTTATAAAATGCAAATAAATAGTTTTATCAACTTGATCCCTCTTTGTGGATATTATTCAGCAAGATTTATTTCTTTTGTTTCAGATATTACCTGTTTCTGATGCCGATAGCTTGCTTCATCATTCCGACGATCATTCCAACGCTATGGGGAGAGAGCTTGTGGAACGCTTACTTCGTTTGTGCCATTTTCCGATACGTGTACGTTTTGAACGTGACTTGGCTCGTAAATTCCGCCGCCCACAAATGGGGCAGCAAACCATACGACAAAAATATTAACCCCGTGGAAACTAAGCCCGTGTCATTAGTCGTGCTAGGCGAAGGCTTCCATAACTACCATCACGTCTTCCCCTGGGACTACAAAACAGCGGAACTCGGGAATTATTCCTTAAATATAACAAAACTATTCATCGACACAATGGCCAAGATTGGCTGGGCGTATGATCTTAAAACCGTATCCCCTGAAGTCATTGAAAAGCGGGTGAAAAGAACAGGAGACGGGTCACACGAAGAGTGGGGCTACGAAGATATACATGCCTCTAACAATGAAAAAATCCACAGTGAATAAAGCAACAAAGAAACACTGAAAGGTGCAGGATGAAGTATTCTATAAGTAGATAGTTTAAAATATGATGTGATATTCAAAGTAGTCAAAGTTGTGAGGGATTTGTAACATATTTATTATTTATTTTTAACGTACATTATTTTTGTAAAATAATATTTTGTGCCCATAATACATGAAAAGACTTATATTTAGAATAGTAATAAATAATAACACATTGTTCTGTTTTTCCTTATTTTAAATATCTCGAAAACCTTTAGCCCTTTGTCTATATTGTTGTACAAGTATATAATGTCTTTGTTTGCAAATGAGAGATAAACCTCATTATATGATTGTTCAAAAATTGTTTATATTTTATACTAATACAATTAAATCAAATACACTAACTTAGCAAAAAGTTCACATCTTTGCATGTTATAGCACTATAAAGCCAATAGGATTACGTTTTTTCATACAATTGTCTCTATTCGTTAGCTTTGTTGGATTTTTTTAAATTGATAATAATAATTAATATAACGGAAGCTATGACGCAATGAAAAAAGTATAGAATTTATATTCTATTATCTGATTTTTTTCTCCTTGTTCGTTATAATGTATTTTTATCACGATTTGATGTATATTGTTATATATTTAATATAATATAAAGGCACGCCTATACACATAGCAGTAGTAATTTCAATTAGGGGCCTCTGTTACAGCCCCTCTATGGGTGCTTTCAATTTGATATCTTGTTTGCACACTCAATTACTTTTATGTTAATGGTGTTGCCAAACGTATTCAAATAGATACATATATTTTTATAAAGTTATTCCTCTTTTTGAACACGATAATTTGAAATTTTTAATTATTTTACTATTTGACTTAAATTAATCTTAAGCTGTTGAATTAAGTTTTTTCTAATTCTTATCTTTTCGAAATCTATAGTAAGATTTAACATAAACAAATGAGCCGTCCTTTATATCTACATGAATTTTTGTGTGAAAATTAATCTTTATTTTTTAAATTAATTATGGGTTATTCAATCTTGTCACTCGTCACCATGACGAAGTGTACACAAATACGCGACCCGGCTCCCAGATCTACTATTGTCTCTGTAAAACATTTTAAAAATAAATTTATTTTCAACAAATCCTGCCGACGACCGCGGCGTTGGCCTTCCAAAGCCCTTTTCATGACAGTGTTAGTTTCATGACGCCGAATATGAGAGACAGAGTGCTATCAAATAGAATAATAATAGTAATAATAAAATGTTTTATTCATTGTTTTAATTTACATTTAACGTTTCATAATAAGATACAGTATATTGTGGGAGACTGATGCCTAAACTAGGCTTTATGGGCCTGTATTTCAGGTCACCAGGTCTTCACCCTTTTGCCATATTGCTTTTATAAATTTATGCGGTAAGTAAAACTAGTAAAACAAATAAATTAGAATTAAGGAAAAGAAAACATACGAAAAATACATATTTAAAATAAGACTGGTTAGTGGATGTGTGTGTAGTGCGAATGTAAGTGTGAGTGTTTGTGTTGTGTGGATATGGATAATAATAATCTTATTAGAATAGATCTGAGGTATAGACTCCTCTATAGGGAACCAGGTAAGCCGAAATGAGGCTCGAGGAGCAGTTCACAGGGTTTATTGATAATTTTTCTCTTAATGCAAATATTGTTTACGTATATACAGACTAAAGAAAGATAATGTTACTGTAGTAAGGACCAAAATAGAGTAAAATACCAATTAACAAATTTTAAACAACAGTTAAAAATAAATAACCTTAGCGATAAGGCTTATTATAGTGCTAATGATTACAAAAAACAATGTGATACCATCACGTTTGAAAGCTAAAATATTTTTAATACAAATAATTTTGAACAAACATATAACATTTTAAGTATTTTTTCCCCAAAATCTACATATAAAACTTTAGTTATAATCTAAATATTTGCAGAATTAAATTTTTTATAACAGCCTGTAGATATCGACAGTACTGAAAGAAGCCTTCTTTGAGGCTTTCAGTTCTTTAATGGGATATACTGACCACTAGTCGTGTTCTTCAGTCTTAATATTACCAAAACCAAATATCATGATGATTAATGAAACACCGTTAAATGATTCATTCTCTTCGTATGGCGTTGGAATGTCATTTCACGACGATTTAACAACATATGAAGACTCTGTTTTAGTGAAAATCTTGCTTACTATAATTCTTGGTGTATCTATGATTCTAAGCCTTGTTGGTAACTCGTGCACTTGTGCTGTTATCATTCGAGAAAGATCCATGAGAATTCCGACTAACTACTATTTACTCAACTTGGCGATAACGGATCTTACGACGGCTCTGTTTATTCCAATAGAAATTTATATAATATGGATTCAAGATTATTATCCGTTTGGTGATGAAGGATGTCGAATGCATTTTTTGATATGGGATTTATTAAGCAACTGCAGTGTTCTCACCATACTCGCACTAACTGTAGAACGATATCTCGTTATATCCAAGCCGTTTTTACGACAAAGACTAGCTCTAAACTCAAGAGTATTTAAAATAATCGCAATAATTTGGATTATTGCGTGTATTTTCTCGATTCCGAATGTTTTTTATGCCTATTTAGTTGAGAGAAAAAGTAACAGTTACTGCTGTCTCACGGTGGTGGATGAGAAAGTAATTTTGTTGGCGGCTGGGCTAATCGTTTTCTTTGTGGTCCCGATGACGGTCATACTAGTTTTGTATATATTGATGGCGTTTAATTTGAAGTCGAAGAAGTCACAATCAACGCACCCCGCATATGGAACTCAAAATAAAAACAAAGCTGTAAAAATGCTAGGTACAGTATCATTTTAAGTTCTTGCTTATTTTTTATAGCTTAAACATTATTAGACTTATAAATGTTGCGTCTATATATGTATAATGAAATTTGTGAATAATAAGAATACTCTATTTTATGTTATATAAATTTACGACATATTTTTTATATAGCGGCGGTCGCAGCATCCTTCTTCATTTGTTGGTCTCCATACAGCGTTCTTCGCCTTTTGACCGTGATACCAAAGCAAAATAATAGCGATAATTTCAATGTAAGTAAGACAATTTTATCGAATAATAAGTCTGCATAGTTTCCGTTCACTTTACTCTGGCGATGATTTTTACTTTACATCATTCGAGATAAAACTGTCTAAACTTTAAGAAAAAATCTTCTAAGACAATAGTTTATTAATCGACGTTGGTATTGCACTTTATTCCTTAATTATTTACTGGAACCACTATTATACAAATCGACTTGTTATTGGTAATAAACCATTTTTTAGTCAAGACTTCCCGAAATAAAGACATCATATGCCATAGGTCCTTTAAGAATCATAATATGGCGATTTGTATAAGAATTGGACTTTTCTTTTTGCAGGTGGAACGAGCTTTTCTATATTTAAGTTCGATAAATAGTTATCTCTCCACAGCCGTGAACCCTATCCTCTACAGTCTAATGTCTCGGAAATTCCGCAAAGCATTTAAGGCAAGTACCTACTTTCTTATTATTTAAATCTACCTTAGGAAAGGTAATAACAGGGATTGGGTTCACGAAGTAAAACATCGATTTAGGCGGAATGGAACCGATATTGAGCCATTTTTCATAAAAAAGGCAATAACTATATTTTACGCCAGTTATTGCATATATACCCGTGTTTTAGGTTAATGGTTATTGTTAATCCGCCAGCCTTAAAAGTTTAAAACTTAATTATGAATACACATTATATTAATGGATTTTCAAAAAAAAAATCCGACGGAAAACGATTTCCATCAAAAAGATTAGTATAAGAAGTACTGACATAGCTATTTCGGCTAATATAAGAGATATTAAAGCAAAAGGACTATAATAAAACGCACGTGTCTCATAATAATCCTTTCATAACGAAGCGATCATGTTATGTTATGGTGGCGAAAATAAATAAAATAAACTTGTAATGTTATGCAACAGTCGGCCATAAAAGTATATTAACACATTGCAAAATAAAATATTTTTCTTAAACAGTTTAATATTTTATTCCCTGTATTTTTAATGTTACTAGTGATAATATGATTATTTTTTTCCATCGACATGTTAGTATAGAATCTATTCGTATAAGATGATTTGAATATTTTTATTTGTTATCCTTATAATGGTAATAAAAGCAATCAGCCCCCTTTGAGTATCAATGTCAAAATAAACCAATTTGTTTGTATTTATTCCTCAATTGATTTGTGAATTGAACGCGCTGTTATTTGATAAAAACAGGTAGGTATAAACATAAAATCGTTCGCAATATTTGGCGATCAAATTGAATTTCCTGCTTTAGTTTAGGTTATGTTTGTTTTTATTTGATGTTATTCAATATTTAAGTACTGACAAAATGAATTATATTTTGTGGATAATTTGTTTGACCGCTGTAATATAGAAAATTAACAAGTAAACAATAATAATTGGATTTTAACACGGACGTAATGACTATTGCATTCAAAGGTCGTATATAGGTTTACCGTGTAATTGAATAATAGAAACAAAAAAAAAAGTTAAAGAATTACTAACCTATTACAGACTCGATTCTGAGAACCTCTTGCTATTCTATGCTCTGCATAAAATGCTTTAAATATTTATAAGCATCTTAAAATTAATGCGAAAGTAATTCTGTGTGTCACGCTTTTAAACAGAAGGGTTTTGAATTAAATTTAATAATCTTAATTCTTATAAGTTGTATATTCTTAGCAATAATAATCTTACAATGCCGGACCGGCCCACTATTATCATAAGTTTCTACACTAAGTGTAAGAGTCTCGTCCTTACGTTGAAATAACATTCAGACTACAGCTTATATTGGTATTCTCATTCGCTCGTTCGCTGTAGCGTGTTATTTAATTACAGGCAACAATAATTTGAATATATTGTACAATTATTGTGACTTGCTAGACTTAAATGTAGCAGAAATTCATTAGTTCCTTTCGGCGTCGACAAAATAATGTGCTATCACATTTCTCTTTGTTATGATATCTGCGAAGTTATTAATTATAAACGTATTTTTAGAGGGGGCATCTAAAATACCAAATAATACGACTTACGAATATTATAATTGCGAAAGTTTATAATTTATTTTCTTACTTTGTACTTGCACAAATTGCGAAAACTATATACTGAAACCGAAGATCGTGGCCAACAGCAATACTGCTTGTTACTACAAAGTAGTCTATTTCTAATAGCTTCTATTTTAACCTCGTACTTTTCTAAGAAGTACATAAGATTCGATTTAATATAGATTGAGCCTTAAAAGATTTTGTACATTTTTAATTCTATACCTAAAAGTAATTTAGCAATACTTAGTATTAAATTTGAGTTCTGGAGTCGAAAATGTTTAAGTGACCTCTCAACAAGCCAGATGTATGCATTATTAGGGTAGATATTATTCACTTAATTATATAATTAATACATTCAAAACTATAGATCATCGTAATACTAAAAATATTCTATGTACTCACCACAAAAGGACAACAGGATACAAAACTTTAGGAACATCAATTCAACTAATATTATATTCCGATGTTTTGTAATGTAAAATATATGAATATTGAATATGTCTATGTACTATATAAATTGTTTACATTGAAGAACAATAAAGGGACAACTAAGCACACTACTGTTGCTAAACAAAGATTAGGCAATAGAGAATTTAAGACTGTATAAGCGACATTAAGGATTCCCTTGGGCTTTAGGGGTCTATGCTTCAGGAGGATAAACCTTATCCTTGTCACATACGTGTCATAGTGTATTCTGTTTTAATCTGTATTGTCTTACACTTCAATGTAATAACAGATGAGACTTAAATTGGCTTAAAGTTTAGGTATATCTTGTTAGAATGTTTTCCTATCGCGCTGTCCGTTTTCTCCTGCAGACTATTCGCTTCGGTAGCAATACTACATAGTATAAACAGTATATTTGGTCTTATTTACTTACATGCCAAGCCTCAACTAAATCGATTCTACTTAAGTGAAATAGTAACACATATACGTAAGAACAGACCTATAGTTAATAAATTTATATAGAAGTGAAGATATCTATATAAAATACTTTATTGAAACTTTTGACTTTTATTTCAGGATTTACTACAAAGCAAGTCTTCGGCAAGGCCAAGTAACCGTAAAGACAATAAAGGAATAGCTCTCGCCATATTGAAACCACATTACATATAGATATCCATCTCCGTCTCTGCGTCAAGGGAACAATAGTTTCAAATGTAACAATATTGAATAAATAATAGAATTAAAATAATATAAGATATCATACTCTTACATTAAATATTTATTTTTACTTTTTAATATTTAATGTAGATTGAATGTTTAAAATTAAATGTGCTGTACAAACATAATATTAATATATTTAGATATTAGGACCAAGTTTTTCCCACCTATACTTACTCGAGTTAATCTCGAGGTATAAAAATGAAACAGAATCAAAAAGTAGCTGTGTCAGCATAATTTCGAATTCTTCTGCTGTTTCAGAATAATCGGATTTTGTTCTTCATTATGGCTTTATATAACATTTAATACTTAATTGTCGTTATTATATCTGCATACGATAACATTAAATACTATTATGGATAATCTCGAAATTATCGACAGTAATGGAATTTTACAACTGATTGTATAACTTGCGTCAACATTATGTACTCGTTGGAAAACTTACATTGGATATAGTTTATTACTAATTATTAATTATGTTATAGAATTGCATCTTGTTGTTACTGATAGCGTTCTATACTTTTTAGTCATAATTACAATATTGTTATAAATGTTGTGCAATTATATTCTACTAATATTTCAAGTAGTAAATTTAGATGAACAAGGCATTTTTTTGTAATCATTAATTGCTCGTTGGTCTAAGATAAATCAGTGAAACGAATAATATACTTATTACTATACCACTAAAGTCTATTTTTTTTTTACTTTTATATAAGTATATTCAAATAATATCACAATAATGAAACAAAAATAAAAAAAGATCGATTAAAATTTTCATTTTCATTTTATTTTTTGACATATTATCACAATAATATGTCAAAAAATAAATACACTATGAGAGTTTGTTTCGGGTATTTTTTATATCACTTTTTACTTAATATCGGTGTTAAAATTGCATATGTATTGTCTACGTGTCTGAAATTGCTTTTCGAAAAAACGACAACCATTTTGTGAGCAGATACAGTACCAACAACATAAGTACAAAATTGTTTTCCAACACGATACCTCACAAGGCATGCCTTGATGAGATGTTAAAATATTCAATGATACGTTTGCGTGCAAGTCTCTATGTATTGTAAAGATCGTCAAAGCCTTTACATAAAATATTCGAAATCGGGTTTCTTCAATAAAATAAAGGGCAAAGTGCAAGTGTGTCGTGTAGTTTTTTATTTTATGATAGTTTGCAAAATAGATCTATATTTTTAAAAATATTTAGATTTACTGAACAGATATAAGTTTAATAATCTTTCGGAGATTTATGTGGAATCTTTGTTAGGTATAATAGACGTATAAAGTATAGGAATTTACTCACTGATGCACTGAATATACTCAGATGTTACAGATATTTGTAAAACTGTATTAGCATAGATCAAGATATATAGTTTGAGTCCAATGTGGTCCGAACTGTGCCAGCTAACTGAAATTTACAGCCAATCACTAGTTTGCTCTATCGCCCATTATTCACTCAATGCGCCCCTAAATACAAGCATAATTAACGATTTGGTATTACTTCGAACATAATTAAATTTATTTAAAGCAATTAAGCGTATCATTCATTAAGATTAAGTCTCCGTTTCCGTAACAATACCGAGATATAAGTTACCCACATTTTAATTCAAAATCCAATCCACCTATATTCAAAATTTCATTATGTTTTTCCGTGAAAAATCCAAATCCATATATCGAGATATCTTCAGAAACTTTCACAGTTGCAATATAAGCAAATATAGAGGTTTATTATTATTTTAGCAAACCATCATTGTTGCCCGTTTCTAATATAGCTAGAGAGATGTGTTTGCAATAATTGCAACTAGTTAGAAGATGTAAATGCCTATACATGTTCCGATCTGACGCAACACTTATTTTTTACTTGATTTAACCTTAACATTAATGTACATGAACATTCCGTTCATAGGCGCTTTAAATTAAACGACCAGTACAAAGTGTAATAGTGTATTTGTTTTACCCAAATCACTTTTTTTATAGTTTGATAAACAAATGAATAGTTTTAATAAAGAAAACTTGGACAACGTGGCTCGAAGCCAAGATTTTACATGGACGCCTGCGACTAAAATACGGCAATTACATTCACAAACTTGGTTCGATACAGGGCTGTTGCTGACACAGATTTTAAACATCGCTGATTTAAAATAATCGAGACAATTCCATGACATTAACAAACGAGAACTTTAATAAAGATACTTTTCAAAAGTAAAAGGCGTTAAGTTTTACATTTATAAACTAAAAATTGTATTTGCCGGCTATCCAGTAAAGGGATCTTATCTGAATATTATATGCACAGCAATTGCTGTTCATAATGATATCAATTGTAGCATCCGCAATTGCTGCTATCGGTTACAGCTACAACCCTAGATCGCAGTCTTGCATTGTTCAATTTACTTTCCAACAAAATTTAATAAATGGTACACATTAAATTTGTTTCCTAGTTTTATAAGCAGCAAGAATTTTCGTATTATTCACTTTGTGAATACATATATACTAGTATACATCCAATTTATAATGATACAATGTCAGTAAGCGATTCTTCTTACAATTCAATTATTCTAAATGCTCATTATAACAAACAATAGAATAAGAGTATTGTTTATAAAGTTGCGAGTAAAGTTAACATATCCAATAAAAAAAGGAATGAAATAATTGTTACTTCTAACGCATATTTTACACGTGTAGGCAGATTGTAAAAGGTTTATTTGTAAACATGTTATTTGAGGAGAATAGGTCGTTCAGGCAATCTGCGTCAAAACGGGAATCCGAAATGTGAAAGAGGAGATATATGTACTCCACAATCTCATGGTCGGTTTCACGTAATTTCTAGAACATAAAAATAACAAAGTGAGACAAGCGAGATCCGGTTTCAGTTTACGGGCCATTTGAGCGACTATTGTTTGAGGTTTTGTCCTAATGCGGCACTATTTTATATAAACGACACGTTTGGACTGATAACGTATCCCACTTCGTTGTTCCTGTCTTTCATATGATTTGTTTGTTTTTTGCTAGCCGTGTGTAGGCGCTACTGTTTTAGGTCAATATCATTATTTTGTTGTGTGATAAATTCTAAATTGGTCCTTATACTAGAAATGCGAAAGTTTGTAAGAAATAAGAATGTATGTATGTATGTATTTCATGTATGTATGGCGGTTATAGAGGTTCACACCTCGTGGGTAACACGAAGGATACGTTATAATATCTCTGTCTTGTTACGTGTGCGGGGACTAAAAAAAAAATAAACATCCCAGCACCTACTAGTGTTAGAAAAGCTCTTTAGAGGTTTTAACATGAAGATTTAATAAATCTCTGCAGTCGCTTAAAGCTGGCATACAGCTAATCACGAAAAAATATACACCTTTTAAATTTCAACAATATCTGGCGAAAAATAATCCCTTTTAGCGAAAAATCTAGGTAATGGAATGAATAATCACCTAAGGTCTTCATATTATTAAAATTGTTAGTAAAATTAATATTGAGTCTAGTAAGACAATAACAATCAACTATTAAAAATATTATTCTGTGAATACAAAGGTTCATAACTGCCAGAACTCATTTGGCAGTCCAGCTACTGTGATGAGGCATTTGTACTCGAGGACCTAACTTGCAACTCCATGAACAATTAAACACCCTTAAAGCCTCTCATTGTCTATATATATTTAAATTTATAGGATTTTTTAAGATTTCAGAAGTTTTACTAAATATACATAACTACATAGTTTACAATACATACAATATATAATACGCCTTTTTTATTTCCCTTGAGTAAACATTTTTTAGAGTATAATAAGTTGGTAACTACTCAATATATCTGTCTGATATTTTGCGTTCTGGTTAATTAGCTCTCGAATTTATACAAGATACTTTTATCCCATTTACGGAAAAATGTGTTTAAATCCAAGTCACATACCTAGTAATGAATTTACACAATATAATAAAACTTGCGGCTTACATAAGATTTACCGAGTGTGATTTGATACCTACTTACGAATCAGAAGAAAACCCCTAAAGTATTTACATTGGATAATATAGGGTCAAACTACTTACTTATACTTTGCCAGTGATTCAAATAAATTCTCTTTAGAATACATACCTACAATATTAAATATATTATTATGCGAGGTAAAATAGTGCTTGTTAAAAAGTGTTATCTGTTTAAATCATGTTATTACCGTAGGCATTGGCCCTGTACCTATAATTTTTGTTGTTATAAAATTTCATTTAAATAAGTGTCACAATTAAGCAATCCAGTAATATATTTACCTATCATCACAATAGTTATCTTCCTAAATAAAGTAATCAAGATAGGTTTTATGTAAATTACAATAACTCGGCCGAGCCCGTCGTAATTGCGTACTTAAAATTTTTAGATCGTCTTACCGTAATCGCGGTAGCTTTGGAAACAAACGGCTCTCTAACGACAGATAAAAGGGGGAAAAATGTAATTTACATTTACCAGATCCATTAAGGATCCTATTCAATTGTGAAACACTCGTATTATTATAATAACAGTGAAATTGGACCTATTTTAGTCTGACCTTCTTACCAGAAATAGCGCTTTTTCAGATACTTACCCGGTTGGGTGACTTGCTGGCTAGAATATTAAAGTGGCCCAGGCTCAGTTTTATTGGAATTAATTTAATGAAAGATCACCGCTAAATAATCACTCGTCTGGTAAATGTAAGCCTATAATTGGCATCAATTAAATCTGTCACTCCGGCCTATATGATGAACTGTAATACACCTAGTTATTATTATATTTTGTACTTATATTAATAATACGTTTACTTGTTCAAGAATGAATACTTAAATAAATCAAAATTCTCGTAAAGTTTTTCAAAGTATTTCAATCACAATGATAAGGTCGTATTAAATTTATTATAAATATTGCATTGTTCGTATTCACTGCACATACAATGTAAGACTACAACAAACCAACTCAACACTACAATATCCAAATCCTTCTCTACTTCTTAACTTTTACGTTGCAGAACCTACTTTCATAAAATATCGAAATAAAAAACAAACAGAGCAATAGACTCTAGTCTCTAACTGAATTACAACCATAAAACATCATATTGCATTGCATAAATATGTTAGGCCGGTTTGTGTTAAACCTATCCGAAATTTATATAGAAGACCATTGTTATTTGGATTTATATGCAGAATTAATTCCTAAGAACTCATACTATATACTAAGTATCAGATAAAAAAGAAACCTTTTTAAATTGATATTATATACGAGCCTGTCCTAGTGCTTATTATAGAGCCAATTAGCCAATAGCCAATTTAAACATATGATCAACCCTTTCCTCTATAAATAATATTATAAATTCATTAGGAATACTACGCATGTATCTTAATTATGTTTGTGTATGAAGTTTACATTCATGAGTGCTATTTAGCATTACATTGAAAGGCCGGTCTAAGTACGCAGAGCTAAACACAAAGCATAATGTTAGAATCGGTATTGAAACATTTTCACAGATGTAGACGTCAGCCCAGCAATCAATAATTCGTTCGTACTCTTTTAACATTATATGTATTAGCCTCTCCCATTCGCAAAACAATATCAAATAAACAGATCCAACAAATTTTAGACTCGGTTACAAGGACATTAATGTAACATTACCTCACAAATGCGGATCTAATAAATTAACTTTAATCGCCTAACTTTGGCTTGTTTCTCGGCTTATAGGTAGTTAATAAGTACATACAGTTACATAGTATATTATTCATGGTATACTGGATCTTTATAAACAGGAAAAAGCCGATGATATTATTTTTCGTCCTTAATCATGTTGACCTCAATTATTTTCAAGTAAAATTTGTAAGGATGAGGTCCTAATGTACCTGCAGGTAAGTGCGCGTCATTTACTTTTAGCGCTGGACATAAATGACGCTCGTGCGAGAAAGACAACACGGCTGGGACAACCAATCAACACTCGTGCACCCGACGATCACGCGCCCCGCGCGCCGCGCCCATACCTCGATACCTTATTTTTGACTTCTGCGCAGGTTTCGTTCAGCGCTAAAGATTCGTGACGCGCAAAAAAATATATTAACCATTCTTACTCCTCTTTCTCATACCCAGAAACTCTTGCATTTTTAATATAAGACCAGATTATCAGGTCTTCTCATTTTCATTGTGGAGTACACGGAGACATTTTTTTATGTACATTTTTTTATGCAAATGCAGCTCACTATGTACATGCTAATATAAACATAAGTTTATAATCAAATTCAGAGAATGGATTTTTATTTTCATATTCATTGGCGAATCTAATTACACCAAAAATTGGTATGCTTAATGTGTTAGCACAGATAAAACCTTGAGCTGAAATACATTATTCAAACGTAATTAAGATCTGACGTCTTCGTCCCAAATTTATTAGGAATACTAAAATACATTTCTTTATTCCTTTTATAACTAAAATGTTCTAAGAAGCCCTAGGTATTTCTAGACTAGTTATTAAATAGAAATTCTAGAGATCAAAGTAAAGATGGAACATTAAAGACAACCAATACAAGTATCGAATAAAAAGGATATTATATCGTTAAAATAAACGATCGCTACAGACGAACAATTACAAGTTAGCCAATTACTTGGAGTTCAGTGCAATAGCTCAGAAAAGTCTGATATTATCACTGATGAGATTCTGTTCGTAAGCAATCGGTACTCGTATTATTTTCCTAACTATATTCTTCGTAAATAACGATGAAACTTTCTTACCCTAGATATTAATTTACACTGTAATGATGTCGTGTAAACTTATAGCGATAATAAAGAAAAGTCTACACTAAAAGATCACAACAATGTTATTATAAAATAGATATGTTATATCCATACAAATGAACCGAAAAAGTGTTCCGAACAGCAGCAGCAGCACACATATATACAAGACAAAACGACAGAAAAGAGATATATGACAAAACCAATAACAGAAAAAGAGATAGTTATTTTTGTCAGTTGCGCGTGAATGCACTGACAACCAATCACCTAAAGCCAACACGTCCTAATTAATATGTTTAACATATCTATTTTAACACATCATTGGATCAAAACGTCAGGTTAACACTTCATTATGTAACAGACAACATTAATTTTATGCTTTTTATTAAAATAAATTCCTACTCAGATATATTTTAATTATAAAATGCGTACGAAATAGTCAATTCTAACAAATGTATATATTTTTAAATTTTAAATCTAATTAACAGATTACAATCTTACTACTTATTGATCGATCAATAAAATTGTTCATCTTTTCCTTTCGTAGGATGTTGAGCTTTTACCAACATTCTAACAAAAAGCAGATTGTTAGCATTCTGATAAAAAAATTAGGGGCAGATTCCCTTTTAGAAAATCATCACAAAGTATTCCTTTAAAGAGTGGAAAAGGAGAGCAAGTATATATAAATTGTTAAATGAATGCTATTATGAAATGCTTGCATTAAAAACGCAAGTCACTTCCATATTCATTCGACAACCTCTTGGCGCAGTGGTAGCACAACTGTTTTCTGCGCGAAGTGTCGTGGGTTCGATCCCCACACCGGAAAAAAATATTTGTAATTTACATTTGTATTTTACTGGGGTCTGGGTACAACATATATATCAGTTGTATGTACCTATGTATTTACAAAAGAAAAGTATGTATATGTAATTTATTCCGTTATCTAGTTGTCATAACACAAGCTTTTGCTTAACTTGGAACTAGATAATAATTTAATGTCTAGAAATATTATTATTATTATTATTATTATTGTATTCGCAATTCATGTTACACATAAAAGGTTTATTTCAAGTGCCCTAATGTGACTTCTTAATATTTAATAGTATAAAACTGTGAATACTTCTTCCATTAAATATTAATCAAGGTCATATAACAAAACTTTCAATACATTCTTAAAATGTTAATTTTGACATTTAGTTAAAAAAACGATATATTGATAAACTACTATATATACACGCAAAAATGAAAGTAGTTTTCTGTGTACCATAACGTATTTATTTCTATATATTACAAGGACAGCAGTTTTTGTTCTATATTTTAATGTATTTAATGTCATCTTTTGTACCAACCGTTGTTTATAATCTGTTATTTACAACAATGTTTGAGTTCTTGTCTCAAACATTCTTAGATTTTTAGACTTTAAACATTATAAATAAAATGAAGAGCTAATAACCTGTTAGATCTTTTATTATTGTTAATAATTTCATAGATTTTGAATAACATAATTGTAATTGTTGGGTTTTTAACGGTGGTTTTTTGCCTGGAAGATATCGCTTCCTAATAATAATAAGCGATAAGGCCGACACTTGGCGGAATTGTGTTCTTTTTTATGTAGTGTTTATTGACAATAAAGTGTTTTTTTTTTTATTTCATTCATTTTTATTTATGTGACAGACCTTACAAAAAGAAGGTTAAAAAGGCATTCATTTTGTAATTTACAGTAGGTATGTATTAATTAAGTTTAAAATTAATAAGTAATTTAAACAGGCTTCATTGAATTGAATGTAATTTCCTACTTATTTAGTTGGAAAATATAAATGTAATTTCAGTAGATACCATTCTGCCTCTCCTTAGATAAAAAAGAGTTTAATACTAAAAACTAAATGTGCCGATTGTGATATATTAATTTCCTAATTAATTCCCATATAGCTTTTTTTATATTACCTACCTACCTTGATAGTTTCTTAATGCACCTAATCACAATTTCTCTTTAAAAATCCTTACCTTTTGCATAGCGACGTAATAATTGATATACATATAAACGTTAAAATATATATAAACGGCGCCACCTGTTGGCCAGAAAATGGATTTGCAGACAATAATGATTTATACATTATAGATTTAATGAAACTACTGCCCGCTAGATGGCGTTGATAATGCATGTTAGCCTGGGTTGTGTGTGAATGCGCGGACGCTCTGATAAGAGAATAATGGTTTAAATTCCTTCATGTTACGAATATAAAATTATAAAAACGAAAAACATACACCTTTTAAACATTTCGTAGTTGGAACTTGTTTTCAGGTACACACATTCGATATATCCCTTCCACATTTTCTTAAAGTAATTTAATATAAGTAATTATGCTGTAGTATGACTAAAAAAACATCATCTACTCTAGGAATACGATCTAAAGATTAATTTTGAAGTAAATTGTTTTGTAACTATTAATTAGCATTCAAGGTAAATTTGGTAAGGTTATCATAGAACAAACTGTTGTCGTATTAATATAAATCTTCATTAGTATTCCGTCTTAATATCAAATTCTATTGCTATATTATAATCATCTATTTCAGAAGCCCTTATTATATAAAATTAGTATAATTTGTGTGGGTGAATGAAGCAATTAAATTTATGGGTCGGTTTAATGTACATTCATGTAATTTACGTAGGTACATTCTAAAACAGTACCGCTTATTTTAAAAAAAAAACGTTATACAATAGACCCATCTTCGTAGATATATTGCGTTAATCATAGATGGAAAATTATATTTATATTATTCAAGGTCTACGGTAAACATAACTTATTTATTTACATATAAACTTTAATTGGTTCTTCAATTTGCAACAAACATTAAATCGTACTTTGATCTTTATTTCTCACAATAAAAACACTACACGTGTTCTGAAAGAGTCAAAATCTGATACATAATTCGTGTTATATTTCATAATAATGTATATTGATATTGAATTAGATTTATTCTGACCTGAAAATATAACGCATCATTCCAACCTATCAATCCAATATATTGTTCCAACAAGTCAATACTAAACATCCAATCCTATATATTATGAGTCGTGGCAATGCTAAATTTGACTCTGAAAGCTCAAAAAGATGATGAAGAGATTAGAAAGAACTGTAGAGAGCTCAGGTAAATGGGCAAATAGTATTTAAAGTCAATTTACTTTTCATTAATCCTGCTTTTCTCTTATATATCTAAGGACCGTTGTTATTATAATTAGAAAGCGATTAAATCTTACGCAGAAAATAATATACATAGCCTCCTTCTTGTATGAAAAGACTCAGTAAGAATTGCGAATAAAAGAATTGTTAATCTTTCCAAAATTTAAAAAAAAGTTTGTGAGTGGTTCTTTGGATGCTTCATACTCTTACACGGAAAAACTACGGTATTTAGTGTGAAGATAGATTAGATCCTAGATATGATACTATTTATCCCGGTATTACCCCGGGAACGGATATAACGCTAGTAAAACCGCGGGCAAGTCTAGTATGTAATAAATTCTAACCACACTTCTAGAAGAAATTGCTGAATGAATTTATTACTCGTAATTTACTGAATAAAAGCCGTTCAACATCAGCTCGAGTGAAGTGTGTAAGTAATTTATTGTTATCCTACATAAAGCTTACGCGACTAAACGATAAATAAGGAATGTTAAGCCGTGTTACGATGGAAAAAAGTGTTTACGAAACGATTGTTAATGTTACAATCGCTTTGGATCGTTACAGAATATGATTATAATATATTTATAGCAAATATTAAAAAAAAACGGTTTTTAAATTGTTTATTTTTCATTTATTTGTCGAATCGAATAAAATAATTGCTACATTATTCGATATGTTGGTAAATAATTTTAAATAGTGACAACATATTCTGCTGATTGTTACAGACAACTTTCCCTTGCTTCCTCCACGTTTCCTTAGTACATGTATCTATCTAAACCTACTGTATTTAAAAAAATATACAAGACGCACATTATAGATCAATGTTTATTGTAAAATACTGTATGACTTATCATACATGTTGTGCGAATACAGAACATTAGTCAGTGCCATAGTTACGGATTACCCGTGACCGTAATAATTAGTGTCGTTAGTGGGACCTGCGGACTGAAGGGTCACGGTTTCGGCGCAGTTGTGGGTGAAAACGTTTCGTGTTACGCTCCGTGTTTACTAAACACTGCGTAACATTCACTACAAAATATCCCCTTAATTTGTAAAGCTGAGGATTTTATTTCTTTAAATTATTTTTTTTTTTAAACGTGCTGATCTCAAGAACTATTGATATGAATTGAAATATTCTGTTTTTTTTTTATAGTACCTATATGGAGTAAGGCTTTACGATATATAACACAGCGACCAATAGGAGCGAAGAAACAGTGAAAATTTTATTAATATTTGCGAGCTTCATTTGCATGCGCGGCGTAAACGGTTCAAGAGATGTATGAGGGAATTATTCTTTTTATTCACATAAAATAAATCTGCGACATTATATTATGATATATATTTTATGTCAATCAAAAATGCAAAATATAATTTTTAATACAATGGCGAAGTTGAGACAAATATTGTGCAACTTCCATGCTAATACTATAAATGTGTGTACTATAAAAGTATCTCTGACTGTCTGTCTGTCTATCTTACCATCACGCAAAACTTCTGAACCGATTAGAACTAAATTTGGTACACAGATGGTCTAAAGTCCGGAGAAGGAAATGGCTACTTTTTTTTAAATCAATCCCCAAAACGTTGAGCGTGAGTTGAAACTTTTTATAATTTTACGCTTTCAACTAAATTGAACGTGGGAAGGGGGGGTCAAAGTTTACATGAAGCGGACGGAGTTGCGGGCAACAGCTAGTCGATTATTGTTTCTTTTTATTTTAATTTAATTGTGCATTTTAAAGAGTAGTATTCGTTTTTATTTTATATTATATATTTGTACAATATATGTAGTCTATAAATATTTGTTGCATAAAGTTACATAATCATTTAATAGAGCTTTTTTACGAAAGATTATTAACTAGGTGTCATGTAAATAAAAAAACAAGATAACTGGTTTATTACTTTTCGTTAAAATGACATTCAATTTATTGCTTAAGTTTAAAGTTACGTTTATAATATAATTAGTTAGTTTATTTATCCACAAACATTTTATATCACAAAAATGTTAGTTGTGGAGAAAAATTTAAACGGATGAATTGAAAATGGAAAAGAATATAATATACGAGTTTTTTTTTCTTTTTTTCTGATGTGATTTTATTTCTTTTATTTTTGGTGTACAAAAAATATTTTATATAAATTTTTATCATCTTTTCATTATTCCTGTAAATATATCAACAAGTAATGCCCCTAATCTAAAGATACTCATACATTATATTATTATGCTTTATTAAGGATTTTTTTTTAATATTGATCGAGGGGCTTAGGCCAGAAGGACATCACGCTGCGGTCTACGACCAATAGGAGCGAGGCATTATAAGTGAAAATTGTTGCAACAAGAAAACAAAATTATAAATTTTGAAAAAAAATCACAACAGTAAACATCTTAGAATAAACATAATTGTAATCGGACATTTCGTTTTAATTATATTGCAACATTGTTTTGCACTAATATGGTGGCGCCCCCTACTGAGTTACAACCACAACATCAACAAACCCGTTATTGAAAACCGCATCAAAATCGGATCATTAGTTTAGTGAGAACATTACTTTGCACGAACGCACTCACAAACATCTCTCACCCTAAAAACATATACCTGCTCCGTTCCGTCGTGGGTAAAAACGGGAAAAATCATTCACGTACATGCTTCTTTTGCGTTGCGTAAACTTTTCAAGATCGCTGCTTAAATCGTTTAAAATATAATCTTTGTTAAATGTGTTCATAAAAAAAATAATCTTTCAAGACAATACGATATAATTTAAGAAAGTTATTAATCTAAATAATTGATATCGACGGCGACAAAGTCGCTAGCAACAGCTAATTACAATTACTAATCAATCAGATTGGTTACTAAATAGACAATCTGATCGCCTTAGTAACACGGTATAATCTCATGTACCCTTCCCCAAGTGCTTCGATCAGCCAGCGCTGCTATGGTTACCACATTTCATTGCGAAACCTCTCAATTTCTCCATTTACAGACAAAGTTAAACGATTATGATTTAAAATTGAAAGCTTTCTGAATAATAAAAGTTAAAGCCTCAAAAATTAAGTATATTGATTATGAGCAAAAATATTCTTAATATAAATTTAGCCTTTGCAGGAATATGGCTATCAAGGGATTTCTTCGTCTTAACTCTTAACCGACATTCTCAAGTATTTTTATAACGGTTTCCTTACCTCTTAATTGTTATTATAATATTAATACGCTCTCGCTATATCGAAATAAGAGCCCTTAGAAAGAAATAGAAGTATAAACATTACGTGATGTACGTAGATACAATAACTAATTTGCATTCGGACCGAAAATCTCTTTATAGAAATAATTTTATATATTTTTGTTAAATTAATGTTAAATTCAGTTGCCTTACTCAAACGAAATAAAACTACAGAAATGCGATAAAGACACATTTAATTACAAACGAAATGACGAAAATGATAATGTAAGCTCCATTGTACATGCTCTTTGTAATTGCTTAGGTATTTATTTTTAAACAAAACAGTTTTATTTTACATTTATTTACTTGAATTGTATCTACAACAAAACATAACTCGTTCACAATACGTAGATGAAGTTAACTATTAACTTTAATCGAACTATTGATTAACAATGTTTTTTTGCAAATGTGATGTGCTAAAGTATTAGTACTAAACACTATTTACATACAACCTTTATCAAATCAAATTTGGAAGCATGTTGTTCCAAAAATAAGTATAATTCCAAAAACCCTACAACAATGCCATTAAAAATTTATTACAAAATTTTATTCATATGGACAATAAATACTTCTTTAAATAAGTAAACAAATGCTAAAACTTAGATCAGTCAGTAAAATTAGGAATGAAAATAAACTATAGTACCTACCTAACTTTCACCCTAACAATATAATCGTCGAGGTAAAAGGTAAAATCTATAAGCCTAGACAACAGTTATCTTTTAATATGTTTCAATTTTAATTGTTCAACATTCATTTAACTACAAAAATAACAACTTTGCAACAATAAGTGTACATACAATAGTATCACAACAATACAATCGTACTCCGACAACACGCGTCACTCAAACATTCCGTAATAATTCGTATCACAGTTTTTCAACTTGGGGTTGCCTCACTTCGCTATAAACTGATTCGTTTAGGTCGCCGCTTCGTCGACCTAAACACACGTATCTCAGGTTAACCCGACTATATTGCAATTCACTTGGTACATGTACGTGGCCAGTTCTTCTCCACTAAGCTCATGATCGAACTCGTGTAGACTAGAGTTTGAAATACTGCGCGGTGACGTGCAAGAGTCGGAACCCTCGTTCAAACGCCGCTCCGGCCACACCCAATTCGCATTTGGCGACTCGTTTACGATAGATAGATTTTTTCGGTAGGACTGAAAGATAAAGAAAAAACATTTATTCGGCTATATGTAGCGGATATTGGATAATATTTTGCCAGGCCACAGCGTAGTGCTAACGCAGGCAGGCCTTTGTTTGTTTTGTAGCAGAACCTCAACTATGGCAATACAAGGACGGTCGTTTGATTATAGTACCCTCTATATCGTGAGCGCAGCTTTTATTGCGTTGTGAAATGTAGCTATTTTAACTTAAGTTTCACAAAGCCTTACTTTGTATACGACGACAGCATTTAGCATTATTATTCTCATTTTCGAAACCATTTCTTATGTTTCTTATTACAAACAGCAAATTAAAATCGAGAAAATTTATTATGTATTTCATTTATGTAATGAATATAGATCTGAATTAATAAGATTAAAATAGAAATAGGGATCTAAGAAATGTATCGTATTTAATCCAATAAATTGACTAATCCCTCTCGTGTAGCAACCATTCCGTTGCAATCGGTCTCTTTCCAAGAAATAGGATCTTTCGGTTGAAATTACTTTAATATTTTATTCAATAGGGATGTTGTTGAATTTCAGTATAATTAAAAAAAACTCTCACCGCTTTGATGTCTCTGTTTGTCTTTTTACAATCAACAATACTGTTATTAACAAACCTTCCAAAAGAACGGCTGTCTTGAGACAGTAATAAATAGTTTGCGTATATAGTTTAATTAGTTAAGTTAATTAGACAAATATAATTAACAAAATGTTTGGAAAAACACAACATAATTTTTGGAGGTTTTATCAAAAACCCTGCCAAATTAATCCGTTTGCTTTGTAACATAATAGTATATGATGGGAAGATATACAGCAATCATTAATTTGTTAACAAGTTGATAACTTACGATCAAAACAAATAACACGAAATTCTAACAACTACAAAGATTTATAACTTCATCTTGAAGTTATTTCATAATATATTTTCTCATTATTCCTTATCAAAAAAAAAGCTTTCACATGGTCAGGATAAACATTTTAGAACACTATAATATGATTATCTATATTCAAACAACATATTGTAACATTGAAGATTGTATTGGTGCTTCCAGAAGAGAGTGTACATCTTTTTAAAAGGTCGGCAACCTTTTTTTTTCGAGGATGAAATCACTCCAGAGCTGTCAAGCTTTGCGAGTGTTCATGGGCGATGACCACTTTCTATCAGGTGGCTCGCTTGCCCATTTGCCCCTATTTTATATTTTGTTTCTATTTTAAAAAAAAATTTTAGGTATAACTAAAAACATAATATTGTTTTAGGCATGCTGAGCTGGTTTGCAGGTGTGATATAGTAACAAGCCATTTTAATATTTATAGATAATTATCAATAAATAATGAGTTTTGTATTACTTTAATCTTGTTTTAAACTCCAGTATTTATTTCGGCAGATAATTATATTACACGAAAAAGTTGAAGCAAAAGTTCAATATGCGGAAATGTGCACGCGCTGTGTATTTTCATTTAAAAATAAATAAAAATCTACATATTTTTTAGTCGCGTAATCGACATGACTAAAAAAATATGGAAATTCCTTTGATAAATAAAGAATTATTATGAAACGCTATCTATATATTAATGGTTGTATACTTTTTAGGTTGCAAGTTATATACTTATGTATTTTATTTAAGCTAGTGCAATTCTACTGTCTTACCACCACCTTGCATTTTTTATTAATATTGCGATTTGTTAATATTAAAGGTGAATGAACTTGCAACTGCTGGATTCGTATGGTAAAGCCGTTCTACAGATAAGATACAAATTTACAAAATCCGAACCCTCAGTATAAAAGGTTTGACTCTAACCTCACCTGTGCTCGAGACTGCACGACGCACAGCTGCGTGGTGGCCGTGGAAAGGCGCCGCAAGAGGCGTGGATGAGGCCTGCTCCTGTCAGCCGCCTGTTGTCTAGAGGCCAACAACGCGCTATAGGTCCGACCCACGCCGGTCCTGTCTGGGCGCTTGCACCACGCTGATAGCGTCATCTAGTACAGTTAAAATAATTTAAATTCTTTTTCGTTCGTGTAAATTTGAAGGTGTTTTAATAGAAAATCCATCATTCATAAAATCGATTTTTCATAAGAGATTAAACCCAATAAATATTCAATAACAAAAGTTAGGAGAAATAGAAGATTTAATAATGGCTCCAAAATACATTTCTAACTAATAATAACTAATATGAATTACCAAATGTGTTTTAATGTGCTAACTTGATAATAGCTGAATCGAATTCGATCACTCTTATTACTTGTAGTTTGAGGATTAAAAAGGATAGGGTTTGAAAAAGGGTAGGGTTAGGTTATAAGGTTACAAGTAGGATAAGTACAGCATGAAAAATGTAGCGTTAACAGTAAAAAAAAAGATTTATTAGGTTAAAATTGCTTAATACAATGTAAAGTCTAAAAATCTCATAATACTTATTGATTTCGATAATCATTGTCGAATTACTTTTATGTTCAAATAGATCTAATTTTATACGTCATTGAGTTAAAATGAAGATAGGCTATATTTCCCTGTACGTGCACAGATACAGAAACGAGGGTAATTTTTTTTTCTTTGAATTAGGTGCCTCATTATGAATCAATTGAATAACTCAAATCAATTACAAGGTTTCTCTATCAATGTCTAATCAGCTTATATTAATATTGTTTTCTTCGAATATTTTGAATAATATATCTACAGATATCAATTTTATAATTAGGTAATATTTGTGTTACACACAGAGAAAAAAAAGATGATGATTTAGACCGAATGGATAATATCAAGCTTTTAACAATTTCCATTGTGAAATAATGGCATGGCTATTTCAGTAACGGAATTTCAACCCAGTTTCACTCAAATCTACTACGCAATCAGCTAAATGTATTAAATATGTGTATGAAAACTCTCAATCATAGTTTACGTGCCAACTTTAAAATAAACTAACACCTACTGCATACATCGACAAATAACTTTTCAATCAAAAGTAGATCGATATAGCTTTTCGACTTTTTTTTGAACGGCTATCGAGATGACAATATTTGCGCTTCCATATAGTCCTAGAAACGAGCTGTCGTCAATCTATACATACCTACATATTAATGCTTTACGATCGACACTTATAACTCGAAAACGGTTATATCATATTAACTATGTATTTGCTAGACTAGTAACACTGAAGAAATGTAAAAAAGAATCTCTTTTTAGGCGGTTGCAACCGCGATCCGAAGCTAGTTGGTAATAATATAAATCGAATTCCATCTTTATAGTAATACCAAGTTATCTCGGTTGGTCAGCACGAGTTCAATCCCCTGAATAATTGTACGCTGCCAAAAGTTACCGTAGTCTTCCTAAGTAGGCGTTTTATGTGAGAAATAATTCACATAGATCTATAATATCTGTTATTTTTTCGATTCGTTACAGCTCTTAAAGGGTAAATGCGAAAAAATACATTAATTATTCTTACACACTACACACGTCGGTGATACCGAATGAGTAGGTAGCATAGCTGAATATTATAAAATAATGTCATGTTTTGTTTTATCTTCAGTGTGTAAGTAAAGTATGTAAAAATAAATTAAATTTACATATTAAAAAAATTAAAAATGCATTACATAATCTAAAATTTATGTTTTGTTTATTTTTCTGTTTCCAGGAACAACATTCAACACTCACATTTAAAAATATATACGGTCGCATTTTTTATATCGGTTATAAATTAGACATTTTATCAAAACTTACTTAAAATAAATGTTCAGGGCACCAATATGGTTCGACACTATTCGACAATATTTTTAATGTCGTTATTTTATTTTATTAAAACTGTATGAAATGCACTATAGAACTATAACATTTATGATATTCTACGATTTTGCTTGTATTTTATATGGACAACGAACAAAATAGTAAACACAAGCATTTCAAGAAAACTGTCCAAGGACTAATTAAACTTTTTTAATCAGCTTTAGTAAATGGAAGAGAAATAAGCGGACCGAGAATGTTTATATTAATTCTAGTCGCAGTTTGCTCAGTCATAATCATAGACAGAAGATACCGAGATTTTCTATTCAATTTCTTAACAAATCGAATAAGTTCGATACAAATTTTATCTTTGATTAACGACTTTTACCTATATCCTTTAGAATAAATGCTAGCACACTTTTAAAATTACTAAATAATAACTACATTTTCTCATTAAAGGACATTCCTTAATCATCTCTCAAATTTCAATTCTAGGTTAATAGACCCACTTATAAGACTGGGTGCTAAGAAAAGGGATTTGTAGTCGTGAAATGTGCGTTTGTGCCAAATATAGCACTGATTTATAGGCGACCTTTGACCGCAATGGGGTGATAGGTGCGCCCTTCGTCAAGATTTTGACGTCCTCGAGAATCATAAAATAAGATTATTTTAATCCCTCTAATAGTCGATTATAAGGGCTCGGGTAGACTTCTTAGTCATAGGTTTTGAAAGTTATTTAAAATTGCTAATATTGTCACTTATTTTAAAATAAACTCAAATTGCAAAGCTACGCTAATGGAATTCATAAATTAAATATAAAATAAAATTTCAAAGTGACCACACGATAAAATTTATGTTTAAAATAATAAATAGATGCCAAAAGTTTTAGAGAATTATAATATGAAACAAAATTACGAAATAAATATTTTATAAATTTGAAATGACTGTATTTTTTTCAGTTTCTTAGTTATTCTGTTATTCAAAACGCCGACGATTTTAACAAAACAGACATAATTTAATTTATTTAAATAGTTTATTTACTCAAGAGTGGCTCTAAAGTACAAATTTTGACTATATTTAGAAGCCGACGAAGACGTTTTGATTTACCTATGGTTGTTTTTCTTCCACGCAAAAAGTTTTGAACAAATTTTAATTAAAGTTAACAATATCATATAATTATTCTCACGTATCTTAATTAAAGGTAGTAGGTATTATCGTAAAAGGCATATTCTAGATTTAAAGCACGAAATTCATTTCCCATTGTTTTATTAACACGTTTAAAAATAATAAGCTTACCTTGAATGCGTTCCGAAACTTGTTTGACATAATGTTGTAAAGGAAAGGATTTATTGCTGTCGAAAGAAAGTAGAGAACTCCCGATAAGTACGTCAGCACAATGTAAACCTGGGAACAAAAAAGATTACAAAAATATTACCTTATGCTATAGTGAAACTTTCAGTTTTGCAAACATTAACAAAATGCTTAAAAATAAGTTCAAACCATAAACATGTCGTTTTTATATAAGATACTTTTTTTACATTGAGAAATCTTGTCAGTCCTCCTCGGGGAGAAGTAGGCAGTTATATGGGATACAATGAAAAACAAAAAGTTCCTGTTTTTATTGAACTGATTATTTGAAACTAATAATATAATATTAACAGAGAGATATTTGAAAAATATGTATAAGAACAAACTTAATTTACAAATAAATTTTCCTCTATTTGAGGTTAATTATAAGGTTTCATTGTAAGTATCTATTATTTATATAATTTTGTCTATTTATATTTGAATTCATAAAAACAATCGAAAATATTACACTAGTATGTATAATAAACCAACGTTGAAAATACAGAAGTCATAAATATTATCATTTACAAAACTTTAAATTATACGAATAAGTTATAGCATTAGAGAATTACCGTACACATTTCTTTATTAAAGTCAAGGATTTGCAAATTTAATTGAGTGTAATATATTTAAGAATTAATAAAATATAAATCCGAGTCCCGGATACGATATTGTTAGTCAATTGTTTTTTGTTAGTATTTGCTTGATGGCTTTTACATTTATAATAATTATTCAGCGTATGTAAATAAGGCAAAATGTGGAATATTATGTGATTTACGTTCTATATGTGAACTTTATTTGTCACAGACTTAGCCAAGGGAGCAAGTCCTCGAGACCAAGAATAATATCGTGAATACATTATCAAATTCGAAAAGTAACTACATAACTACTTACATTTCTAAAAGATAACATAGCCTAAAAGAAACATGTTAAATGGTCATAAAAATTTCTAAATACATATTTTAACGATGTACACTGTAGGAATACCGATAAAACTTACGAGCTTACACAAAAAATCAGCAGAGAAAAGTATACAAAGCGATCACTAAAATTATTCTTTTAAAAAACGCAAATTAAAGACAAATTTGACAATCATTTAAACCTTGTCATTCAGTCTTGCTGCCATTGCACTGAACTTATCCGCTTCTCTTGTATTTTAAAATATAATATTTATGACACTTTTTTTCGTATATTCCAGAAAATATTTAACAACTATATTTAAGACTTACCAGATAAAATGTATCGCTGGGATGTTCTAAATTTTTTCCATATATTGCAATGATTCGCTGGACGTGGAATGGAGCCCAACACAAGAAGAACGAAAGCGCAACAGCAACTAGAAAATTTTATATAATTATACTTATTATTGCTATAAAAGCGTAATATGATCGATGTATGACAGTGTGACAAAAACTACTACTACTAAACTTGGCAGATTAGATACTGGTCGGAAACTACACCACTATAACCGTTGGCCGCTTCTTGTGTCTTGGTGTTTTTAAAAAATCGCCCAGCGTTTTAAAGAATATAGTTAGGAAATACTAAAATGAAATGATATCTTTAAAAAAATCTAAAGTGTTTTAATTTATTATAATACAGTTATATTAAGCACTATACTGTTGACTGGTTAAGGATCCTAATGTTAACAATGAATTGGTTAATGGGATGTATCAAACCATTACGTGATAATTGGCAACAAACCTACGTTTTAGTAATAAATGATGATGATTATTATTATTTTTATTATTATGAAACTCTCTGTAAGCTGCGTTTGCGTTTTGTGATCAAGATGAGGGTCAAAGTGAAATTAGTAAACATTTTGTTATACTTTTTTAAACGCACAGACATTCGGTAAGTAAAAAACAAAAATTTCTTTAATGGAATTTGGAGTTCTGAATAAAATTAATGTGCGAACAATAACCCCATCGTATAATCTTAATTGTTATGTATCACAAGCTCTGAACATTAATTCGAGTATATCATGCAAAATTCATGAATAATGTAAATATTTCTAGCAAATAATTGTAGGTATACACTTTTTATGAAGTTTTAGCACTCTTTAACGCAGTTTTACCCGCGCAAAACACGATTTCGTATTTGTGTATTTACAATTATTAAAGCTGTCTAGCCAAGGAATAACTAACAGAAGAGTGCCTCAGACGTTCCAGTCAGTCCAACATCCCTATCAGCTTCGGACCCGAGGAGGGCACGGTATCAAGGTATCACGGTAAAAATATTCAGAGATTACTATACAAACCAATTCTTTGGAGGTATGGACCATGAACTATTTTTAGTTTGATCACATCGAGTAAGTAGACTCGCAGACTCTTTCCTACAACGAGTTTACCTCTTTGTCATAATATGATTATGACTTATGAGTATAAGAAACAGTGGGCACTATAACTATTGTTTATTTTTTATAAAATTTCTGGTGTAGATGTGAGCTATAATACAAATAAGGTTCGGGTGTAGCCGTGTAGCCCAAGGCTAAGAGAGTTATAACGTGTATCTGTTATCGACAATCCGCCAGCTCGTGAAGATAATATAGCAACCATAGCAATATGTGGCTTAATCTATTTACCTTGTCTAACTGTCTTTTCTATATTTCAACTTATGCTAAAATTTGAATTAGACCAAACACAAGACACTAGATGTTTAATCCTAGATTCCAGGGCTTTTTATTGGGTCCAAAACACTAAACCTATTATCACATTGGCCAGTAACTAACTAACTAATTTAGTTATTAATTTATTTATTTATTTAGTTATAAGTTATTTTTAGCAATTGCTAAAAAGTATAATAAAATATATAGAATAAATAATTGAGAGTCAGCGAAAGTTGACAAGTTGTATATTGAATACCTAAACGATTTAAGTATGTGTTAAGTGTATTGTGTATCTAGAACTTATACACCCCACCTCTCCTTAGATTTTAAACGCTATAACCGGCCTGTCCCAGTTGTTAGTTAAGGTATCAAATTTTGTTTGCTTTAGTATAGTGATATCCCATGTTCAACCCTATATGAACAATGTTACAACACTTTCGCATTATCGACCTAAATAGGAAGATATATGGGTATACCTTATTGAACGACGCAAATACAAAGTAAAGAATGATGAATCCGTCTCATTTTTCGTAGTATCCACATTAGATTTAGAAACAAAATCAATACAAAGTGTTATTTTTTGTAAACAAGATGAGTATAAGTAGATATGGTACTTTTCAGATCGTTTTCAAACATTATCGTGTCTTTGTCTTGTCTTAACCAAAAAGTAAAAGAGGTACACGTAAATTTTGGACATTCAACAATGGCTTTAATTAAAGATTTATATCAAGCTCATGTGGGTAATAAACGTGATACAAATCTCTAATTATGACAATTTATGTATTCATTTAAAGTTACGTTATTTTTCATTGGTGATTTTACTCTTTACCATTATTCACGCTTCGTTAGGTTAACAATTTTCTAGCAGAGTAAGAATGTTTTTGTTAAAAATAATAAATTTAATTATATTATATATATTAAGTAACCTAACAGGATTTAAGCATTGTTATTTTTTGCTATATTCAATATTGATGTTTATGACTTAAAGCTATCTTGAAAATTTAAATACGTAGATAATGATTAAACATAACTATATCCTGGTAGGTAGAATGTTCGTTTCAGTAATTTATATAAGTGAAAATATCAATTTAGCTAAGTGAACTATAATAATTTGAAATTCAACATAAGTATATACTTATTTACTATACTGCATTGAATTGCACTTTTTTAATCAGACAGTCAGGTAAAAAACAATTACTATGCTACTTATCCATACTAATATTATAAATGCGAAAGTAACTCTGTCTATCTGTCTTTCCATCACGCTTAAACTACTGAATCGATTAGAGCCCAACACACAGATGGTCTAGAGACTGAGAAAAAAACATAGGCTACTTTTTAAATGGAAAAAACGGTTAAAAGGCTCGGAAGGGGGTCAAAGTTTATATGAAAGTCTATACGAACGGAGTCGCGGGCTGCAGCTGGTATTTCATAAGAGGCTAATAATAAGATTTCAAAAATTAACATCGCCAACAAAATTCATGAAACTTTCTCATACCTGCTGCATCGGACATTCTTATACAACAATCGAGCGCTTATTAAGGAAAGTTTAGTTTGAAATTCAATACGAAAGCGCAGTTCTTGCAAAAAGTATTCAATATAATAAAATCCATTCCTTATTTACACTCTTCATTACTGGAGCTGGCGCCTTGATAGGTTAACAAGGAACCTGCCATATTATGAATTCTATTTAAACAAGTTCCCCAGGGCGTTATGACATCCTCACATAAGTCTAATAAGTCTTATTGGTAATATAATATGTACCGCTCCGCCTGACCTTCCAGGTAACTAACTTATGAATTGCGTAACCTGCTGATATATAAGTTGCACACACAAATTTAACTGCGGGATGATACGAGATTTAAATTAGTAAACGAATCTTAAAAATAAATAATGTCTTTCGTCAAGACTAAAGCTCCAGTGAAAAACATATAATAAACTCAATATATTTTCTTTTTGTAATTTAATTAACTAAGACATAATTTGATGGTTATACAAGTCAACGACGGGGTGTTATAAGTTTGACGTGTCCGTGTGTGTGGTGTGTGTGTTGTGTGTGTGTGTGTGTGCGTGCGTGTGTGTGTGTGCATGTGTGTGTGTGTGTGTGTGTGTGTGTGTGTGTGTCAATGTGTGTATGTGTCTGTGGGTGTGTGTATGTGTCTCTGTGAGACAACGTGGCTCCCAAACGGATAATCCGATTTTAGTGTTGTTTTTTTGTTTGAAAGATATATCCGTCGTGAGTGTTCTTAGCTATGTTTGGTGGAAATCCGTTCAGGTCTTCAAGGTCATCGGGTCGTTCCTTAGGTGTGATACACGCTTTCCTTGTGCTTTTTCAGGGGTTTATGTATTTCTAATACTGATTGTAATATGTTTTCTCCCAGTTTTTGCAAAGTGTAAATAGTTTATTTATTCCGAAATTTTAACATATAGTATGGAAAAGGCAAACTTTTATGTACATCTATCTCTGAATTTGTTATGAAAATTAAATGAGAAAACAACTTTAGTGTGAAACTAAAGATCAGACGATTTTAATTTAGAGACTGCTATCAAAAGATGAATAGAATTCGCATTAATTTAATACTTTAGTTATTAATTTAATCCAAATCTTATTTTTCAGAGATTTTAGGATGAGCATTGAACGAATTACTATCAACCTGAATTACTCGTGTAATAGGTATTTGTAGAATTGTTATTATTTGCTAACAAAAACATGTTACATAGAAAAATATTAAATACGCTATAGCATAAATTATAGAAAATGTTAAGTAATAAGTCCATTGCTGTGTTGCTTTCGACATAATGTTAATAGATTTACATACTGGACTAATCGAGGCTGTAACTTCTATATCGGAGATAGTCACGAAACGCGGTAAAGTCAATAATCGTATACTAAATCGCATCCCATATCGATTTGGAGCTGCTTAATGCTGCATTAAAGTATTGAGATTTTTTGAATAGAAAAAGATTACTCATTTGTTACTAAAAGTTTACTTAATAACAAATTAAATTATATATTGGATTCATCTTTCCAATCGCCTAACGACGATTTCACTAATTTTAATAGAAACTTTTATGCCCTATTTCTAACCCTAAACATATATATCGATAAAAGTAAATCTAATAATACCTCTATAGGAATATTTAAAGGTACTATTGAAACTATCACACTGGTAGATAGAACTGTAAAACGTTAACTTTATAGGGTTCCCTATAAAGAGAAATACCTACTTAACCTCAACGCTAGGAAGATTAAAAATTCCTATGAAACAATGTGCGTGCGTTACACCAGACCGGGTAAAAAGCATCTATTGAATTTCAAGTATAAAACGGATATACAATCTATTTTTCTATTAAAAAAAAAACACTTCGAAACAGACAAGAGCAATAAACTTAATAAGTAGATACTAATGCCAGGTTTACGAGTGTTTTAAGATTATTTCTATTACGCTTAACAATAAACGTTCTAAGTAGCAATAATAGCAAGTACAAGCTGACAGCTATAGTAAGTTTAATCAATATTGAAACATTCAACAAGGACAAGATGAAGGAAGCCTTTAAATCGTATTATGCCCCTCTACGTAATTAATACTCCATTCAGCCTGGAGAGTTAAGATGTTTATTGCCGACTGTTTAACAAATACCTTACTCTATCAAATTAATACTTCAAACATCTTGTTTTTCAATGTGCATGAAATTAAGTCTTCTAAATTATCTTACCTAGCATCCGTATAACTCTTCTTTGCGATGCACCATTTCTGTACCGCGCAGAACCGTTTCTTTCGCTACTCTCTAATGAGGTTTTCTTCACGGGATGAAGCACTCTCGATGTATGTAATTTAACACCAATTAACACATACAACACTGTTATCAAAGACATTGGAACTACGAAAAACACAAAGCTAGATATAACAAACACTTCATGTACACCGTGTCCTTTCACAGTACAAGCACTAATGTCTTTTCCTTTCTCGTTAAATGTCACAATACCGAACTGCATCGCTTGCGGTATTGCTGTGCACAACGCTAAGAACCATATCACTATAATATAACGCACTGCTCTCGACGATTTCGACATAGTATGCGAAATAAAGGGCCGACAAATAGCAATGTATCTCTCCACTGTGAATGCAGTTATAGTCAACACTGTGGCATTTGCTGACGTTTCAGATATGAGGCCCATTGAGAGACACAGCGGCTCGCCGAGCGGATACGACATGGGGTCCCAAAGGCGATATAATTCTATAGGTAATCCACAGATCAGGAGGAGGAGATCTGACAGGGCGAGACTGAACAGGTAAAAGTTAGTCGATGTGTGCATAGATCGGTTTCGGGCGATCACAACACATGTACTTATATTCCCTAAAGTACCAGCAAAAAATATTATTGAATATATAATCGTGAGCGGCAAAATCACGTTGAGTGATTCATGTTCGTCGGGGAGTAGATCCGTATCATTAATTGTATTATTTGTCCATAAACCATCTCCGTCTAGATCCATTTTCACCGTTTCTCCATCACTTCCTATAAAGACAGAAAGATATATTTTATTAAAAGATTACTAGCCAAACTTTAGTTACATATTTCACTATTTGCGGTAATGAGTACTTATAAAGCGAATATTCTTACATAGTTACGAATACATTAATTTGTGGCCTTTAAATTGGTGTGTCATTATAATTTTCTTATCTGCTAGCCGCTGGTTTTCTTAATACAAATTATAATAAAAGGAAACACGAGGACTAAGCAACAACATCAATTACTCGGAGAGTAAACAATAAACACTTTTTCGGTTTCATGGCTGCCCCTTTACGCTGCTTTATTTATTAACGAAACAAACAAAGAAAATTACTTGAGAATTATTTCGTGTAATTTACGCTATCCATAATTTTATGAACAAATACCCAAAAACAAAGGTGCCTACGGAACAAATAGGCAATTTTGAGATTTTCATGTAGATACCTAACGTAAGAATTATGTTAAATTATATTAATAATATTGTTCACTATATGATACATTATACTTTTAATTCAACGTTTTATAGAAATGTATCTATTTATATTTATACCCTCAAAACGTGTCAGTAGAGATTCGAAATTAGGTGCTCGTTTAGGTGCTTGCTGTTCAATTTTATTCGTTTATACCTAATCCCTTATTTGATACAATATGGACTTATTATGCTAGTAAGGAGGGATACGCATCGAACCAATCAAAGATCATTTAAATCCATAACTAACCGACTACTATAAGTATAATATGTACTTTAAATGACTTTAAAGGCCCTTTAGGAATTCTTAAAATCGCTTCATGCGCCTAGATTTAAAATGAAACATAATTTAGGCGTTATTAAATGGTATCTTCATTATTAACTACATCAAATGTAACAGCGGAAATGTAGATTAATTCATATCGAGAGGATCTTAATTAACGTGATTACCAGGGGAATATAATCATACCTACTATTAAATCGTGAACAGTGTATTTGGATGAATGAGCAATGAAGGCATAATGTCACATACCGTTTGTATGTAATATACATGTATGGAAGTAAGCTTCCATACAGATTTTATATTTTTTTATTGACGTAATAAATGAATATATGGAAAAGCCTAAGGGCCGGGGAGGTACCACATAAACCGACTAATGATGTCTCGTTAGAGATGTCAATACAATGCTTTCGTAAGTGGGAGCACAGGAGGCTCATTTTTTCCTCTTACATCCTCCAATGTTCTTTTCTGCATTTTGTTATTGGTGATAATGCATTCGCAAAGCGTTTAACCTATGATTAATTATATATTATTCATCCACACATCTTTACTCACTATCAGACGAATCTACTGCTGTGTTGCCCGTCATGACATAAATGTAACAGAAATTACAATATTTCATCAGCTTTTTGTTATTTCTTTAATTTATGAAGTTGTACGATGATTAAATATAAAAACTTATGATTGTTTTTACCAGCAAATATTTAAATAAAATCATAGAGTAATAAACAGCTTTAATATATGAATAATTGCTTTTTTCTATCATTTACCCGTCGTATGGCTAGACAATTAACTCATTCGTAGTATGAATTATTAAATTACTGTTTTATTCATTTATTTAAATAAAACTTGACTCCGAGTCTTATAATTAATTAAATAAATATCGGATCATTTACCCTCTACGCAAAAGTCTGAAGCTTAGATGATCTCTACTTATTTTGCATAAAGTTCCTATTTATTTATGACATGAAAATAAATAGTGAACCATGTCGAATGAAGCAAAATTTACCCAATAATCTCAGCTTTACTCGCGCAAAAAAACGAGACTTAACATATGAATTAAACATACTGAAGGATTTTCATATTTTGATTGAACTTTTTGTGTTTGTAAATATTTTTTGTATTCATAGGTAAATACCAATTATGTTACGCAATTTTAATTATGATAGATTAATCATAAAGTTAACGATGTGTATTTACTAGAATTTACAGATTTCACGATTTGTTTTTTATCATCTTCTTATTGATATTATAGGCAGTATTTGTATTTCAATAATATCAATGATTATCATGATAGTGCACGTCATCTTTTATGGATAGACGATAAAAATATGTTTATGACACAACAACATCAAGCAAGTTTGTTTCCAATTTTACGAGAATCGCGACAATAGGGCAGTGTAACGATTTATGAGAGTTATTTATAGAGTAGATTGTCACAGTTTCATAAAAGCCTGAAGTATTGCTATTTGCTAGTGTATTACGATTCAATATTAAATCCTGTCGTCACTTGTCCTATGAAGTTTCAGAGTTGCACACATGAAAATTGCCTTCTTTTATAATCGTACTTTAAAAAATAAAGAGGTTCTCAAGTGACTTTACTGCTGTTTTAATACTGATCTTGATATCTTATATGTATTAATATATTAATATGTGATAGCTAAAAGTTCTTTTTCTGCTCTGTAATTTTCTCTGTCTGCAACGTTGTGTTCTATAAACTATTATTTCATCCAAATACGATAGATACATACTGACAATTTTAAAATTTACACTGATGTACTATAAACTTGACTTTTGCGGATGTTGCCCAGTTGGACACGCCTTGTTGATTCCGCTTATACTATACTGTAGTAAAAAAAACTCCTATCTCAAAGTCTACTTTGTAGAAATAATTAATTATGTCTAAATTGTCAAAAACAGGTTATATTTGAAGACAACATAGTATTTAATACGTGATAAAAGCAAGATAGATAAATGTATAGGTAATATAAAACCTACGTATACGCTCAAGGAAAATTATTGAGAGATTGTTTGTTTGCATTGAATTTACTACTAGACGAATTTTCATCTGCAGTTTCATGCCTTAACAAACAACTTAAGGGTATACTATTTATATCTAATTGATACAAAGCATTCAAATTGTGGAAATGGATGGGGTAGTTAGTATTTCGGCACTATAGTTAATCAAATCAAGTTACTAACATTACTTTTAAAGGAGTTATAACTGTATCGATTTTTATGATATACATATTAAAAAACGGGAAACGTATTGAGATAAAAGTAACCACGAATCACAACAAGCTTCGATTAAAATCATAATATGTACAATGTAGTGCCAGTATGTAGTTACTAAGTTTAGATCAATGGTTCAAGATTTAAATCTTATGATAAATGGGGCGACAAATAGACACAGTAACTTTCGCAAAAATAATTTAATACGAAGAACAGTAATAATAAATCCATTGAGAAATTTCAGTTTTTATATTCGAAAAGACGTTTACCAATTTCTTGAGATAAAATAAAACCTAGGCTTGTGTTCCAGGCTAGCTATTAAAAATGTTAAATTGTACACGTTTTGAGTTTTATTTTGTAAAATATAAAAGAAATTACCTGCGCATTAAAAAATAACATTTGGGTAATTGCTAAGCATATAGTACCTACCTATGTAATTAGCATTCTTATTGTACTTTCCTTTTTTGTACTAACGAAGAACAAACTAATTGGCAATTAAAGTCCTCGATCGAAATTGATACTATCAAAAAGCAAATAAAATTGAAAAAGAAAAAATAGCAGAGCGCTGTTATGAAATTTTATCACGATCCTTATGTCGAATACGCTAAAAAATGTTTTTCACTTAAAAAATGAAAAAAGAACTATATCCTTATTTATTATGTTGAAATGAAGCAATAATTACGAATACAAGGACACCTTATTATTTACTCGTGTAAGGCTCTAGAGTGGAACAAAATATTCCGAATATACAATCTAAATCTAAAAAAAATGCAAAAAATTGGTATTCTCTGTGGGTTCACTATAATTCGCCTAGGTTCTCCAATAGGCGTTCTTTTTGCCTTTAATAATGTCAATATATTATTATATTATCGTTGTTTTCATTTATATAAATGGAAGAAAAGCAGGAAAGCCACGTGATAGAAAGTGGTCATCGCCGTTCATAAAAACTCGTGGAACTTCACGGGTCTGGAGTCATACGCATCAAAGCCACACATAGGGTATATTATATCAGGAAGAATATAAAAGAATATATTATTGTAAGGTAAAATAACTCTAAAATTAATTACCTCTCTCAGTAGATTAAATGATCATGCTATTAATATTGGTATAGATTTTTAGACTTTATTGAATTCCTCTCGTTATAAAAGGGTATCAAGTTTCGCTTAAATACGGAGACTTAAGAATCTGTCTTATGACAAAGAAAGCTAAAGTTTAACTCTGCTTTAATAAATCTAATAAGTACTTGTTTAGTAACAAGTATTAAATTTACTGCGCTGTCCAGGAACCTATACCTATCTCACATCTTTCTAGCTGATGATCGATTTGCGTCTTTCATTCAGTGATGTATTTCTGTCTTCTTTTACGTAAGTGTCGATCTTATCTGCTAAGGTTCGTATAAGATACTTACTTTATATTGGATGTCTATATATTATCCCTCACACTGAAACTTGAATGCATTCAATATGACAATCTGTGAAAAGTTTTTGAACATAGCTTGACTGCCAGTTTCCTCACTTACTTTGTACTATAATCGTTTTTTTAGTTACTCTCTAAAATTAGAAGAAGTGAAAGAAACAACTGATTAGTTAATAATAATAAATGAGAGCTTTTGGTAGTAAATGGATAATCATAATATATATGGAAGTCTCTTTTATATTCAGCAGCAACAACAATTTACTGGTTCATTAATAATTAATATAATAAAAAACTAGGTTCTTCTATTGTAACAGTAAAAGGGACTTTAATAGCTTATAGCCAGGCTGAGAATGATTTGAATTGCTAAAAGAATATTGTGGAGATAATATAGAAGAAGATGAGTAATCAATTATTTATGAAATAACAATCATATTATTGGGGTCTTGTTTACTACCCTGCACTGACAACGAAGCCTGAGAAAAGAAAGTAATAATATTTATTAACAACTTGCTAAATAACTAAGTAACTGCTTCCGGTCCGAAAAGTTGGAAGAATGGTAATTTAATATATAATTACACGTTGTTTGTCCGCGATTGACTTCTAAACTACTGAACCGATTGTAAATTAAATCTACAGACCGTGTGCAGTTTGATCCAACTTAAAAGATAAGATAGCTTACATCCTAGAACCCCGGGAACGGGAACTACGCGGGTAGGGCTACTTTATTATGATAATCAACATTTATTTAAAGTAGTACACTTTACGAAAGCATAAAAATATAGGTATGTATATGTGCACGTGATCTTTGATTAATGAAAAATATATAAAGAAGACAAAATACTCAGAATAATATTTGACCGACAAAAAAATTAGCAATTATTAATATAATAATTATAGTGACATTTAAAATACGCTTATAGTACAGCAATACACTTAAAATGTTTGTCGTTTTTCATGTTTTATGTAACAAATATCTGTTAATACCTAGTCGTATTGAAGTGCGACAATATTAAAAATAATGCACCATTGTTTGAATTTAAGAATGTATGTGGACTCTAACATTCTTATCTATATTGCGCATATTCGTATAAAAAATAAATAGTGCGCAATTTTTTTGTTATTTTTTACCATTCAATGACCTCAAATTTTTGTTATCTGTATAACTGAAACATACGGCTTTCTTTTATAGTAGAATATGTTAATAAGTCGCACAAAAGTTAAAAACAAAGTTTTAATTAGTTTTTATCACTCTTCAATGTAGGTTTTGATTAATTCGCACTATAAGTCCTTCAATACTTTGGAAAACATTTATTACGTAACAAAGACACATACGTGACAATTATTTTAATTATTTTGTAACATTTCGCGGATAACTTGGAAATGTCAACCCGTCTTGAAAGATATATGATGATGATATATGTTTCATTAAATATCACTTTCGCTCAAGGGAGTAAAATACAATGAACTCACTGAACAAAAAAATAAAAATAACTTTTAATTTCCTAATTTATCAAACCAATTTTATATAAAAACATATTGAAGGTAGCCTGTGTCAGGTGAAATATGCTATAATATAGGTAAAATTCTTTATTTTTTTTATTCTCTCGTTAGGGAAAAAAAGGTATTCCATGCAGACTTACACTCTAAAGCTGTAATTAAACTCTCAATATGATTAATTTTCGTTATTTATATTAATTCCATGTAGATATCAACAATGATTCTTTTCTACTTTGAAAATCCGTTTTTTTTTTTTTGGTTCCTTGCATTATTGAATACATATCAAAATATTCAACTTAAAATTTTATAATATGATGATGAGATTTATTATAATAAGTTTTACTAAAAGTAAGAAGTTTTTAGCGTAGCTATATAGCAGAGTTTTTCAATATTAAATGAACTAAGCGGTTCAAACGAACATTTTGAGCTTATAGTGGAAATAAAATTTATATTCATTAGACTTACTAACTTTAGCTAATATGCCACGAGTCGACATGTTCACTATCTATATGCCTTATCATTAAACGATTTCAAGAATTAAATAATATTATTTTTTAAATAGATTTTAACATTTCATTATTATTTTAATTATTTTTCATAAACTACATATTAACAAACATATTACAGAGTACTGATATTTTTCGAATTTTTAACGATTAAATTAATGTAGTTGAAACTTTACAGGATTCAATTTTTTTTTTATTACAAATGAATGCTGAATTTACTTTTCATTGTCAAGTAAATAATTATCATAAAATAACTAGAGCAATATGATTTTAAATAATATTAAAAGTTTATATCAAGATATAAAAGTTAAATATAACTAAATAAGGCAAATTGCTTGCTTTAATTTAATATAAAAGGAAAATTTGTAACTTTCGATGTCATTAAACAAACAGGACATCTGGGCTCTATTCAAGCTAATAATATAATTTTCACGGCTCTCTGTTTTTCTAAGGAAAAAGTGTCTTACAAACGAAAACTTTCGGGCACCTGTCTTTGTAAGTTTTGTGCTTTCAAACAAAAACATCCCTATAACTTTAAAGTTATGCTCATTTCCTAGACAGCTATATCTACTCGACTGTACTCCCTAAAATGGAATTGATATAATAACTATTTTTTTATCACTAATATACGCAGTGATAAAAAAAAGAGTTATAAAAGTAGTATAATAGTTATAAAAGTATGATAAAAGTACTGAAAAATGAGAAGAATAATGAAAAGAAACCTTAAAATAAAATCACATTTAAAAATCCTGCACCGTAATTCTACCCCGGTATCAGGAGTATTTTCATTTTTGAATTGAAACAAGAATACCTACAAAGTACTCAAAGCAATTCTTATTACTTAATTTATAATACTTAACCAATTGTATTAAATACATGTATTTTACACATTTCTGAATCTTTTAATATTAACAACATCCTAGATATAATATACGTTATATTTCAATTTAAATATATATACTTATTCAATATTATAAACCAACTAACCTTGAAGGTCGAGTCGTAATTAAATTATATTCCACATAAATTTATTTAAAAGTTTTTACACATAAAACCACATAAAAACCGATTCACATGTTCGAAATAATTATCGCGAGTCGCGAAGTGCCTTGTGGACCGGCGCTCAGCCCTGAAGTGTGCCTTACACTAAGAGTCACGCGGAAGACTGAAGCTACACAATTCACCCCGCTCAAAACTTATATCCATTTACATTATCTACTTAAATAAACAGTCAAAATATAATTAACTTGTTTTTGTTTCGAATTTAATGTAAATATTTTCTGTAAACATGAATGCGTTATCACAACAATATGCAATTGCATAATCACCTTTGATTATGCATATGCAATCTGTTGTTTTGATTATTTTCGTAATTTCTTTTAGTTACTTTCGTGTAAACTTAATTAAAGATGAATACGGTAATAAGATTTATATCAGAGTTTTCAGTACTTATCTTAATAAGTTATATAATTTTGTAAGAAATTTAGCTTCGTGGTAGATAAATACCTCCAGATTTTTTTTTATTTTTTTTAATTGGCATGAAAAATGGTTTACTTATAATATCCAAAGACATCATAAACGGCTTTTACAAAATCGGAAGAGGCGGATATACAGTATTTATAAAAAAATTACGGAAGGGAATATCCAGGACTCCAATATTTGCATCAATAATAATACATAAATAATTAATTTATTTATATAACGATGTGTTGAAAATAAAGGTAACCAAATACATTTAATTACGCATAACTGTCATATTATTACTATCATAACATATTGAGAAAAACAATTCATACTCTTTTTCTGCTGATATAATATTGTAATTCATTCTGAAGATATTTATCCCTTGGGCTTAAGTGTTCTGGGAGTGTTCGAAAATAGGAAAAATAACAAGCGCGACGGTGCGGAAACGACGAACGGGAAAAGTCTTCAGATACTCTCGGATTAAACATTAATTGCTCAAATAAATGACTACGAAATATGATTACGAAGTAATACTATAATAATTAAATTTTATACTAACTTACATTCTACGACTTCATTCGTGCTGCAACTGCTGTATCGCATAGTCTAACTGCTGCGCAACAACAATCTTTGTACTTCATGAAATATACCCAAAAGGTTATATGTATATTGAAATTGGTTGCTGGTTAAGTGCTATAATTTACACTAAGCAACACATCCCCGATTCATTTTTATACTTATACAAAAAAGTAAAAATGCGACATACGCAAGCGCACCTACATTACCCACCTCAGTGGTAAAACTGTTTATGTAGTAATAATGTCAATGTCATCACGGTTATTTATAAACTGTAAACGATTTATCTATTCATTAAAATGCCTACATAATTCGAATTTTAACACTCATTTAACCTTAAATAGCAACAATAGTTCTTAGGAACAAATACTTTTTACATTTACATTATCACTAAACTCTTCATTCATTCAGAGGCTCACCAAATCGTTACTTGCTATTATGTGCGGATAAGAATAGATTCGTACCTACGAGATGCTTTATGTTTCAAAATGTAAATATTTAACTTTAATAGGTACATTATTTTGATTTGTCTAGTGTTTAAAATGAATATATTAAACCTCGACAGACTAATATAATGTTTAACATGTTGCCAGAATAATTTGTTTTAAACGCCTACAGTTAAATTAAGAGTTTATTGTGCTCATAGATTGACATCTAAGTCGTATTTGAAACCCTCTTATTAATTTGATACCCTAGAATTATATACACATTATCGTAGAGAGTTGGATCTAATAATAATACATCTGTTTCAAACAATTAAATAATCAAATTATAACAAGAAAACTTCAGTTTTCTTACAAAATCATCTAATTACTAAATATCGATGTAGAAGAAATGTACTTCTTAATTTGAATTGTTCCCTGAATATAATTCAACCTCAACATGATATGGTTAAAAATTTAATACAAAAATCGTGATAAATTAGATTTTGCGATAAAATTTTCAACAGTTAATTTTGGTAATTGGTTAGTGTTGATTAAAGATAAAACGCAAAATTAAAAAAAATATATATGAGAAAGGCACACAAGATTTTTAATAAAGTTACTATGAGTTGCTAAAGCATATTTTATGTATAGTGTGTAGTATGAGAAATACATTATATTATGTTCGTTCTATCCTTATGACTAAAGGTATATAAGTTATTATACATTTATTACATATTTTGATTCATAACTAATAACAACTAAATTCATTATTACCATTTGTGTGATGATAGTTAAAATAATTTATAAAAATGTACTACATTTTAATGGAATATCATTAAATTTCACATCTCTAGACATATCTAAGTTATATCAGCTATTTCATAAGGCAGTTACACAAATGCTAGTGCAAATAGAAATATGACAAGTTAGTTACAATCAATAATATGACCTGTTATGTGAAGTACTATACCTATAAATATCTTCAGAACAATCCATACTTCTCTAAAACTATAATATTAAATATACTAACTATCTTGGACTCAAAAAGTTTCAATAGGTAATATATTGGTAAATCAAATTTCTTCTAAGGCACCGACCGTACCCTGGTGAAAGAAACTTTGTGAATATGTATTTCACCGACAGAGATACTGATCCGATCAAATCGTTGACGAATAGCTGCATATCATTACTATATAACTAGTATTCTTTACTTCCTGCTACCCAAAAAAAGTGTTCCGCGCAAAATTAAAAAAAACAGAGAGTTCGTTTTGTCAGTTGCGCTTGATTGCACCGGCAACAAATCATCTAAAGGTAAGACGTCCTAATTAGGATGTTTTTGCGTCTTGAAAATTTTGCGCTTATAACGTATCTTTTTAATGTCATATTGCTGCTACCGCTTCATGTTAGTGAGCTTTTGTTGGACGGCATAGCAACGGTCTTAGACATAGAAAGAGAGAGAGGAATATGCACATTATTACATAGTTATATTGTGTAGCGTAATTAAATTTTTATAACTAACCCTTAATTGTTTTGGAAGGGATATAACAAACAACCTTTTTCAGTATTACTAAATATAATAAATAAACCATTTACATTGTTGGTTTTCTTATTTTATTATAATCTATCAAGATAGATATTAAATTTAATACTACTAAATTTAAAACTAGAAAATAGAAACAAGAAAAAATTGAATCGAAACTTAACAACTATAGGGTACCTAAACATTTGGGATAAATTCAAATTTTCCTGCATTAGTAATATTGCGTCTTTGTCACTTTTCTCATATTGAAACTTTGAAGTTTTTCTCGAGTTAGCAATACCAACTTCTCCACTGTAACGATATTGAAACAGAATAACTAAGTTTTTAACTAAAAGTTTTTGTACATCCATCTACCCAAAGAGTCTTATGTTGTAAATGGCTATTTTTTTCATCCATTGCGTGGTCACCTTTTTTTTAAAGAAATGCCGTGCCGTCAAAAGTTAATTTCACCACTTTCTGTTGCGGTCATTTTGGGATTTCAAATTTGTTATTTTGTATTGTTCTAGTAGATACATTTCTTGATGTGTAAAATATTATCATGTAAAATTATAATTATAAATATCTTCCTTATATTTAAAATAATAAATTTCCAGAAAACTCTTGTTTAGGTCCTGCTAAAAACCAATATAATACCAAAATGGTATTTCAATTATTATAGAAGTAATTTTGATGGATTATCATAATAATAGCGGCTAATATTTTACCTCATACTAATAGATTAACTAAATTCAGATTAGTCAATTTTGCGGTAACATCAATTTTATATAGGTAAGCGGCATAACAAAATTATTTTAACAAGTTATTGCATTTAATATAGGTAATTATAGATTAGGTAGGAAATATTAGATAAGTACATTATTTAATGAAATTTCCCCTTTTTTTTTAATACTATCTAACAAATTATAAAAAATTAGGTACCTTATTCATCTCAATATATATACCTATATACATAGCTTTGGTTTAAACAATTTACTTATGTAAAAAAGACACATTAAGTATGTCTATGAGACGACAAAATAAAAATAATAGAAGTTAATAAATAAAACCATAAAACATAAAGTTGGTCAAAAATGTTAAGCCCAACTTTATTAGAATGTTAATTAACAAATGTTTTAACGAAGGGACTTATTAAAGTATGAAAACCTTCCATTCCGCCCTTAAGTATTTCAATTAAATAGATATAGAAAGTGGGTTGTCGTTTTCGAAAAAACTTGGTGTAGATCTGTAAAAATTACAACAAAAATACACATTACATTATTTTTTATTTTATCTGCTTTGAAAATAAAAGTAATGCTGGCGCCGCTACCAACTGACATCAACTGACAACTACTCGAAGTCTTGGTTTCTTGTTTCTTCCACCCTTGGACGAACTCTTTCAGTGCGGTATAACGAAAAAAATTGCTTACATTAATAATTAATTGTATTAGTACGTCAAATCCTTTTCATATGTCATTTAACGCAGTTCATTCGTCTAACCAAATAAATGCTCTTATTTTATGGTGGAAATAGAACAAATGAGAAATGTAAGCAACGATAAAAATAAATGCCGATAAAAAGTCCATTCCGCTATCGAAATGGCTTTTAGATCCTGGAGTTCTCAAACGTAAACCCCTATCGCAGAAATAGCCAATCTTTTAATACATTCACTTCTTTTCGGGAATTATATAAGCTCACGCTATACAAAAGATCACTTAGTTTTTACTATTTAGTTCTTATTCTACAACCTCTTTCCTTTTCCCTCCTGGAAATATTTAATAAATCTCTCCAATAGTAGAAGTTAGTAGTGGAAGGATTTATTCAAGGATTTCTATAATATTGAATAATTTAAATGCCTACATAGGTAACAACGATATCTTGATCGAATCTAATACGTCATATATCAACTCGACAAATCGTTTCTATTCAATTTACTTTTTTGTTAGAAAAATCGTTATGTTATTAAAGGTAACACAAGACACGTGAACGACGGGATTATCCAAAATTCTGATGACTATTTTAATATATAGATTGTATATTAGGTATCTTATAGTTGTTGAAAATCTTTATAAATCACATACCTAATGCACTTCGAATCTGTTTAAATAATCTAAAAAATATAGTGTGTCCAAGAAGAAAAAAACAGGATATGAAATAGGGTGGATACGAAGTATAATTCAAATCTATGCAACGCCAATATTTTCACGTTTTTCCCCTTGTATCCGAAACTAAGCTATTACCGGCTGGACATCGTGACATGAAATAAATTTCCCACGCTGGCGTATTTTGTTTTTATAAATAGTTTTGTATTTTTCCTATTCAATGTTACATATGGGTATGTTTTTTTTTCTCTAAAATGGTACCAAATTGATTTTCACAGAACACAAAATTAGACTATAAGAACTATTAATAGAATTATTTACCAATTCAATATTGCTAATGTGCATACATTATAATATATATATATTTCATCTGAATGTCCATCATCAACGCTCTTAACCTATCTAGATTAACGGTTAACCTTTTTCATATCGATATTTATTTTGTACGTGACATTTACGTGGATGTGACCGCGGAACACAAAAATAAAAGAAATTACGAAAATTTATCAATCACCAAGTCAGTGGGACCGTTTTTTCTGCCAGATGGCATTTCTTATTGAGTACTTACATTTTATGATAGGAAGGCCTAATTGATTTTTTAATATCAACCGCTTCAGATATATCACTCAAATCATTTTATAAAACTGGCTGAACCGTAAAATCTACGAAACATTAGATATTATAATCACGATGTGTCTTCCTTAAAAAATTTGCTCGTGAATTAAAACTCATCCTATTTCATTTTTGAGCAATCAATTACTTTTTGTTTGTAATTCATTATTTTCAGGATTAATGTTTTGCTGCGAGTAAACATTATTGAGCGTTCAATTCATGGATTGTGTTGTATATTATATTACTTACATACGTATAGTAACCGTCAATTACCTTTAGCGGTAAACGAAACCTGCGCAAAAGTCAAAAATAAGGTACCGAGGTAGCGGTGCGGCGCGCGGGGCGCGTGATCGTCGGGTGCGCGACCGTTGATTGGTTGTCCCAGTCGTGTTGTCTGTCTCGCACCCACGAGCGCGATTCTACCGATGCGCAGCTATTCTCGTCAATCGCTAAACATTCGTGACGGTTACTATACAACTGCTGTATTTCTTCTTCTTGAATATGAAAAGCCTTCTAATTTTTTTATTTTACACCTTTTCCTTTTCGAGGGCTTTAATTCCTTGATGTAGATACGTTCCTAATTCCTAAGTATAAAGTGCAAAACAATTTTAATATTTGTGCTAAAGCCCATGTCAGTAGAATATTTTATTACATATCGAAGAAGTCAAAATGACACTTTTAATTAAACAAATTTACTAAATATTTAAAATGAATTAAATAAAGGTTGTGTTGCTCCATATTAATAAATAACGATAATATATGTATGATTGCTACTATAATTTTTAACATGAACTTGATAATAAGAAAAAATATTGTTGTCATTTTAACTTTGTGAAGAAGTGAACTCTAAAAATTACGTAGGTGTTATATAATAGCAAGCGTCCATGCCATATACAGTATAATTATGTAAAATTATGGTCACCATATCAATCTCTGTCGATATTTTCCAATACCTATAAAAGTGGGACCACCTTTACCCATAGGTTATGGCACACATAGGTATGTACTATGTATTACATAGTATTAAACAATGTCGCTATCACTGTCTGTCCCTATGTATGCTTAGGCTAAACCCTACGAGATAGACCAACATATTGTACTAGAGTATTGTTCACCTTAAAAAGTTCTACAAAAAAGTCCGCGATGGCATATGTCTGTCTCTTAGGGATAATCCACCATAACCACTTTTGATCCTTTACTAATAAATGGCTATTTACGAAGTGATTTTTAGCTGTACAGCATTAATCCTTATGCAATTAAGTAACATATATAAATTGTGCATTTATCATAGATCAATATGCTTTTAACAGCATATAATTTTATTGAATAGTTCCGAAGATATTACAAAATTAAAATGCAGTTACGTAGTTGTTGCGACGCCGCGGCGGTACCGACCCGCGGCTGGCCGGGGGTCAGGTTGACAAAAAAGCTGTGAACGTGAAGCAGGGGTGGGTCGCTAGTAAAGTATAAATCTTGAAAGCTTTTAAGTTTTATCCTGTATTCAAATTGGTTGAGTTTTTGACATTATGGTCCATGTTACCAGGTCCTAAAATTAAAAGATTTTTGTCGTTGACAATTGACATTTGACATTGTATATTTATTTTTTTGTACAGTGGCCACTGGCCAGTGCCCTGTAGTAACAAGTAAATAAATAAAAGTTTTCTATTCTTATTTCTTATTCTTGTTGAGAGAGTTTGAGCTTATGAAGAATGTTCCATAGTTTAGAAATAAGTTAACATTAAAATAATGTTCAACTATAATGTGAAGTTTATTACATGTGATGATAATATTTTCGTGAAAAACAATGACCTGAAAAGTTACAAGTAAGTTTTCAAAAACTTTCTTTCCTATCTAATCATCAATGAAAAACTACTAAATATTTTATCCTTCAGATATGAAGCCAAGAAAAGACTGGATGAATCAATTTATGATCAAGGCAAGCGATCATATTGTGAAAGACGTGGTGGTCACGTTCGCATTCCAAGAGTGAACCATATAAAACAATTGGAATCAAAACTCCGAGAAAATGTTATTGTGGCCTGTGAATGGGCAAGCGATACTCTGGTAACATTCGTATTTTCGTCAGGAGTGCTCGCTCATGTTACAGTCAATCCCCATACTCTAGATATAACACACATTCTGTTTGATAGATACTGTGTTGGAAAATTATTGGGACACATTGTAACTGATGGTAAGCTAATTTCATATTATGATTATATACTAATGATTTATATTCACTAACAATATGTACAATTTCTTTTTGTTTTCAGTTGTTTTAGCTCAATCTCATATATTGTTTGTACACCCAGAAAAAATTGCTACATTAATTGTTTTTGGAAAGAAGAAAGATAATAGTGTGCCATGCCGTATATCAGATAGAGAACCACATTTACAAGTAATTGTATCTATGAAACTTAATTTTAAGCCTTAATTTTGACAATGAACTTGAAAGAATAAATAGATTTAATTTAAAAAAATAACAGAGCTGTAGAGTATATTTGTTAGACAGTATATAATATTAAACAATCTTAAAATAAAAAATAATGTAAATTATACCTTTACAAATAACGAATAACCTTTCACAGAGCTTAGAATTAGGAGGAAATTCACGCAAAACGGATAGACATGTTTCTTGGAGTAAAAGCAGTAATGGGCTTAGAATTTTGGTTTGGAGTAATAATGCAGCAGACCCTGCTCCCTGGAGCCCATTATTAGAAGATCATGCTAACTTACATTTGTATCATATTGATGGGTAAAAAACCTGTTTAATTAACTGCACCTCAAAATAAAAATTATATAATTGTACATTAGTAATAGCTTTTTAATACATTTTTATTTTTAGCCAACAAATATCGCTTATTGCATTTAACCAAGTTGATGGAGAAGTTTTATTTGCTGAATTGTCTCAAAACAATTATAACATAATACACATTGTTAAACAAGCATCATGTCATAAGGTAATAATTGAATTTAACTTTCGTTTTTTCATTAAAAAAGCTTATACTACAAACTATTATTGACTACAGATTTTATTGATAATATTGATTGAGCAAACACAGTTCATTGTTATTATGATTCACATCTATTTTAATTAATTTTGTTATAAAAAAATATTTCTATGTTTCAGAATGGTGTAAATTTGTTTTGGTTAAGGTATGATATACCAAAATCAGATAGAGTAATGCAGCTATCAAATGTGCAAGACAATATAACACAAGCATCTTTATCCTCTCCTGTTCGTGTCGCCCGTCGCTCACCCTGTGATTTGAGGTTGTTAACGGCATGCATAGATGGGTCTATACATATAGTGCATGAAGCGATCGGACTAACACATTCAGTACGGGCAGGATTTGTAAGTAGTGTTATTCATATTGTAATATTGTTAACATATATATGACATAACTAATTATTACAAAGTAAATGAACTAGTATAAGAAAGAAAAGAATTTCGTCGAAAATTTACTAATTGCTTATACATAAGTTGGATTAAGAAACTAAAACTTTTATACAGGCATATGAATCATTGTGATTTTTTACACTTTTAGATAGCCACAGATGTCCGGTGGGCTGGGCAGATAATCATAGCAAGTGAGGAGTCAGGCCGGCTACAATGTTACGATAGAGCCCTCTCTCTTCTACACCATCACACTAAGTGCTTAGATCTTACTTCTTATTTTAGGTAAATGAACTTTGTTCCCTTACTAATTCAATTGGTATTAAGAATTAAAGAGTAGGTTTTTCTAACATAATTTACAACTTACCTTTATTACGTTTAAATTATGTAATGTACGTCATGAATGCGACCTAAATAAAACTAAAATTCTTCAACTAATTATACTCATAACTTCTCTTCACTCCCCTATGCTGTATTAATCATTTTCACTCTTGTTCATATTAAGTCATAAATGTTTTTTTACAGTAATTCAGTGTCTATTTTTTTTTTATAGAGACACAAGGCGAATACAAATTCTAGGAACCCGAGGTTTAAGAGGTGGTCCTCTTGTGCTCGCTTCTTTCTCCGGCGGACCGTTGACGCTTTTACGAATAAACCATCCACGCCTATTAACGGTAAATTAACTTTTTCTTTTATCGATTTGTTAATATTTTTTACACTTTTTGCAGTGATAACACAACTGCGTTCTGCACTAAGATTTTGTGTTCGATCCCCAAACTGGAAAAATACATGTTATCTAGTAGACTAGATGGTGTTGTTTTAAAAAAATAAACGTCATAAGGTATGAAGTACAGTATAACACTCAAAATTTGCGATTTTTCCCTAAATATTTAGTCCAACGTATATTTTAAATGCTATAAACTTTATTAATAAGGGTTTATTTTTTATTTCCAGACATGGTTACGTTTAGGCCGCACAAATAACGCAATAGAATTACTCAAAACATTGAACTGGGATGAGGAAGGCGATGAATGCTTAAACGGTATAAGCGAGATTGTAATTAATGCTCTACGAAGAAATATTTTCGATGCGAACGTAGAAAGTGCCATACAAGGGGCCCTAGGAGTATACTTAGCGCCTACCGTTCCCTTGCCCTCATCTGCTAGTCGATATTCTCCTCAAATCCACGATTTGGCTAGAAAGTTCTTCCATCACTTACTAAGGTAATACAAAATATAATCTACTTTAAAAAGCCAATAGTAATATTTTCCTTGTAACGAAAAGACCGACGATATTAAGAGCTGTTTAATAAAGCAGAGTTTAAGGGTGAATTTAATTTAACTTCAAATAAACCTTTAATTTTGATTACATCTAAAACTTATGTACCGAGATCTCCCGCATGCTTACAGACTTTTAAATTAACCTATATTATCACAATAAACATGCGCAGAATATATACAATAAACTTGCAATTACCTTCAAAATAAATTATCGACAGGCTAAAGTCTGTCAGCGTTTTCCAATTGCAGAGCCAATTATTTTCTGTCACTGCATAAAATGTGCATAACATGCACGCATCTAACGAAAGCACTACTAAGTACTTTTGAGAGCTCTCAATATATGAATAAAGAAAGATGTAACTGAAACAAGTAACGTTGAGCATTGCTGCATAATGCGCTCTATTGTTATAAATGGAAAATGCTGTATGCGAGGAGTGTTATAGTAAGCAATGATGCATGTAGATGGGGCCGCATAGAGACGGCGCTGAGCCTGGGCGTGGAGGTGCGCGCGTGGGACCTGTTCGCGGACGCGCGCTGGGCGGCCGCGCGCGCCGCGCTGCCCGCGCTCGCGAGCGAGGCCGCCGCGCTCGCCGCGCACCACGCGCCGCACTGTTCCGGTATCTATACCTTCTTTCTAATTCTTTATCTGATTTATATCAAGTCACTCAAAGGTTTAATATTTCTAGTATATACCTATTAGTAATTACATTTAATGTTTTTAATTGTTTAGTACAAACCATAAGTCTTCACTAGTGTCACTGTAAATTCACTCAATTGTTACCTAAATTGAAAGTTAACATTGTGATAAACTTGTTTCAGATTCAGAATGCTCTGATTCCTGTTCAGAGTGTAGCTCGAGATCGTATTCAGAGTCCGCAGACGAACAAGCACACAGTGCGCCTAGAAAATCTAATCCCCCTCCCCTTCCCCGAGTCCCTATAGCCCACCCGACGATATTACCCGTCCCTGTCACACAAAACGATCCGCCTTCCACATATTCGATACGACCTAACCTTCATCAATATCTAGAAAGAGACAATACTATATGGACGAGAAACGTAAAAGATGATAGCTACATCAACAAAACGTATGAGCGAGATGCAAAACCGGCAACGCAGAGCATAAGATGGAATAGTGTGGACAATGTTCTAAACTTCAGTACAAGTTCAAGGATAAGTGAAGGCTTCGTCAAACCTACCTCAGAACTCGTTCAAAGGCCATATATTGATAGAATGCCGACAACCCACTTAAATCACGTATTCCGCGACGAACTGAAAAGCGAAATTCCAAACAATTACAGATACACCAGTAATTTGCATTTATCTAATACAAATTTTAATGAGAGATATCGCCAAGATAAAACAGTTTGGCCTGGAAGTAGGTCCGTGGAGAAAAATAAAGTTAAATTCTCGGACACTGTGACGATAGCTGTAGTTCCAGTAAGTTTGTTTTTGTGACA
>JADANM010003811.1:3451343-3461362 GCA_026213755.1 Eurema hecabe | reverse complement strand
AATAAAATTATTTCTACTTAGTTTTGCAATTTTATTCTAAATTGCCCAATAAACTGTGAAGTAAGTTTAGTTGCTTCTTAAGGTAACTGAAAAAAACGGAACCCTAGATAGACAACTGTGTTTCATATATTCCTTTACTTCTCTTATTTTCAATGCCAAGAGCATCAAAATCAATAATATAGGTTGAACGAAATCCATAGACAAGAAGTCTACTCTACTATACCAGCATTATGCCAGCACCCAGCTGTGAGGTCCTCACTTTCTTTTCAAATGTGTTGTTGCTATTAAAGCTTCAATTAAAGAAGGTATTGCTTATTAGCAATTAAGCTACTATTTAAAACTTGTTATAAATAAAACTATCAAATGTAAGTTTGTATGTAAATGTGAGTTATTTATATTTCATCTGCTTAAAAATTTACTTAGTAATTTCAAGATTATTAAAATTAAACAATTAACGATTGGTTTTGTAAATTTTAATTTAAATCATAAACCAAAGTTGGAGAAAAATATAGAATGACTTAATCCTTGATCTTCTTCTTGGGGCGGAGGTTGTTGGTGTGGCCACACTTCTTCTTGCGGCAATTGGTAGCACGAGGGTGAAGACGAGCATAGCATTTGCGGCAGATCATCTTGTCACAGTTGTATTTCATAGCCAAGATACGGAGAGATGGCTCAATGGTACCTAAAAAGTAATAACAATGAATTAATTAAGTGGTATGCAACAAAATAGAAATATCATAATGATGTGACAGACAACATATTTTTACTAAATATTACAGCTGTTTTTAGTTAATTAATTTTAATAAAAAAAAGAGCAGTAAAGTATCTAACCTCCACGAAGCCTTAGCACCAAGTGCAATGTTGATTCCTTTTGGATATTGTAATCAGATAGGGTGCGTCCATCTTCCAGTTGTTTTCCGGCGAAGATCAATCGCTGTTGGTCTGGAGGAATACCTTCTTTGTCCTGGATCTTGGCTTTCACATTTTCTATAGTATCGGAAGCCTCCACCTCAAGGGTGATGGTCTTACCCGTGAGGGTTTTGACGAAGATCTGCATTGTGAACTAAAACAAAGTCGTTTTAAATTAACACTTATAATTTAATTGAAAGCTTGAAACGATTCAGCAATTGGTAAAACAAAAGCACGCCTTTCGGTGACATGCCACGCAAATTTAAATTTCGAACTAAGCACAATACTAATTAGGAATATTTTAACTATATGAAATAAAATTGTTAAATGGAACCTTTTAATCCCTTATTTTCTACCACTACTGTAATTACAATCAAAAAATCTTTAACTAACCTTTGCAAAATGTGCTCGTTCAACTGTCAAACTGGCACGAAAGGACGTTCGAAAAAAAACATGGCGGTAATGTGGCCAGCGTCTGATGCAAAATACTAAAAAAAATTTTTTTAAAAAGTAGAATAAAATGAATGACTCTAATTTTATTTTTTTTTCATTCCTTCATTTTCTTCTATTCTATTTAGCATTCATCGATTACCATTTAAAATATTTAAAGAAAACGTTAAAAAATGCGATATAGGATATTATTAAACCTACCTTACAATACTATCATATAATAATGATAAATCAACTTTCGTTACAACTGTAACGAAAGTTATTATATTATCATCAAGTTTATTAATATAAATTGTGAAATTGCGCAGTTTATAATTATTTTTCTCTAGCTAGTAGCTGTCATTACACGAGTCGTTTCTGAACGTTATCTATCGAGTATTCGATAAAGTACTTGTTTCGTAACAGGTCGACTTTGAAAAATTTTAGAATTTAAGTACAGTGAGGTGAATTTAAGATGTATCATCAACTAAGTAAAGTTACCGGAAGGCTAGTAGCCGCTACCAATATGCAGAGCCCACTTTTCCCCGTGGTATGTTTTTACCTAACCCGATTCTATTGCGTGCTCCATTAGGATTAAAATTTATGTTCCTATTTTTAAGGCTCCTATTGCGTTGCAACGAGTGGACCCACCAGCCATCCAGTATAACACTGCTCAGATGTCGACTGTCACGGAATCTTGCTCGACTGGCCCAAGACGTCTGGTTCCTGGCACCAACGAGCCCTTCAGCCCACTGTCATCTAAAGTCCGGGAACGTCAACAACGCTTCCAGGTAAAATGATAAATAAATTTAATTCTTTTTTTATTCTAGAAGAAAAAAAATTGTAGTAAAAAAAGTCAATATGTCTAAATGACTAAAATTGATTATAACATTTACAGCATTTTAATTCTCAAAAATTGTATTACAGAAAGAAGATGATGTACCGGTCTTTTTAAAGGGTGGTCCTTTCGATGGAATCTTGTACCGTTTCACATTATTCCTATGTGTTGCTGGTCTTGTTGGAATTGGACACACTGTATACATCCATGCTGTGCCCCAAAATAAGTAAATTATTATATGCCCATGCATGTTGACAGTAGTTAATTATATGTATTTATCAAAGAAAGTGAATAAAGTGAATCAATAATAGCAGTTTTATTTATTCTTCTCACACTTGTTAAGTTGTAGTAGTTAATATCATTACCACTACGCTGAATAAATTAATAGAATTAAGGAAGTCCAAGTAACAATGATAATATTTGTCATTCTGAATAAAAGTGGCTACTACAAAATATATAGAATAATAACAAAATAAATATTTACAATAAGGATAGTTCTATTATAAATTTTTAATATAAAATATAGCCATATTATATTTTCTAAAATGCATTATTTTCCAACTCATCTATACAAACTCTTAAGCAGATGCTTTAATATAAAAAAAAAAACAATGAGTATTTTATATAGCTATACTAGCGACCCACCCCTGCTCCGCACGGGTGCAACTACAGAAATATGTCCTTTTACACAATGTTCACTGCTTTTTTGTTAACCCAAGCTACATTTTAAATGTGTAATATCTTCGGAACTATTCACTTAAATTACATGCTGTAAAAAGCATAATGATCTATAATAAATGCACAATTTATTTAAGGTATGTAATTGGATAAGGATTGATGGTGTATAGTTTATAATCACTTCGTAAATAACCATTTATTAGTAAATGATTAAAAATGGTTATGGGTAAGAGATAGACATATCACATATGCCATCACGGACTTTTTTGTATAACTTTTTAAGGTAGACAATACTGTAGTATAATATTTTAGTCTATCTCATAGGGTTTAGCCAGCGTTAGTAATATAAGTGCAAAATATGTTCTTAGAAATGTATAATACATATAAACCTTCCTTAAGAATCACTCTATCTATTAAAAAAAACTGCATCAAAATCCGCTGCGTAGTTTTAAAGATCTAAGCATACAATATAGGGACAGACAGACAGCGAAAGCTACTTTGTTTTATACTATGTAATAATAATGATATAATAGAATATAGATAGCAGACACAAAAATTGACACTATTAGTAATTGTTCATTCCATATAAATTAATTAGTTTAAACATTTTTTTAGTTAAAAATAATCTATTTAAAAAATAAATAAATGGCAAAGGCCAAAAAAAATTCAAGTTATGTGAACATTTATGTTTATTTATACACCTAATGGAACTATTTTGACATAACAATATGTAGCATGCACAATAACTAGGTATACAAAGAGCTACTTAAAACAGAAGATGAAATTTCAGCTTTCTGGATAATAAATCATCTAATATTATCATAGTTATTATATAAATTCAAATGCCTGGTTTTATTAATGAAATTCAAAAAATATTTACTAAATAACTTACGAATATAATAGGTAAAATTTTTTTTTGATTTTCAAAGCGTTAATAAGATTGAAACGTAGAATCAATTACCCGCGAATTAAATATATCCAGGATGTTCATATTAAAATTTTGGTACTTGAATGCACAGGATGTCCGTTTAAATAAGGAAAAATTACGCATCCTTAACATATGGTGTTAATTGAATAAAAATGTATGTATGGATTGTTCAATATAGCGTATGTAATAGTTAGTAGTATGTATTATTTTAATATTATTATGTGCCACCTAACTGAAACTAGTAGCTACCTATATTGTGTTATTTATAGGTAATAAGGAAGCTACACTAGATAAATTCTACAATAATTAGTGATGGATAAGTAAACAATTATACTATAGGCAACATTTAATGGAATACACACAGTATTTTATAATAAATATTACAATAATTTGCATCTAGGTACATTAATAACAGATAATCATATTGCTATTTGATAACAACATTAACTTTTCACTTTTTAAAAGGAAAGTGAATGAAACAAAATTTCTAGACAATTTATGTCTTAAATACATTATTATTAAATATGTACTTTAGATAAATGCATCGATTACCGGTAAAAATTCTATTTTTTATAATTGGTATGTTCTGGGTACGTTTAAGTAGCCCGACTTAAAACCGCATCAGGTTTGTATCCAGCTGTAACAATTAAAAAGCTACCACTACTTCATTCAAATACATATTATCTTTAACATTTATAATTTATTTTGTTTGTTCGTTTTCCATTTAATCTTAAAATTATTTGTATAATATATTTAAAATATAATCTCTAAAATACTTTTCAAATTCACCTCTTTAGGTTTTTACTGTCCTACTTTTCTTAACAAGCACAAACATCTAGTAAGTACCTAAAGAAAATATTAAAAACGTAAAAAAATAATATAAATAGGAACTTATTAAAATCTAATAAAGGAGATCAAAGTACCATGAACGTAGCGATTAAAATTATATAAACAAAAAAATAATAAAATGATTTTAAAACTTATATAGAAGATAAGAAGATAAGAGCTTAGGTACTAAAATACATTTCTTCTAACAAAAGCAATAAGTGAATTAATTTGGCTTTATAGATATCGTAAGACGTTATTAAACATGTCAAGGAAACGTATGTGTTGTCTGCCGATTTATACGTTCATAAAAATGCAATTGATACTACCAACATTAATACGGTATATTGCATATTGTACTATTTATAGACTATTTCTAAAAAAATCAATCAACTGAATAGACTTTGAAGATAATATAATACAATATAATTTTAGAATATTTCGATGTTTATGAATGATAAATAATTATGCAATAAATAATCACAGCCAATACACAATACACCAATTTACGACAAAAAAGCGATCAGCAATTACTAATTATTATCTTTTCATGAATACGATTGCACTTTTTAGTCTTGCCAACAATTTACATGGTTGGTCGAGGGCGAGCGGGTAGTGGAGGCGGAGCACCTTGTCTCGCTGGAACTGGCGGTGGTGGGCCTGTGAGAGGAGGTGTATTGCTCGATGGCGGCGGTGGCGGCGGGGCGCAAGAAGGTGGAGGCATCATTTCACCAGGCGGAGAGCTTAGCGAACCCTGTGATACTAAAACCGGTTCTGAATTAATCGGAGCTGGCCGTGGTGGTCTAGCCGGACCTGCCGTTGGAGCTCGCGAAGGGACTAAAGGTGTAGGGGAGGGTGCAGGGGGCCTACTAGGTTGTTGACGACGCGGTGTAGGGGGTGCCGAACGAAGTGGCCTTTCTGCTGCTACCTCGCCGAACAATGGAATTGTATTATTTGTACATAAGCTAACTTCAGCTTTTACTATGTCTATCCAATTTGGCGATTTAAGTGTCACACGGAGCGGTACTGAGGAAGACGATATTGACCCCTTATGAGCAGCAGCTAAAGCGTTCTGGCCATCCCTGAATGTAATACTTAAAGTATGATCGTCAACAAATCGTACTAATGTTACTTCACCAAACGTAGCCAAATCTTGTAAAGTTGTCGCCATTAAATTATCGTCAAATATAGAATCTTCACGGTCTATGTCGTCCAGTGGTTGTACTATGATGCTGGCATCAGGAGGACCAAGGTCTTGTACAACTTCGTAAAAAACCTCCATACATTTCGTGTAACTAACTTGCAATACTTCTACTTCTAAAATAGCAATTACAGGGCGGTGATCACTTTGCTTCAATTCAGCTCTTCCATAATGAAGTAATTTTCCTGCACCTAACTCTGATGTCGTCTCTGGGTCGACAGTGTATTTCTTACTGCGCCACAAAACTCTATCTGTCCAGGCAGGAGCACGACATTTTTCACTTGTGTCATAATCATCACTGAATAAATCATATTTATATGTAGGGAAAAAAGTTATTTCACCTTCGAAACAATTTTTAAAAACCAAGCCCTGTGATTTTTGACGCGAAAGTTGATCTTGTTCTAGCAGGCGTTGCAGATTATTCTGCGCAGCAAGAAGGCGTGTTTCATCTTTGTCTAAGTCAATTCGATAATTGAAATCACCACACCAAAACACATAGTCATGGGAGTACAAGGATCGACCCATTGGAAATGCAATCTTTCTCGTAATTTCTGTGTAATCAGCATTACGCTCATTAACTTGAGATTGTCCGGCGGCAAAATGCGCACACACAAAGCACACCGATGTCCCATAAATGACTAAACGAATCGCTACTGCTCCTTTATTGCCTGTTGCACCTCCCAGACCTGTTTTAACAGAATCTAATGCTACATCTCTGATATGAGGTATCAAATCTTTTCTTGCAAAAACAAACAAGCATACACCGACCAGCTGATGACTGGATAGTAACGTGTAAGGTGCATCTCTACATAGAACTTTCTCAAGCTCTTCACTCCAGGCTTTAGCATTATCTGAACTAGCAGCCATGATATTACTTGCATTCAAATCAACAATTTCTTGAAATCCTATAGCAAATATATCAGAAGGGTGGTCTGTTAAATTGACTGTATTAACTAGAGCATTATTAGGACAATCTAGTAACCAATCTGCAAGAGAAACATCCTTATAAGCCAGACTGCGGAAATGCTTTCCACCATTTACATTATATGTTCCGATCGTAATACGAATACTACTTGGTTGTGTATATTCATTGGCTCTACGACACATTTCTCTCAACACAGGTGTAGATGTGTGCAGAATGTTAGATGGTAATAATATTCTTGTTCTATCAGAAAGCTCAGAATTTAATGTTGAACCTAATAATAAGATATCAATTGCTTCTTGTTTGGAATTATCAAGTAAATTATTTTGTATAGTACGAGCTGCAGACCTTGCACCATCTATTAATTTTGACCCACCTTGAATAGCCCCAGTACCAGCATATATCTTTGAAATTTCATTGCCATTATTTATCCACATCTGTTTAAAAACTTCCTCAAATCTATTAACATTTTGTTTTTTGTCAATGCATTGTAGTAACATTAACTGAAATGCTAACATTTCCAATCCTATGAATGTTTGTATGGAATTTGTTCTGTCTAAACAATCTAAGCAATTAGTTCTTATTACACCTTTCTGCACATTGTAAATATCAACACCTCTGGCACTAAATATACTAATGCTATCATAATATTTTTCAACCAACTTTTTAAATTTTCCCAAGGCTGATTCTATAGATGAGCCTTTTACCTCTTGATGATAGTCAAATATTATTTGAATTATATCACAATGTGCAGATTCATTCAAATGTCTTTGGAATGCATTACTCAGGTTTGCTTCACCCTCTGTACCTCCTATCATACTCGATCCAAGAAGATTTACAACATAGATAGATCCATAATTACGCTTAAGTTGAGAAAAGTGCCTGTCACAAGCACTTGTGGATGCATCATATCCTCGGGACATCTTCACTTTATGTGAACCCACTTGAATGCCTGGTTGCTCCCAAAACAAAGGGACAGAACCTCTAGTTTGGATATATGATGACACAGAGTCATCTACATAAATAGCTTGCTCAGTTTCAACAAAGTTAGCAACATTGCCATCATCATTGCATCCTCTAACATTAAACCGGGTACCAGCTCTCTCACAACTAAGTCTAGAAACCAAAACAGCTCTAGCTAAACGATGACCAACATAGATAGTGCGAATCTCTACAGACCCACACATGGCACGAGTGAGCCAATCATCACAGTCAATTCCATATCTTATTAAATGAATGAACAAGGTTCTATTCCAAAAAAATCTGTTGTCTGAACTAGCCCCTTTAGCCTTTCTTTGAGCACACAATGTGAGATCAAAAAGGTTATCGTTACCTTTGCCTGAATTCCAAGAAAAATAAAAGGTACCTGAATTTAATAATTTTCTTACTTCCCCTACTTTATCTTCTCCTTGGGTTTGATGAAATAAAGGCAAAAATTGTGATTGAGTAATTTTAAACACTTCAGTGTCGCCAACTTTACCAACTGAACTGCAGCCTGTTACCAGAACAAGATATAACAAACAACTTTCGCCCGAATTTAACTGAAGAACACCAAGGCATCCATATGCATCTGCAACTTTTTGATATTGCTTACGTAAAGTATCAGTTTCCTGTGATGATAAAGATACAACTGCTTGAGATTCAAATAATAATGAAGTATCTTTATTTCTGTGCTGCAAGATTATACTATAAGGATTCGGTGGTGTTGATTTTTCTAAAACTTTAAAGCCTTTTGACATAGCCATTATGTTTGTAAGGAATTTCTATTGTTTCAGATTCTCGCCATCCGCCCCTTTAGTTGATATTTATTGGATAACACATAAAAACAGACCACAATACACCTGCGAAACGAACGGATTTTCTACTAAAAATTGAAATAAAAACCTTAAATGTCACTTAAATCAAATTGGAATGTCACTATGTCAAATCACTGCAAATGTCATATGAAAGATAATTCTGTCTTGGTTAAATAGTTGCAACACTTTTAAAACTTAAAATTCCCTGAATAAATAAAATATAAAAACGCATGTATCTGTTTATTAGTTCAGACGTCCTAATTTTTGGCACAAAAGTTAATTTTTGGTTAAGGATTTTTGGTACAAAAGTTAATTTTGGATTTAATTTTAAATCAAATTTAATGGCAGATTTAAAGAATCAATCATCAGTCATCACGCTGCGCAGTACGTTATATCACGAAAAACAACCAAGTGTTTTTACACTTTTTTAACTAGATTCATTATTACATCTTATGACAGTTCCCTGTAAAATCAGACAGAAAAAAATAAAAAATCGCATAGACAAATATTTATTTATATAATATTTTGATACATGTTTCCTTATAACTTATAATAAACTAAATAACAAAATTATTCAAAGACTAAAATTAACATAACTCTTATACAATTGTAATGATTCTGCTGGTACAGTCAATTGACCTTTACTTCTTTGAACATACTCATGATATATCTCTTTGGAAGCTTTTGTGACAGTCGGTGGAATGGTATCATAGGAACTATCAATAGTGAATGCACTGCTTACGGTTAATACTATTGGTATTTCAGGTTTATAGCGAGGGTTTGATCGCCTTTCGAAGTTCACGTAGCGTTTATACCTGAGAAAATTAAAACAGAGTATGTTAACATATTTATAATATAAGGGAATTTGTTGAGAACAAAGACATTTTCACATTATTTTTACTTACAGCAACATATCCCGTTTGTTAGGTTCACTGACAAGTGGTTTAAGAGTTCGTGTAACAAACAAAAATTGAGGTGGTTTGTACGTCACAGGCTCTTCGAATTGTTTACAGGTTTGTCCAGGAGCTACAGGCAAGCGAGAGCTCATTGTGGAACTTGTTAAATCGTCATCTGAAGACGAGTCACTATTTGAACTGGAATTAAAGTAATACTTAATTATAAAAAAAATTAATTAAAAATTTGTTTATTATAGATAGGAAGCAATGCCAACTTTTATCTAGATAAGAATAATAGATCTCTTAGTCTTAAGTGAAGCCTACTAAATTCATTAAGAAGATCAATTCTCATCTCATAGCATTACTTAAGTTGATTATCTAGCTGAGTTGTCATTGAGTTGAGTAGAGCTAACTCTCATCTAGATGAAAATTATTAATCTTTTTATTGCAGGCAGCTATATCCACTAAAGAAGGTGCTATAAGTTGTAGCCCTGTTTTATGTAGATGACAATAGATAGATCTCCCTAGTGAAGCCTATTTAATGGGCTATTTGACACTATTGAAAATATGCGTCGAATTATGGCCATCCTCGTAGAT
>JADANM010003811.1:3429225-3444720 GCA_026213755.1 Eurema hecabe | reverse complement strand
CAATCGACACATTTAGATCTCGTAAATTTATAAGAAAAAGCTTATTAAATTGTAGAGTTTATTATTTATACTCATTTTTTTTTAATAATTAAAATTTTCTGATGAATTGTAATCTGATCTAGTTATAAAATGTTATGCATTGATTTCGGAAATCGTTAATAGTTGTTTTGTAATACTGTGATGATTTGATAGTGTTAATGACTGTAGTATGTTGCTTAGATTTTGCTTTCGTAACCATTAAAACTTTCGGACGGAATATGTGAAAATACTTGAGTGTGCTAAATGTGTTTTTTCCAATTTGTAAGAAAGTTATAAAAGTTTTCAAACTGTTAAAAGAGTAATATAACGATTATAACAGGGAGCATAAAAATGATGTTCTAAATTCAACAGCAACGAATTATGGTTAAATAAAGATCTAAGCAAAGGAAGCAGATGAGATCAAAGTGAGGTATCCAGGTAACATGGGAAACTCGCGGTGAAAATAAACTTCGTTGCCAGCTATTGTATGAAACTTCCCACGGTCTTTGTTTGACGAGATATGGTATGTATTCATTAAGAGTTAAAATATACGACTACGGAGTGTAACAGCTTGATTATAGTTATACTACGCAGATATAGAACATAGAACATTATGAGCGTTTCAAGATCGATATTTTATTGCGATCAAAGCTAAATATCATCTTTAAAGATATGTAAGGCTAGTTATATTTGGTAACCAGAATAAGAGGTAGACGCGAGAAAAAGAATCTCGTTTACTCGTAGAGGAGGAGGCAAATATGTTTCAATTTTGTTGCCCTAACATATCCATTAAATACTTATTATCTTTTTAGCTCTAAACTATTATTATTAGACTACCTATAATTCTTGTCTTATCTGTAATGTAATTTAAAAATTTGAAGGATATCATATAAAATTAAAGTTTGTGCTGTAAATTAGAGTGCAGACGCACCCGTACTAAGAACTCTAAATAAGAAATGCCATTTGTAGGCGTCAAGTGTTTGCAGAAGAGTTGTTGCGACGCCGCTAATGAGACGAGAAATCTCAATGCTGCTTTTACCGTTAACGTAAATACTATTTAAAAAAGTAATTCCATTTAATGCTTAAGGTAATATGCATATCTATACAAATTATATAATAAAATCGTAATTCTTGACTGTCAAATACTAACTTGATATTTTTTGCTTAGTTAAGCTCGTTCGTTCCACTTATCATTCAAAACGTTGTTCTGAACGTTAACCGACACTTTTTGCGATGTTCGTTACAACTGATAAGTCGCCCGAGAAAAGCATGTTATGCGAAGATTATTTAAAATAAGGACAAATGAAAATGAAATTTAATATTTAAAGTACATAATAAACTTACATAGAAATCATCATGTGGTTTTTGTTTACGAGAGATATAATTGCTAAAGATTTTTTTTTATTTGACACTGTAAAGGGAGTTATGGCATTAAGATGTACGTTATACGTTGTTTCATAATTTCAAGTGACGGATATGAAGTCAAGGCGCCCAAAACCTGCCGTGGAGCCGGTTCGATACCCTGCCAAGCACTTGTCTCGTCCGGCCTATGTACGTAACGCTGTGGTGAAGTTACCATACACATGCGTTACATGCGATTTCAAGGACATCTTGTTTCCTGAGAATTATTACAGCTGGATGAACATCATTTTTTTAATTTTTTCAAGAGAATCGGAACAGATAGATTTCAAATTGCATATGAGTTATGACATAAATCAAACTATGAAATATAATAAACTAGCTGTTGCTCGGAACTTCGTCCCCGTTGGATCTATTTCTATTATTATGTTATAGTGAGTCAATCTTAGAAGATAGACATATACTGTCGCGGACTTTTTTTTAGATCATTTAAAGAGGAATAATTCTTTCATACATATTATTTTTGTATCTTGAACCGTTTTCGCAGCGCACGCAAAGGAAGCCCTCAAAGATGAATAATTGTCCCCGATTTTTCCATATTTTCCATTATATCTTCGCTTCTATTAGTCGCAGCGTGATCTTATATAGCCTAAAGCCTTCCTCGATAAATGGTCAATTAAATAAAAAAAGAATTTTTCAATTCGAACCAGTAGATCCTGAGATTAGCGCGTTCAAACAAACAAACAAACAAACAAACAAACTCTTCAGCTTTATATATTAGTATAATAAATTATCTTCGGTACATTTAGGTACCGTTTGAAACGTTTTAGGTTTTTGAGGGGGAACAAAATTGAAATCTTGTTTTAATTTAAAAAAATATATTGTTAGGATATATTCTGGAGTCCTCCAGGCCAAGCTTACTGAAAACCTCTCTGAAACGTCTAAAAACTCGGTAAAAGTCCGTGTCACATGAACACGCTATTTAAAATGTGTTTACCCGTGTGGTTGAAGGAGCTTTAGTCGAATAAAGACGTTGCATCCCCAGTCGAGGAGGAGAGCGTATTTGTGAACGGCGTTGTTTGCTGTCAATAAGCCATTGCAAATAGCCTTGATACGACACTGTGTTCAAACGCTTTTGGGATTCTCCACAACTAAACCTTTTTATATAATAATCTTCAATGTTTATTTAGACACAGCTTTGCGTTTTACGAAAATTTAGTAGGTACATCTTTTAAAGAGCAAAAATTTTAAAATTTTAAAAATACAAAGGTGCATGATGCAATGCTATTAGGTAATTTTTCACAAGAAAACCTATCTATTGTCTAGTGTCTGAATATAACGATGTAATTATTTCTTGAGAACGTAGGTAATAACTTATTAAGGTATTCTTTATCGTAGGCTTCCTTCTAGTTATTGTTGTGTACGATCTAAGAATGCTTAATATTTCTTCTCTAAAGGTATATATTACAATCTAACTTTTCTATCTTATAAAAAAGTCATCTAACATACAAAATATACTTTTTACCCGAAGCACTTACATTCATGAAATATGTAATATACATACCTACTTAAAATACTAAAAATAAACCCTTTAAAAAGCCTTTGTTAGATAATGTAATCTTAATTCTATAATCTTAATTCAATATTCACATTGTGAAACCGCCTGTTCATAGGTTTATGTTTAACGTGACCATGACATTACACCTCTTTGTCTTCTTCGTATAGATAATTATTTTGTTACAGTCTGCGGTGTTGGTTAAATGTCTGTTTAATCCTGTACTATTAATAAAATGTCGTATATTTTGTAAAGTCCCGTAGGATTTACTATTTTCACATAATAGCAAGTAATCACAACAATCAGACCCTAGTTCTATTAGCATAGCAAACGAGAAACGGCAGCATATGTTCATGCAGCGGCCAACCACACCCAACTTCAATTAAGTTCTCTTGACTGTAACTGTATGCGCCAGATCCGTGACTAAATTAAAGGAGCAAGCCGCCACAATAGAGACTCAACGGCTAACCAAGTGTGAATTTTTTAATCCAAATTAGCTTCAGTCCCCATTGTTTACCAAAAATACATTAATCGGTTAACTGTTTAACTCACAAAAAAGTTACTATTACTCTTATTGACTGCTGTTGTTATTATTGTTTTATATGCAATATATAAAAAACAGCTCCGTAAATGATTATTCGATATAAAATAATGGAAGGTTATTTTTAATGTTTCACAATATTCCAAGGCGCGCGTTGGTAAAATATTGTATTAATAAATTTTTCCGCTTGACCAATAGCGTGACAACGAAATCCTTTTGGCTTTTCTCTACGATATATTGACTACCCTCACATCCTTAAAGCTGGGAGGGAAAGTTATCTCAATTCCAAGCCGATACTGCGGGAAGCAACGTATTATGCATTCGCCAAAGTTTTCTCATATCTTCTTTATCTTATACGAGGCAACTTATTCCAAGTTCAAGTTAATTAACTGCTTACTTCGCAAAGCAGATCTCATACTTTAAGGATCATTACTTTTTCGTAAATACGAGTAGTAAACCTTTAATGCGATATAGAAAAGTTATATGTATTCAAAAATATTGCATTTTAGTTTATTTTAAAAAATTTTTATAACATTTTATTTTTCTAACTTTCAGGAAATTCGTAATTTAACCGATGAATACACATACCTACGTTTTATAATAAGTTGCAAACTACAATATAGATGCTAGCCAATAATAACTACAAATTTTCCAAATCAGTTAATGTCTATATTTAGATTTAAATAGTTAAATTTAGCCAAAATTTAAAAAAAAAACTTCTAACCAACAATTAACATTGAGTTTGATAATTAATTAAAATGTTTTATTATATATTCGTACACATTTAATTGTCAACTTACTGATATTTTAAAAGCATAAGCAAATAAAATGTGGTTAAATGGTTCTGGTTGGGTACGGTTCGATCATAATGGCGAAGTCGACAATTTCGTACAAAAGATCGTTCATAACAATGCCGATGCATAAGTTTGTATTATTCCTTTACATTTCTTCAATATCATAGCCAAGTAAAGCTTTGTATGCTCTTATGTATGTAGGTACGTCCAATCGTTTTGCATTGCTATGAAAATATTTTACAAATAGAACCTTTCTTGCTTTTATTTATCGGGTTAAGTGCCATTTTGAGTATTTGCATAATATTACGCATTAAAGCCATGTTTAACTTAGTAAGCATAAATATAAAGTAGAAAGAATTGGTGTTCGAAAGTGTAATTCCATTTTATTCGACAATAGTAGGCCAACGGCACTAATCCGATCATTAGAGTTTGGCCATTACTAGAAAAGGGGTCGAGGTTAGAAAGCTCCTCATTTTTCTACAATTGCACGCAATAGTTACATAATGAACTCTGTCCAACGACCAGTCATTATTGCTCGTATTTATTACAAATTATTAATAATTTTTATGGCGCAATTATTATTGCGGGTACAATGATGTCTTATATAAAAGTTGATACCGATGAATGGTAGATATTACTGCAAGGCGTGACTCAACGTACCCTGGATACGATTATTTGAGGAACATTAAATAGTTCGACGGATTACATAGTCGAGAATCAAAACAGCCTATTCTTGATATACAAGCATTCTTATTAGGATGTTGACTCTTTGAAAACAGGTTCAAATTAACTGTACTATCTGTTTTATGGAAATATAGGCGTAAAGGATACTTTTGTATACCTACTACTTACCAGTGCTAGTACAAAGCGATAAAATGTGTAAGTAAATTTGGAATGCACGATCTCGATTACTTACGTACACAAATCCATAACTCGTTGTAAACGCACCGTAAAATTACAATTGTGCGCCGGTAACCGTGTAATGCTTAGACTCTTACAGCATTTCACATTGATGACTTCGCAATTCCACGATTCAATAGCGGATCTAGTCTATTATTATTATGATATTAGCAACATCATCTGCCACTGCTTTTATCTATGCCTTAACGGAAATCAGACCGGAGGTGTTGGTTGGTAATTATTTTTGATAGATTGGTAGCCATCGTTAGAACAGTCGAAAGTGGTGATAATTATCAACCTTTTTTAAGAAAAAGGATAAGTAATGATGTACATAAATAGCAGAGCAAAACTTAATTTTTATCAAGCGATCAACGTCACACGTATCTTAGATATTTTAAACCTTAAACGAACAATGCACGTGGAATGTATCATACCAGATATAAGTGGCAACAACATAAAGTACTCTCCTAGATTTAGATTGATTTGACAAGCGGCAATCTTAACCACATGTTATAAAATAGGTTATTTACCCGACTACGGCAAAGCCAAAGGAGGGTTATGATTTTGACAGGCTATGTATGTATGTATGTATGTATGTATGTTCATCTGTTCCCTCGTAACTTCTAAACCACTAATCAGAATTCGACAAATGACATATCATTAGAAGCGTCTTAATTGTCCGCTGGTTATAGGCTATATAGATTTTCACCAAATTCAATGTGGCGCCCTCTAGCGGACAAAATATACAGAGTAAAAAAATAAAGTTAAGCTAGATATGCCGTGTTTGGTATCATTTTAAAGCGCTTCACTTGTACATTTCGAATATATATATATATTACTAGCATTTGCTTGTGACTTTACCTGTATTCATGGGGTACTTTTATACTTTTTCAGCGTCGTTTTTTGTCGTAGTTGGGTTTTAGTTTTTTTACTTTATCTTGTTTGTCTAATAATTTCTTTTTAAAACTGAATCCCACATATCATAAAATAGGTTATTTGGTTTAATAATTTGTTTTTAAGATTGAATCACTATATACATACACTTTAGAATGCGCAAGTCCCAAACTTCGGCGGTCGATTATAAATATTTTTATTTACTGGCAATTGATTGCATTCAGCTTGATTCCGTTCCCATGTAGCTATAGTTAATAGAAGGAATGGTGCTGTTGCAATGTACAAAAACTCATCATACCATATATATGCTGTAATCTGTTGGTATCAGATAGAACGGCGTCATCCGTGCAGACCACATTCTTCACCAGTACCATAAAAACTGTAACGCAGCTTTGAACTTGTATCATATAATCTAGAGAGTTTTATTCCTATTGGGTACAAACTAAAACACTTGTTTTTCAAACGTTAAGAGAAAAATATTGACCACTTATCTTGCAACAAACAAATTTTAAACAAGTATTAAAGTCAAAGTCAAAGTCAAAAGTATCTTTATTCAATTAGGCTACATAAAGTAACACTTTTGAATCGTCATGGTATTACAAAACATTTACCACCGGTTCGGAAGGCAGTTTCTACAGAGAAGAACCGGCAAGAAACTCTGATAGTCGCTCTTTTTAAAATAAGAACATACAATTGTAAATATAAACAAAAAATTCGACTATTATAATATTTATACAATTATACATGAAAAAGGGTCACCGTCCCACGAGCGTTAAGAAATATCATTCCAAGCGTTTTTGTCTATTAGATTTAAATAAGAGATGAAACACTAACGCTTTGCTTGCATAAAATAAGTTTATAAATAGGTCAAACGACGTTATTATATGAATGTATAATTAATAAAAATCAATTTATTGGTTAATAATTTAAGCACGTAGTTTGATTTAACGGACTGGTAGTGTTGTGCACTGCCATACGTGTTCACTGTGACCCGTAGACTAAAATGTCTGTAGATAATTTGCGGGACGTCTAAAACGTTATCAATTTTTTAATTTAATTATAAATGTATATATTTACTAATACTGATATTAAATATTCATTCAACAGTTTCTACGACATTGTTTTAAATAGTAACTGTATTACTCGTTAAAATTCTGTGTTGAAACAGGTGTATTTTCATCGGCAAAAGTAACTGCACATTGCAGCTGTACATTTTTTGTTTGATCAGTTAAAATAGTAGTAAAATTGTATTTTCCAAGTAGGAATAATGCGTCACAAAAATCTCATATTTTTTGGTTATAAATACTTATAATTACAATGAGTATTTGTATTTTTTTTATTTACTGGACGTAAGAAATGTTATGTTAATTGCAGTTATGTAGTACGCGTTGTTAGTAGGTTGGAAGAAAAACTATTTTAGTCTTATTAATTACTGATACGTTACTGAACTGCGTAAAGATCAATAATGTAGGTGGCGTATACCGTATAGGGTATAGCTATTGTTTAACAATTAGCTCGAAAACTGTATCAGCTGAAAGCGTAAAAGCACACTTACCTAAAGACAGCGTGGCTAGGCTCTAGCGAGGTCGATGCCCCCAGACCGGTCTGAGACGTGATGGGCACGTATTTTGCTCTAACGTCGAGCTATCCATTAATTAAATGTTGCCTCTAATTAGTCGGTGATGTAAAAATATAACAAATGGTTAAAAGTTTATACAAACATTACTTACTACGCGTAACGGTTAAACTTTTCACAACTCAGTTACCAATATCTTATTATTATGGAATCATTAGTATAAAATTTAATTAACTTTACTGTTACAAAATAGAGTTTAGTTAATAATGAATTGATAACAACTGATTAACGTAACATGGTTTCTGCGACCTTAATTAAAAGTATGTCAATTCATAATGAATGATAGTACATGGTAGACTTATATATAATAGTTTATATATAAAATTTAAGCTAAAAGCATGAATCCAATAGAATGCATTATTGCGCCATGTCTCGGTCGAGTGCGTAGGCGCAGTCCTCCTGCCTGCACGCCTCAGTTGACCTTTTTTACCATTCATTCAAGGAAACTATAGATGAGGAATATAATATTTTATAAGTAGAATATGTGGTGTAAAGTATTGTATCGACTCTTATTAGGTTTTAAAACCTAAGAAGTAGAAAGCTGACGTGTTTATTAAGAATTTATTAAATTAAGTAATGTTCTAGTTCGCACAGTTATACAAACATGTTGATTTTTAAATTTTTAATCATGATAAAAAGTACGTAATTGGCTGCTCCGTGCCTAATATTTTGTCAAGTTGTACCAAGGACTACTCACTAGACTAGACTAGACTCTACTTTTTAATTTCTAGGAAATCAAACGAAGGAGAATACTCCGAAGTGACTCTGAAATAAACTTATCTAAGAATCGTTTAGGGAAAACTAAACCTGTTACTATTGATTACAAATGTTAAATGGTTTAATCGTTCGTAAATACAGTATTAAAAAATTAAACATTCTTGAATTACTTTTTGTTATGGAATAGTTCTAGATATATCAAACGTAATCTTAATTCAGAGTAAGACTTACTCAACGGTACAATATTATAATTTTCTTATTATAATTATGCTTATTTTCAATTATATTAAAACCTTTAACCGTTTTCATAAAAAAAAATTTGGCTTTACTTGCTCTCAGTGCACGTATTTTGTAAATTGAAAAATTCCTGCGTAAGCTTTTAAATCGTGCTTTTTCAATTTGAATGGCAAATTAAAACACCTAGAAGCTATACCTGTGCGCATAAATTTAATTTCATAGATTAAAACTTCAATAAGGTACCGAGCTGTTCAGCCAATATAAAACGTAAAATGTCAAATATTTAATAGTAGTTGAGTAAACTATTTTGATTAAATGTTGTTAGAATTTGTTGCTACTTTGATATTATTATAACCTTATAAAAGTTAAGCTGTATCGATTTATAAACCTTTTGTCACGTTCTATAGGTACTCGCTATTCTTTATTAAACACATAATTTTAGATATTTATTTGTGTTCTCATATATTTTAAGTCTCTTAGAAATTCTTAGAAATTAAATTAGAAAATTCTTAGAAATTCACACATTCTCCGAATTCAGATCTGAGTGCCATTGTTGAGTGGATTATATAATAATGGATTGTCAGTTACATGCTATATCTACCGTAACTAGTTCAGTCAATCAAAGGTAGCTTCCGTATATAGTTAATGCCAAAATTTGATTAGGATAACTTGATGACTGTATTTATTATATGAGACTCACAGGTCAGAGCAAATATATATTCCTCTCTTTTTCTTACTATGTTTCTTTCTCTTTTTAACTATTCTAAAAACAACCAACACTTTGCTTTTAAATTAACGAAAATACGATCATAAATTCCATATTTTCTTTTTGTGCTATGGACTTTCTTCCTAATTTCTTAATATCATCTTTAAAATATACGTCTTTATAAATAATACTTATATAAGTACGTCCGGATTTTTGTTCGTCTTATTTGGGTCAGCTGTAGACGGTGATACTTATCGACTGATAGTTCTAATTGTTTATGCGTAATAGTCGTAATAGCGCCGTAGTGAGAAAAATTCATTCATCTTGTGATGCGTAGGTCGCTTATATTTACATAAATTATGTTCCTAACGAGGTCAAGGTATTTTTGTAACTACCAATAATGCAATCCACATGCTTTAACAGATGGATAACAGTTTTGTCACACTGCGATCAAAGTAAAATTAACTTAGTGTAATATAAGCAATTTAAATATCGTTTAATATGTGAAATATTTCCAGCTCATCTTAGAATATGTTGCATTTACTACAAACCATCAAAACCTCACAGGCTGTTTTAAATGCAAATGCTGTCCTTGTACAAGGTACCAAAATTAAAAAAAATACAGCGTGTTAATTGTTAATGGTAAAGGATAATATTTCAATTGCACCAAGCTTTAAAATTCCGACTGTAACAGACAGAGTGTATCTTATATTCGAATTGTGATGGTTAAAAGGTTGGTAACGATATCGTTTTTACGTCCAATTATTGATCATACTTTTTGTAGTTGTGTAAATTTTATAATCGTAGATTTATTTCTACCCTAATAATTTATTATATGAAAAGCAAGAACTTTAACCCGTTTCAGTAACCTAGTTTATTTCCTTAAACGTTTAATGGTATGGTCACGCAAGAAACCGTTATAAGTCTGCTATTGTGCAAGCTGCCCTTCGAATATAATTACCGTATAAATAAAGGTATGGCGGTGTATTACGATTTTTCTTATCGATTTTTATTTTAATTTTCGGCCACGTTAAGGCTGAGCAACGAGTATGATTTTAGTACGATATGAGTATAACAAAATAACTCTTATTCTAACAGTTACAAGATTTCAAACGTAATATTGATTGATAAATGATATAGTGATATAAAACCTGTAGTATACCTTATACCTAACTGACTGCCACTTGCAAAGACATCTTGACACTCGATCAATCGCTCTAGAATCATATTTCTTATTTATAAAAAATATAACCGCGAAGGCTAAGGGCTAGGTTCGAGGCCGAGTATTAGCTTCGAATCGAGCTGTAATCGATCCGAGTGTCAACAATAAAGCTATCAATATACATTTTTAATTATAAGCACATTTGTCATTTAATTGCCTTTTAAATATATAAACAATTATCTCATACTTACATTATTGAAATTTAACGAAAAAATATACTTATATATGTTAGTATGTTGAATAAATTATGCCGATTAAAATTCTTAACGGTGTCTTATTGTCAAGATAATTATTAGTAAACATAGTTTGTCTATGACTATTTAATATAAGACATTTCTCTCACGTGGAAAAGAAGCAGGTTTAATATAACTTACTAAGCATCGTGTCACCTTCGGCGCTAAAAAGCAGATTGTATCTAAAAGCAGAACGACGAGAATAAACACGAGACTCTGCTAGTTAAATACACATTAATCTTTTTTATTTCATATGTGGAGGAATACGCTGTTCCGTCGGAGAGTCCGTCATTTGTGCACGATCATTATCTGTCGCTCAGCACATTACAACTTTTTATCCAGACTCCAACTGACGAACGTCGATGTCCTCGTTGCATTTAACTTAGTTTGTTTTTTATACCATTGTTAGAAAACGTGTTTTTATTACTGTATGTGTTAGTATGTTAAACGCCGACTAAAGCTTTGATGCTTATTTTATTAAAATATTTAACATATACGTCAGTTAAGGTTGGGCTAGCTAGCTTTTGAATAAAATATAACTCACTAAATATATTGAAGCAAAAGTTTGTCGGTATTAATTTGTGACCCATAAATAAACATAATAAATCATACAACTCAGATGAAATCTATTATTTAAAGACGAGATCTAACGGGCTTTCCCACATAAAGTTTGAATTCGGGACCAGAAACATAATCATGAATATTAAAACAGCGTTTAGGGTATTCATATACAATTGTTATCTACATCGTGTATATATTTGGTACTAAGGAAACTTACTGAGATTTCTAATTATATTTCAATAGATGTCTCTATAGGTATCTATATATTTCAAGTACATACGTGATTTATATTTGTCGAAAGACTTATTTTAATAAATATCTGTATACATACTTAATTTAACAACAAAAAAATCTTTAATCGTGATATGGACGTTGTTTTTTAATACAATCAACATTAATAGTATTATTATAAGTTGCTACTTAAGTTAGGATTAAATTGGTACCACAGTACTAAGGTTTCTTGATCTTTCCTTTGAAACTAGTAACCAAAGCATGTGCTATCAGGTTGCAAGAAATCCGGAGCCATATCCTCTCAGTGCAGATGTTCATATGTGGCACCTGTGGCGAAACTTGTTTCTCCTGTGGCAATGCTTGGTACAAAGAACTTAATAAATAAAAATAACTTAAAAAATATATTTTCATCCACTTAAAATTATCTAAAACCGGACCCCCGTATTCGTATCTTTAACCCTAATATCATATTATTGTCTACGATTCATTTTATCCGTATCCATACTTTATGTTTAGAAAAACGATTCGTAAGCTTTGTGTGCAATTTGGCCTCAATCACCTATTCGCCTGCTCACGATAGGAAATGTCTCTGTCACTCACACCAAACTTCCTATTAAGCCCACAGGCCGTTTAAAGTTGATGAAGGTCTCCGGGAATGACCTAGATTTTTGACAAACAGATTTGCGCTATATGATTACGAATTTTATTTTTCAGACATTTTCACGTTTGTTTGGATAAAGAAAAATAGGTTTTGGGAATGATAATGTCGGCAAAAGCGGTTCATGTGATGACATGACCGCTGATGGAATTGTGAATATTCTAGAAACAGGTGTTGCAATTGCAAATATAGGTGGTATTGCTAGTAATATATTTTCGTAAATGTATACAATACTTAAATATTCGAGAATCGATCATGTTCAAAATCATCATAAAAAGGATCGAGCGATTCAATACAAGTTGCATAACACTCTCGCGTGATGAGGTTTAAAATTATTTTCAGTCAGTAGGCAACCAACGATGTGTCATTGGTCCCGCAGCCACAGTAAGATTCAACCATCAAATATTCACATGTGGAGGTATGCTTGCCATTTTACTGCCCCCACCGCCCGCCCTACAGCCCCGCCTGAAAACAACTGAATGTGCTAAAATCAATAACTGACTGTTGTTTGACATTGGGATCATAGTAATTTGTATTTGCGATCATCGATTGCGAACAATAACTGTGTGTGTTGTGTCCTACTTATGCGTTTTTATGGCACGACCTACACTGTTCCATTCCCAGATTAAATTTTGAATAGCAAAGCACTAATGCACCTCATTAAGAATTATTAAGCTCATATATATATGCATAGCAAAGATATAATAAAAAACTACGTACTTAGTTACTGTTTTACGTTAATCCTACATAATATTTTTTTAACATTTGTAGAGCATAAACAAACAGGCTTGTTACAAGTACCAGGTACCAATTATAATTTTACTTAGCTTGTATTTGCTAATTAGAGAATAACATGTTACAAAACTTATCATCATTATAATTATAGGTTAAATTATTTAAGAGAATACACTGAGATAGATTTTAACATATAGATACCGATAAGGGTAAGTCTATGGCTTATACGTGATATTTCTCTTAATTTTAAGCAAGTAACATTGCAAGTTATAAACTACAGCTACGTACATATTTTAAACTTAAAAAAATTGAGTACTACTTTTCTATCGTTAAGCAGGTCTTGTTACAAACAACAGCAATCACGTCTAAGACTTACATAGATAAATAAATATTTCAAGAAACTTATACATAGCGCCATCTAGTCTCACGCTGAGCAGATTGTTTTTGTTATGGCATCTAGATGACGGATAAATCACGTATACAATATACATACTTTTCTTTTGTAAGTAAATACATACACAATACATAGCAACACATTACACAACGCATGTATTAAAATAAATTACCTCGCCTTCAAAAATTTATTGTTATTCTATGCTTTTATTTTAAGTTTATTGGTGCGGGGTTTCAATTTTTCTTGACTCGCAAGTCGACCTGCCACCCCGCAAAAGAGGCCCGAGAAGATGGTTAGGTTAGTATCCTCGACCTACTGGCATTCGTGAATCCCAGTAGACCGAGCCGGCGTAAGCAAAGAGATGCGGTCCAAATTTGTATATAAATAGGAACCCGTTCATACCATAAGCGCGAGTTAGAATAAAATAACGACATCTAGGGAGCGTTTTTGAAAACGTTTATGCACATGCAGATTATTAAAAAATTTTAATACTCGTGTTTTAATTTTTTTTAATGAACTTTATTATTGAAATGTAAGGGCGCATACTTTAAAATAAAAAAAAAATTAAATATAATAATTATTAATGAAACCTTATTTAAAAATGGAAGCTTCTTGTTCGAATCCGATTTGTTCTTTTTTTTTGCGTTTGAAAGGAAGTAGGGCTTGTACAGGATGGGGTTGGCGTTCCATGCAATAATACCGTAACACGATAGCGTTGGACAATCACGTTAAGAAGCAACACAACTTTTTAAAATTATGCGGCTTCTCATATAAAGGCAAAGAAGAGAAGCGATGTATGGATGTATGTTTGTTATTCTTTCCCGCAATAACAGCTTGACTGATTTAGTTGGAATATGGTATGTAAATCTTTATATCTCGGTATTGCCGTGGGAACAGGAATTACTCGGGCAAAACCGCGAGGCACTGCTAGTGTAATATAAGTAGGTAATATTTTTTTATTATTTTAAAACGTATATATCAAAACGATGTTTAATAAACTGCGAATATTTATAGGTAGATTTAACATGTAGGTAACTTAAAAAAGATGTAACACTGTTTCATTTGAATTTCACTACATCGTGCATCGTACCGTTTCTGACATAAGTGCTGCCAAGGGATGTTGCATACATTCGCGAAACTAAAGCTTTAAATTACTACAGCATCCGAGATATGAAATTGAAAATTCATTTTTTTGACTCAATAAAACAAAAATTTAAGTTACAATTTTTTTCCTTCGAAATTGAACTTGTGTTTGCAATTTTTACGGAAGTCGTTTGCCTTTTCACATGTATTTTACCGATTTTTGTGTGATATATTAATTTTATTTCTTTTAGTAAGCATAATACTACCTATTCACAATATCTTTTCAAGAAAAAACAATACCATTAAAGGCATAAATACTTAATTACATAATTAGAGATTAAAGGCATAATTGATAATTAATCATATAAGTACGTATATGATTAATTATCAATTAAGTATAGCGTCTAGAAATATATCTAATAAATTAAATATGGTCGCCGTTCCTTTATTTTGATCTTAAAAACATTTCAATCAAGCCGCTATTGTTAATTGTAAATAAGGAAAAACTCCCAATAAAGTAAAATTTTCTTACATAAGTTTTAATGGTACATATTGAATCCCAAGAGTTGACATCGTTAAGGCACATTTATTGAATTCAGTTAAATATATATGATAGGTGTTGATTATTTAAATAATATTATGTTTACTTACTACCACCTACTAATAGCTTTGCTTTTTTAATTTTCTAATACTTGGTTTTCTTTATTAAACATATAACTTAGAACATTTTGTACCCATCTGACGACGTCTATAGATCGGAGATATTTAAATTACTAAATATAACTGCAAACTACATAAAATAATTTTTAAACGTTTAAGAGGTAAAATCAGAATTATGTTAAGATACATAGCATTAGATTGGCTAAGCTTCGCTACCGGCTTCGCCAAAACAAATACACCCCACCTCCCAGACTTCCCTCCGCTATTTGCACTGATAAAACCGAAATTTCTCCTATATTTCCCACTACAAATGTTCGAGATATCGCAGCTGAATTGTTATTTCAATAAACGCCAACTCGTT
>JADANM010003811.1:3415823-3429125 GCA_026213755.1 Eurema hecabe | reverse complement strand
TCGAGATATCGCAGCTGAATTGTTATTTCAATAAACGCCAACTCGTTAATGATTTGCCCAAAATATATTTAATATTTTTATTTATTAATTATATTCTTATTGAATCGGTTCGATACACAACGTCGCGTCAATTATAGGCACTTTCGTAGATTTCTTTACTTAGATTATTTATGCAATTTACAAACAGTATTTTGTAATTAATAATATCTGTTAAGACAATGTTGGATGTATTAATTGATAATGTAATATATCTGATCACACTTTTGGAAAATTTACGTACACCTACGTCCGTACGTTTAATTTAAGAATGAAGTTGACTTTTAAACAAAATAAGACCCACCATTGACAATTATGTTAACATTATTATCTCAGTATTTTGTGTTATTGTTAGAAAGTGTATAGATACTTTAAAATTATGAATAATAATTATTGCAACTGTCCTTTCGTTTATATAAAAACTAGGATAATAAGAATTTATGAGGCCAACAAAATAACGAAATGAAATACCGCAAAAATAATGTAGATATATATAATAACACATCGCGACTCTCCGCCTACTACAAAACTAATTAAAACTTTCAGACATCATTCAACTTTCATAAACAAATCTCAGGTAAAAATCGCCAACTTCCTAGTTTTCAAAGAGAATATTTACGTAGTTCATACTGATAGTATTGTTGTCTTTTTTATACATTTAAAATCTTGATAAATAATCCGAATTGATTCACGATTCACAACTCAACATTGATACCTACCATAAAACCTAATTTTTGTAACGAATTACTCATAAATCCTCACGATATAGCCTTACTAATTATTACGAAAGTTTATGAATATGTATGTTTGTTACTTTTTAACACAAAATTACACGATTGATTTATATTTAACTATCTGTTTCTCGCAGTTTTCGAGTTCGAGTTCCCGGTACAATACCTTTAATTTAAGCTATCCTATCTTTTAAGTTGCATCAAACTGTAATGTGTACAAGGTGTAAATTTACTTTAAAATCGGTTCAGTGGTTAAGGAATCCATGGTGGACAAACAACGTGACACGTAATTTATATATATTAAGATTTGTATTGAAGTAGATTATAATTTTTGGAATTCAAGTAGAATAATACATGTGATATCTTATACCTACGTTTTTATTTGTATCCTGCTACTGTTACGTTATTGTTAACTACGTTTCCAGTTTAGAATATAATATGATATGAATGGTCTGATGGACTCACTGATTGGCTGTTATTTAAAAGAACATTGAATGTCCTAAAAATAAAAGTCATCATATTTATGACCCGAGAGTGAGGTCTATTGAATTGTAGCAAAATATGGTCCGATAAACTCCCTGCCTCTCCGTAATTAAAATTGGTCAAGTTAATTACTAGTACTTTGTTAATAGAACCATGCTTAAGGTTTTATTGTGCGATTGTTCAGTTAATAAATTGCAATAAATACACTATACAAATTTAAATTTTTACGTATATATCTTTATGTTTTTTAGGCGCAATTTATCGATAGTAAATATAAAAAGTTTTAGGAATAAGAAAATATGGAAAAATATATTTAGCTTGCAGTATATTATAAAACAATGTTCGTCGTTTGTGAAAATAATTGCACTGTCTTTGTTTTAACATCGCGTCGTGCAGTTGAGCTCTTGAACAAAAACTTTCGTAGATCAAGAATAAGTCTCGAAATAAAGAAAAAAGTTGATAGTATGGGATATCCCACTGGTGACTCCAGAGCTCTTAAGTTTACTTTCTTTATTTTATCGCAAAAGAGAAAATTGTTTGTTAGAAATGCAATTTTCCTGCGAAATCGTAAATTAATACAGGATGTATCGAGTTTAAGCTTAACGGTAACCGCCAGTGTAGGAAATCGAGTTGGCTTACGTGATTATTTTGCTCATACTACTAAAAGCAATATGTAAAATATTATCATATTAATAAAACCACACGCGCGTTTTCAATTTATTAAAATAATTAAAAAGTGTGTTAATGTATTTCCATTTATATATATTTGATTGGAATGTATATTTAAATGTAATAAAGTGTGACATTACCATGTACTTGAGATTCAGAACCAGCTGCGTGTGGCGGGTTTCACTTGAGATTGATTGGTGACGCAGCGAACCGCCCTGATCATATCTTATCTAGCTGGCATTGTTTTGACACGCTGTGACGCTACTCACTGTTATACTGCCATCAAATCACATAACACAAGTGACTATTCAAAACACTCAGAAAACTGTTTTAGTCTAAATATATTTAACACGGGTTTATGAATTGATATGCCACAACGTAAGCACATTTTAATGGAAGGGAAACTTAAATATAGTGAATTTAGAAAATTGTATGATCTAAATTTTCTAATACCTACTTTTTATGTTTATGTTAATACGTATTAACAAAAACTTACGACTGAAATAAATGACTGTTTCATTCTATCATTTCTTATCTTTAAGCAATAAATATAAAATTACAAAGCCGATGGGAAATAGCGATGTAAAAATTTTAAACATTTTTCATTTGACGCTTAGTATCTCATGGGATTCTTTGTGTTTCTACACTTTATCACGCCACTTGTCTTGGGAATGAAATAGGTTTATAATAAGATATTTGCGGAATGCAATAAAAACAGATGATGACAAATTTACTGTATCGGCACGCGGTCATCGCCGCTACATCAAAGCGTGAAACACGAATTCTTACCATTAACAAAGACAAGAAACCTTTCCAAGATACCTTTCTTTAAAATAATATATTATCTGCAGAGCTCAGATTCGGCCGCAATTAGAGAAGCACCCTTTAAATAAAGAACTTATATTAGTGAGGATCTGTCATCTAAAACATCGTTGAAGCTTTAGTAAACTACTTACTTAATTGTTTTGTTACCTTTTGTATATTTAAACATATATTGATATGAATAATACCAAAATACATTTTTACTATCTTATTAATGTTTGGTTTTGGTTTTGGTTTTATCCATGTAACTGTTTTTATCTATGAAGTTTATCACCCAAATTCTCACTCATAAAAACGTGTGTTTAATTTCTTAAAGAATGTCAGACACTTGATCAAAGGGGCTTTATCCAGAATTCAATAAAGGAAGGTTTGTCTCGAATACCGGTACGGCTCTAAGAATATGAGGAAATGATTTGAATTGCTCTTAAATATTAAATATTTTTTGGTATTTCCAATATTTCATAACATAGAAAGCTCTCTGCGGCATTATCCTACAAACAAGAGAGTAGAAAACGGTGTGCGATGATAAAATGCACCATTGTTTTTCAAGCACAAACAAATTGCAAGACTAAGAAATAAAATTAAATATAAAAAGATCTGTTAATATTTTTGATGTTAAAAGTCAACCGTTTTAAAACATTTATATCTCTTAAAAACAATTTAAATTGTAATGCGTGAAATATGAAATAAAAAAACAGTGTATACACAAATATCTGCATTGTGCTACACTAAGTGCTCACTTCCTCGCCTCTGTATATCCTTTCAATTTATTTGTTTCAGCAACGTTTATTCCAATTGCTCAAGCGTTTCATTAAATATTAACATACAAACGTTTACGAAAGAGGGCAAATAAAGCACTCATCTTACATATCAATTCATATTGTTACAGAATATTATCGTGAATTCAATTAACTCTTTATTTAAGGCTTTTAAATTTCCATTTAAATATGTTGTCGTTTTTTCATAATAATTAATGCCATTATAATTGGTATCTTTGCTCCGGAGATGATATTTATTAGTTTTAAAGAATATTTAGAGTAAAGAATATTTCGTGAATAAGAAATAATTAATATAACGGATTAAACTAGAAAAGTTAGTTGTTTATTGGTAAAATATGGAAGCTTAAAAGAAGAAAAAACCATGGCGGCGATTGCCACAACTTCGTCGATAGCTCTTCTGAACTTTAAACTTGCATGCCGCGTCGCGAGTACTCAAATAAGATCAATATTGAAAACCTTGTATGTAGAGCTCATATTTTTCTATTTATAAATCACTGTTGTTTTATGATAATGTTCCTATCGTTTATTTAAAATAACTAATAAGTACTTCAAAGTAGGAAACGGTGTATTTTTGGTATTTCACTGAAATATTCTAACAAATATTATACTCAAATGCATACGAGTACATGTACGTACTTGATATCAACTATTTAAATTAAGTTTATTTTTTTCTATATACGTGAAAAGTGGTGAATTATACTTTTACATTTTCCGTCATTTATTTATTATTATTTTTTTACATAATATGTCATATGTCGTGAAATTGAAGGTGTTCAGCTATTTTTGTAGTTAACTGTACATGATTGATTTTTGATCAAAATGCTATACATTTATACTCATAGCGTTTATTTATTTATTTATTTATTTATTTATTTATGTTATTTGTTTATCAATTTTTTTAGCTGGATCATAAAGTAAACATTTAATATGTAGGTACGGGACCCCAATATGATACTAAACATTAAATTTAAATAAAACAGGAAACAAACATATGTTCATACGATTAATAATTATTAAAAATGTATAACTGTGTCTCGAAGGAATACATACAACATATGTTTAAAATATTACAGCTTTGCATTGAAGGGACGTCATTTTTATTAAACTTTTTGAATAAGTAGGTAAAAACTCTTTGCCTATGACTTTCCATTGTACCTATACTACAAACAAAAATTCGTCGTAAAAGGCTTAGTTTTTTCGTGGTTTTCATGCATGTATAATAATAGATCACAAGATAATATTAATAGAATATTACTTCTATTAAAGACCATTATAAATACATATAATTGCTTACTCGTAGGTGTAACAATAATTTTACCCACAGGTCGTTTTTCGAAGAAATTTTTCACGTACGTTAAAAATAATATTTTGTAGCTATCTATAGTAACCGTCAATTACCTTTAGCGGTGAACGAAACCTGCGCAGAAGTCAAAAAAAAGGTATCGAGGTAGCGGTGCGGCGCGCGGGGCGCGTGATCGTCGGGTGCGCGAGCGTTGATTGGTTGTCCCAGTCGTGTTGTCTTTCTCGCGCCCACGAGCGCGATTCTACCGATGCGCAGCTATTTTCGTCAATCGCTAAACATTTTTGACGGTTACTATACATGTACCTACGTTATTTAGAGACTTATCCTTTCAAATTTTATTCTTAATAAAAAGTAAAAAAAAATACACTTATACTTTCTTTGCTACGGATAAAATACTTTGCACTGGATAAGAATTGTCAACATCGTCGTGTCGTGTGTTATCTCCATCATCAATTTCCTTACACTAAAAAACTACTACTACCGTTGAGGATAATTATACGTTATACTTTATACATATTATGGAAAGGTACACATTATCATCAGAACTATTTCCATCAAAGTGTATTAGTATATTATGAAAAACATTTTATTTTAATGTTTCAACCATAAATTTAAGTCGAAAAGGCAAGAATTCTTTAGTAAATACTTAGTTACAATCGTTTGATATTTATTGCATAAAAACAAAGGATGGATGATTTTCCGTAATATCGAGTGGCTTCTGAACGACTTTCAAGTCGTTGTCGCCAATTGATGAAAAGAACAAATATTATCAAAGAAGAGAATCGTCGTGGGACTACGCTTTATCATCTATTTTTATTTTCGGTTGCGATTTTTTATAGAGTTAAATTTGTTCAAGGAAAAATCGGTTATTTTGTATAGATTATAATACATTTCTGAATCAATAAGATTTTAAATTTTTTACTCATATAGTATGATTGATGAATTTGTATAGATCTATTAAAATATATCGAATTTGGTATCTACAAGTATATACTTTTCTAAATATCATCAAAAACCTAATCACTAATTTTAGTTTTATTAAGAATCCACAAATGTAAAGGTAGGTACTAAATATATTATTATAAATAAGAATATCAGAAGTCAGGCAGTCAGGCAGCGTAGTGTACGAGTGTAGAGCGGCGTGCGGCGCCCGGCGGTGTTCGGAGGTCGGTCGCGGGCTCGGGCCATCAGCACGTGAGCGGCGAGCGGCGAGCCCAGCGCCGGGGACCATTCATGTGGGGCGGCGGGCGGCGGCCTGCGCGCGCAGCGATCAATACGGAGGCAGCGGGCGCTCGGGCAGTGCCCGGCCCGCCGCGCGACCTCCCGCACGCGCCACGCGCCACGCCACGCCGCGCTCCACCCCATGACCGCCCTCCACAGATGACGGAGCCCGCACACACCATACGACTTCACACTTACTCCGAACTGAACACTGCTCGACTCTCTGCGCCACCCACAGCGCGCTCGCACCCTGTGATAAGGTAACAAATCGATAACACCTGCACCAGCCTTCGCTGACCGCTGCCCATCAAAGGATCTACCTTTTTTGCCTAAGTAACGTATGCTCTTCGTTAAACCAGCTCGGCCGAAAATGCAAAAAAATATCATCTCTCTGTCCTGACGGACTCTTACAGAAGACGAATAGCATCAGTTTGATTAAGCTAAGTGATAAAATGTGATACAGTATACGAATATAAATGTGAAGATAACCTTTGCTGCATTTTGTTATCAATATTTAATTAACCAAGCTCGGCGGATTCACTCGTGTATCTTAGGCTAAATACTGTTACATAGGATAGCCTTAAGTCTCCTTTTTATAAAATTCGGGTATTAAAGGAAATAGTGCTATCTCCGAATCAACAAACGAATGCGACTAATCTATTTTTAAATGTCGCAAGAGATAATATCTTGAAACATTAGTATAATTTACTTAGAATCTTACCTAAATACAAAAATGAGATCAAACGACGCGACGGTGTGGCGAGGGTAGCATACAAATCATGCGTTGCAATTATTTTGGTAGCAACAAATTCAGTCACATTTTGTACAAGGATTAAATACCACAGTCAATACCAAACTCACATTTCATCTAACTATTTATATTATTTTTAACGCTATTTTCATGCAGATGTTAAATCAATACAAAATTGGTTACTTAACCTTCTGAAAACCAATTCGTTTAAATTTCATGAAGTTGGTTGAATGTCACGTCATAAATTATCACAAAATTGTTTTGGCGGTACAAAAAGTAAATTTAACACACATACACACACACACACACACACAATTTTCCACTTGCCACCATAGAAGTAGGTATACAAGATATGCATTCATGTGCATTGGTTAAAGATTTGCTTTTCTGCATCTTACTATGTGATCTTTTCTTTACTAAACCGGCTTTTCAAATCTAAAATTTTAATAACCTATAACATTTACTTATCAACTTATTTTAACAATTGCAATTAAAAACAAATACAACTTTACGTCAACGTAGGGTCATAGTTGAAAGTTCCAAACATTTATTTGTTACATGACATAGACTGTTCATTTTTGGATTGTATATAGTGATTTATACTTATACCTACTATGAACTTTAACACTTGACTTATGGCACATAAATTACATTACCATGTGGCCAATTTAAACGTCGTCCAATTTTATACTAAGTATGATGATTGAAAATTACAGATATACTTTTGGTTCTGGCGAATTATAAAGGACATCATGAAACTTTTTTTATTTTATTATTTTACTTATTATATTCTGAGATTCCTACTGCTAAGTAGTTGGCAGTAGTACGTTCGGTTATAAAAGTATGGTGTTTGTCTTAGGTGATGCACCGAGAATGAGTCGCCGCGCGCGGCCGTGACATGGGAGCGCAGGCATGGGCTGGCGCGCCGAGCAAACGCCGCACATCGCCGCCGGCCTGCTCCTTCTGCTAATAGTCTACCTGCCGGGTAAACCGCCTTCCAATTTTGATCTTCTTTATCTTTATTCAGGGCTATTGTCCAGAGCATGTCAACCCCATAGAACGTTACAGTTTAAATTGAATGCATTACGGATGACAACAACTTTACATAATTTAAGTACAGTAAGTGCAACATACAAACGCAATAGAAGTAAACATAAAGCGATTGAATGTTCTTTTTTATCAGAAAAATTTTGAGTGATGTAACTTGTACACTATCTTGAAGATCGCTATTATTACTGATATCGTATATGTACGATAACCTGTGTTCGGGAACTTCTCTGACCCGAAGAATTGAATGTTTTTTTTTTAAATTAGGTCACTCTCAATACTCCCGAAATAAGGACAACCTAAACAGTATAACTTTGGATTTTCAATTCTGACTTTTTGAAAGTATAGTTTTGTATAGGTATCTACAATATACAAATAATTTTTATATTTCCGTATCGTACCGGAACCTTCCCATAATATGTAATAGCAATTGCTATTATGATCTCACATATCAAGGCTAGATTTCAATGCTAGTTTACAACAATACTGATCCGAGGTAATTCTTGTTAACGTGGGTGTCTCTATTATTCCTATATGTATGAGTATTGGGTAGGAGGTACCATAGAACTATAGTTCAGACGCAATACGCTGCAGGTAAAAGTTTCATTAACACAATGACATTCCATTGCAGATATTCTGGCTGTAATAAATAGACTTTTTGCGTACCATTAAAAATATCAGTTATTTATTTACGAAGTAAACATCATTTTATTTACCAAAAATAAATGATTTGGCGGTAAATTTCCAAATTATTTAAACCCCGAGAATATAATCAAATTCGTTGTTATAGTAACTTGCCACCAAGACCACCAAGATGCTGTGCACATCACAGCAATCCTCGGCGAGAGCGTGGTGTTCAACTGCCAGGTGGATTTCCCCGAAGACATACCCGTGCCGTATGTGTTGCAGTGGGAGAAGAAGGTAGGCGAAACGGTACGACGGCCACACTCCACTCTTACATTACAAAGCTGCTCATCTTTCGTGTGTGTTTCTGTTTAGTAAAGGTCGGCCCGTCCCCTCGACGCGCTGCGCAGACTGTAAAGTATAATTATCCGCTTGTGTCCTCTGGGACATTGAGTATCGTCCCGTGCTAGGGGCCCGGGCGCCGCGGGCCAGGAGCCCGCCCGGCCGGGTGCCCCCGACTGCCCCGCACGCCTTCTCTGATGCATACAAATTTTAGCATGTTCTTGTAAACAAAAGTTAGAATACTCGGTAGGAATCGCATCTCTGAATGAAACTTGAATAGTTAATCAATGCAAAAGTGAAAGTCATTGCACAGTGTCACAGTTGCAAAAAACTAATGCTCATCTGCGGATATTGATACGAATTCAAATTTCATAGAAGAAATTTTTAATACTAACGGAATTATGCTGTACTTTGTATGCACAGTTTGTGATGCCTCTTAAACGTATTGCCTCGTATTGTCGCGTTCGTTGCCCACTGACCTGACATCTAACACCACAGTGACAAAGACCTTAGAAACGAGTCCGAGAGAGCAGCAGACCCCCGTTACATAACGAACATACACATACACAATCACAATTTATTATTATCTTTTAACCACTTGCAATCTGTTTATTTTGGGGTGCACCAATTTCCTCTTTAAGATAGTAAGGAAAGCACGTAGATTTAGTTTTCGCTAGACGGAAACAGAAATTGTACCGAAACGTTTTTCTCGCTATACTTAAAATTATAGTGAGCATTATGTTTGTAACATAACTGCTTCCTAAAAGCGAAAGCTCTTTAAGGCATACGGCTGAAACACGGGGCACGCGCACCGGCGGTGGTTCTGTCTGTCTCTCTTCCTGTGGCTGTGGGCTGAACCCACGCTGTATCTGCCAATCTAGTAGTATTTTGTATTGTCTTTCTATTTTGTAAGGCGGAACATAGTTGTTCGGCGTGTAAGTCTATTTGCTTTATCCTATAAACGCTTTTGTTCACACACTGACTGAAATAAGTAAACGACACGCATAACAACTATCACATATTTGCCATCGTGAAGTTGTCTATATGTACAGCATACCTACTTGAACGTATTTAACAATGCATAACCATATTGCATGCCATAATCATTGATTTCATGTTATCTCATTTCGCATGGACATAATTCTGAACCTACACAAGCTTTTGTTCTAAGTAAACGGACGAATCTGAAGCTTTTCGGGCTTGGCGCGAAACAAGTATCATATTATGAATGTTATTTTTGTCATTGTGTCATATTATCGTTTGATGACATCTGCATGCTTATAGATTTTTTGTTCGTATTTAGTTTTATACATCTTCCTATGACAAGACATTGCAACAGCGTTTTGTACATGATACATTTGTAAATGGTCGTATGTTTAATGTTGGTAATAGATGTAGGTAGTAAGCGAGCAGTATATGTCGTCGAATCTTGTAGTTAGTAAGTTGACAGGAAGGTGTAAAGTGCACCAATTTGTTTGTGGAAATTAACGTTTGCTGACGTATATAGGGACAGGACATACCGATATACATTTGGTACGAGAGTTATCCGACGCACAGCGGAGAAGGTTATGAGGGCCGAGTGTCGCGGGTCGCGCCCGACTCACCGTACGGCGCCGCGAGCCTTAACCTCACTAATATTCGAGAGTCTGATCAGGTAAATGAATCCAACTGTTAAGCAAGCTTTTTTAAATTGATTCTTGGCGTACATTTATCAAATTCTCTTTTCAAATACTTTATTGCTTTAGGTTTAGACATGGAAAGTAAAACTGTTATTGTAATTTTTAACTTTTTCATTTATTTTACAAAGTTGATTTTTGAAGTTTATAAAAGCGTGACTTAAGTAAACAATTTTTGGATGAAGATTAAAACGATCTTTTATTTGTTAGACATTTCATTTAAATTAAAGTTAGACTTTCGAAGATGTTAATTTCTGTTATGTTGTACCTTTCGTTGAATCCTTAAAACTTTTCATTGCTTTATGGTAGTAACGTTACTAGATTGTCTCCCGACATATTTTCCTTATTGCCTAAATATTATTGACAAAAGAGTTATATTTTTTTTAATTATTATTATTTGACTGCAAACAGGGATGGTACGAGTGTAAGGTGGTATTCCTCAATCGGTCACCGAACCAGCACAAGAATGGCACGTGGTTCCACTTGGACGTCCACGCCCCGCCACGCTTTTCCATCACGCCGGAAGAGATTATATACGTTAATTTAGGTAAAACAACAAAATATTATCACGACTCATAATCTAAAACATCCAATGGATGCATAGTCCCTATGACTATTCGTTACGACACATGTTATTGACCATTGACATATTAAAATTAAAAAAGACCCCCCTAAGCGGATTGGTAGGCGATCAACCCAGTGTTTCTGTTTCAAAATTTATATAAAGGGTTGCCACTAATAGGTAATTTCTGGTAGAAATAAATATGTATATTATTAGTAAAGCCGGCTATTAAATTTCTTATACCCTGTATATTTAGTCAGTAAGATAAACTGTAAATTTTATAAAGGGTAAATAATTAAATAAATAAAAATGTTTAATTAGGCGATGCCATCATACTCAACTGCCAAGCGGAGGGCACTCCAACGCCAGAGATTCTGTGGTACAAGGACGCCAACCCGGTGGAGCCGTCCGGCACCGTGGGCATCTTCAATGACGGCACCGAGCTGCGCATCAGCAACATCCGGCACGAGGACATCGGCGACTACACGTGCATCGCGCGCAACGGGGAAGGCCAGGTGTCGCACACTGCGCGCGTCATCATCGCTGGTGGAGCTGTCATCACTGTGAGTACTAATACGAGATTACATTACAACAATACCTCTTTAATAATTATTAAAAAAGGCCAACTTATTTGCTTTAATAGCTTTCAATTTAAGATTATAAAACTAAAAAGACATACACAACTTATTTCTTACAGATGCCTCCTACAAACCAAACAAAGCTCGAAGGGGAGAAGGTGCAATTTTCATGCGAAGCTAAAGCTTTACCAGGCAATGTGACCGTTAAATGGTTTCGCGAAGGCGCACCAGTTGCTGAAGTGGCGGCCTTAGAGACACGCGTGACTATCCGCAGAGATGGAGCTTTAGTTATCAACCCTGTCGCCGCTGACGATTCGGGACAATATCTGTGCGAGGTGTCCAATGGCATCGGAGACCCGCAAAGTGCTTCTGCTTATTTGAATGTTGAATGTAAGTAATAAATATGAGTTTAAGTCAAAAAAAGATTAAGATGTTGAGTTGCCAATTTCTGAAAATATTCCTTTTATTTCGTTTTAAATACTTAAGTATAATCCGAAAAAACTTATGAAATTCCTTTAACAGATCCAGCGAAAGTAACATTCACCCCAACGGTACAATACCTTCCGTTTCGATTGGCCGGAGTAGTACAATGCTACATAAAGGCAAACCCGCCTCTGCAATACGTCACGTGGACAAAAGACAAACGACTTCTAGAGCCATATCAGACAAAGGACATCGTAATCATGAACAACGGCTCCCTGCTGTTCACTCGAGTCAATCAGAACCACCAGGGCCGGTATACCTGCACACCATATAACGCGCAAGGCACACAGGGATCCTCAGGTAAATAGCTATGAGTAGAATTTTTTATAACCAAATAAATATATATAAAGCTGAAGAGTGTTTGTTTGTTTGAACGCGCTAATCTCAGGAACTACTGGTTCGAATTGAAAAATTCAATTAAATAGAAAATTTATCGAGGAAGGCTTCAAGCTACATAACATCACGCTGCGACTAATAGGAACGAAGATACGATGGAAAATGTGGATAAAACGGGGAAAATTTTTGAGGGCTTCCTTTGCGTGCGCTGCGAAAACGGTTCAAGATACAAAAAAAATATGAATGAAAGAATTATTCCTCTTTAAATGATCTAAAAAAAAAGTCCGCGACAGTATATCTCTATCTTCTAAGATTGACTCTCTATAACATAATAATAGAAATAGATCCGACGGGGACGAAGTCGCGAGCAACAGCTAGTTATTTATAACAGCACAGGCATCTTTTAAAAAGAACACCTAAATAATATTTTCTTATTCTTATAGGACCTATGGAGGTACTAGTGAGAAAGCCACCAGTGTTCACGGTTGAACCCGAACCATTGTACCAAAGAAAGGTAATTAATTAAATTAATTATGAATGCTTTGTGTACTTTATTTGGATTAAAATAGGAAATTTCTCATTTTAAAGAATATTTTTACGACGATCGAAACAATTTATGCAAATTGACATATTATATTCATGATCAAATGGCACGGAACTACTTCCATCAGCCAAAAGAGCTGTTTCTGTCGATTTATGAATTTATTATAAGTTTGTAATGGACATGGCCCCGTAGGTAAAATGTTACATTTTGATGCATAAATACGTGAAAAATGTTCTGCGAGCAAGAAGAATACGTTTACATACATTCGCTTCATCCCTTATTCGTAACTTTCGTTTGGTTCTCAGATTTTTTTAT
>JADANM010003811.1:3398977-3409965 GCA_026213755.1 Eurema hecabe | reverse complement strand
GCGGACGCGGGCTCCGTGGACGTGCACTACGAGTGGGACCGCGCCACGCGCACGCCGACGCCGTCGACGCCGGAGCGGCCGCGCGCGCGTCCCTCGCGCGACGACGTGGAGGCCCGCGTGCGCGCCATGAAAGAGGAGTTTCTGGAATTCCGCAAGCGCCAGGCGCTGCGGCGGCGCTCGCCCGAGCCGCTGGGCCCGCCGCCGCCGCTGTCGTCGCTCTCCGCGATGTCGCCCCTCGCGCCTCTTGCGCCTCTTGCGCCCACCTCTGCTCCCGCTGAAACCGTTTGCTAAACCCTGAAGATACTTTATTTTATTTCCCACCGATAATCGTATTAAAGTTGCCGGAATATCGCTATATATAAAGAAACGCACCACGATGAATACGTTTGAAGATCGGCATCCGTTTGAAGTGAGCTTTAAGTCAAGCGTGTAGCGACACTAGGCTACCCTATGTAATTATTGTATGTATATTTAGGTATTATGTTGAAGTTCACACAAGTAATGAAACACTGAATCACACGAGCGTCTATACGTTATGGTCCGTTATATAATAAAGTTTAACTAAATGACCGTCGTTGGCTTGACTTAAAGCTAAATATGTTAAGTTTAGTTTAAACGTCGAATTAGCATTAAGATAACCCCACCTTGGTCAAAAGTAGACTCAGTATCGCTGGAGACTATAATGATAAGAGTTAGAGGCGATCAGTTCGGTCGCATCGTTCGTCGGAAATACGAACGTTTATATGTGGATGCAGTGGCGTTTTCTACTCGCATTGTCTGTTTTCCCTATCGATTTAAATGTCAATTAATGATTTCAAATTTTGGCCGCCTTGTGTTTTTATCGCACGAATACTAATACGAAACGATGACACGAATGTAAAAAGTGCACGATTTTGAGATTCGCGATAAATACATAAAGAGGCCACATGTAATACGACGACATCGTTATTTTAAATTGTAGGCCGGTGTTTTGGCGAGCAGGCAGTGCGATATTACGTTCACCTAAACGCTTTAGGTATGAGTGGGGAGCATCCACGACACCACTCATACCAACATTATATTGTAGTTATTATTGTAATAAAATTAATTATATGTTAGTTAAATACTCTGTGCGTTCGCTGCTATTGTATTACTTATTAAACTGTAGCCAGCGGTGTTATACAAAACTATACATTCCGAGTAGCGCGAACACGAGGGTATTATTGTAAAACACAACAAATAAACTTAGATAGATTTAGGAACTAAATAAGTTGATGGAGGTCAAACTGATGTTGTTTTATATGAAGTTATTTATTTTCAAGTACAAATTATAATTTTTATCTGTTGCGCATCTAGTTACTTTTATTATATTTTTGAGCTGTACATATGTAAAAACACATTAGATATTATATTATACACTTATTTATTTAGGCGTTGTGTAATAATATGTATGAAGTTCTGATGAATTTTTGCCATTACATACTTGTAAGGCGCTAGAGTAAAGAATATGTTGAAATTAATGTATATTCACAAGATTTCCTTTGAGGCAAGTACATACCATTTTTGATTGGAATATTATTAAACAAAGGTGCTACACTCACAACTTGCATTACACATTGTTTTGTTAAAATTTACAATCGCAAGATTGAGAAATTGACTTTTATCTGAAGATAAACTACATTGACACCGCCAGGTTCCTGTACTCATCCCACCTTAGTTAAATGTTATAAGTTCATCAGTCAAGAGAAAGACTGTTTATTTAGTTTATTAATATTTAACTTATACTTTGATAATAAGTCGTTAAATATGTTTGCAAAGGTTTTAGGTGAATTTTTTATAACAAAATATATTCAAAATGATTCGACATTCCAATATCGTTAAGGGACTTCTAAGAAATAAGTATAAAATGTACGCTTTAAAGAAATTGATACATAAATTAATCGTAAAATAGTTAGGTAGGTGGTAAGACGTAGAATCTAGACATACGTGCATGCATGAGCGTGTGTTAGCACCCAGGTGCACCCGGACCCGTGCGCAGTCAGGTGCAGGTGCACTCAGATGTAATGTAATGTCTAAGACACGGATGCATCATCACTCTGGTCACTGCCGGCAAGTAGTTTAAGCTGCGGTATAACGACACGTAGAAATTTGATTTTACGTAAGCAGGTGACGCCCGCGGTTCGCCTTTGTTAATTTCAAATGTAGTATGGACAGTTTGTGCAATAACTTCTCCGTTCAGTACAATTAATATATACTTACTTATGTTAAATATACTAATTATGTGCTCAATTTTGTCGACTGACCAACTGTAATTAAAAGGCTTTTTTTAATCTACATATAATATTTATAAAATCATTTTTATCATGCAAGGCAGTACTTTTTTATAGATGCAATTTAAATGCATACCTCTCAAATTTCGTTGATATATTTTGTAGATTACATCTATTTGGTAAAATGACTTCTTATCTAACGTTTCTTCTGCTGCCTTGCAGTCTTTAGGTACTTGAAATTAATTATGTATTGTCAACAACGTTCTATTTCTTCAGTTTTGGGTTTATTTGAGTAGGTACGTTAACAGAATGCTACGATATTACTACAATTAAATTTCTTCGAATTTTATTTTTGTAAAAAGCGATAACGTGAATTGGGTCCATTATCAAAAAAGCAGTTAAATACGTATATGTATTGGAAGAATACGAAGCAATGTTCACTGAAATTTAAGTAAAAATTTAACGTGCCTAGTAAAGCTAGTGTTTATTTACCAATTCAAAGACAACCGTAGTGAACATTCCAAGCTAATTATTTTAGAGTTAAATGTGTAATTCCAAGAGTGTCTGTGTAATAATAATATCTTTACAAAATAATTGCAATTATTTGAACCACAAAAAGTAGTAAATAACACGGCTCAAACATGTGATATCTAGTCTTTGTCATAATAAAGAAATAACCTTTCCTTAATACATAAGTACTGGATAGCCGTAATTTGAGGTGTTTATTTGTTGATCTATTTGATTTGTTATTATTATATGATTAGCAAAATTACTCCTCCTAGTACCTGCTAAAATTTATATACATTTACGAATTCCAGCGCTTTCAATATGTACGGTTAATTTCATTTAGAGGGACTCAATCTTAACTCGAAATGCATTCGACGACTTCTTTAGACTAAAATGAAAAGATAGCAATATATTAGAGTAATGTAATTAATTCATATATATCAGTTTGTTTAAAAGTAATAAGAGAATGATATAATATGTGCACATTGGCAAATGTAATTTGGTGATACAAGGGCACCCATGTTAAAGACTTAAGGCAAATGCACAATATCTCAGCACAGTAAGGTATTATGAAAATTCGAGATATTATACCCAGCACTTTTAATGTTACTCCAATAATACCCACGATGCCTGTGTTCGCCTTGTTTGAAATAGATAATGCACAAGCCACGTTTTTTATAAATCAAAACATAAGTACATTGGTTTCGTTTTTATTTAGAATATATTTTTAGTTGTAAGTGTTGAGATCAGTGTTTACTGTGTAAGCACACAAAGGATTCAATTCAAAAAATTAAAATACAATAACGTTGCTATGATAAAATTAAAAATAGTTTTATTTTGACTCCAATATACCAAATCCAAATCCTTTTTTAACCGACTTCAAAAAAGGAGGAGGTTCTCAATTCGTCTGTATGTATAATATTTTTTTTATGTATGTTCACCGATAACTTCGTCGTTTATGAACCGATTTTGATGATTCTTTTTTTGTTGGAAAGAGGATGTCTCCGAGGTGGTCCCATTTTAAGGAAGTCAGTAACTCAAGTAAGTGACAAGACAGACAAGTAAATCAAGTATGTAAGTGGTTGTTTGGTTAAATCTTTTTACTTGGTACCGACTTCTAAATTATAAAATAGCTATTGAATCATTTCTATATACTAAATGAAAATGCGTATTACTTTGTGGGAAGCAAATTTATTTTTTGCTTTTTAGTTTGAGGCCGGTTTATTTTTTGTTAAAAATTATTTTATTATTTATAGTGCGGATATCCTCATAAGGCACCCACAGTCCTTGTGGAAAGGGTTATGCCGGATTTCAACAGACCGAAACCCCACTGTTTACTACCATAATATCCAAATCCTACATAACCTCTTCTATACAGAACACGCAGAATGAAGTAAAATTGTTTTGCGTTTATTGCATTTGTATATAATGTACAGGATCAGAGATTGATTTTAACCATTCAATGCACATTATGATTATATTAAACCAAGGAATTTGTTTAGACATTAGTTATATGCACACGTGCCTGGGTTGTTATTGTTGCGTATACAAATAAAAGACTTCAAAAAACTTTAACTAAGATTATTTAATGCAACGTTAATATACCCCCAAATAACATCTCTGGGAGCGGGCGGCATCTGAAAACCAGCGCTATCCTGAGAGTTCGCTCACAGGGTAGCATTAGCTGAGATGTCGCCTTTTGCTACGTTTCTGTTTGTATGTGTTGATTTTATAACGTTTTTAATTTGTATTTTAGTACCAATAAACACTTTTTTATTTTATTTTTATTATTTATTTTATTTTATACAAACTTTAAAGACAAGACGTACGAACAATAAATCGATTTTAGTATACCCAGGAGGCATTCTAAGGCCAAAAGATAACGTCACCTTCAAAAATATTAATTAGGTAACGATAAAGATACAAATGAAGGTGTTTGTGAGAAAAAATGGTCTTAGGGTTCCTTTCATAAGCCTATTTTTTGTGCTACTGTTTTATAACATAAATACAGTAAATAGCTACCTTTACATTATTTTTTCTATTCGAAACAATGATTACGATTCTTACAACTATTTTTCTATTTTTCTTATTTATTCATCCTGAAATTTGGCAATTAATTATTATACTTAGGAAATGCAACCACGATACAAAAGCGCTTCTCTGCGAAGCTTACTAAGATATACCTTATTATACTTTCCTCTTAAAAATGTTGTCTCTGTAACTTTCACTAATTTTAGATTTTATTAAAAGATTCCTGTTTAAAATAAAATTTTCCCTCGTCCTCTAAGAACGAACAAATAGTGCCGTATAAACTTTAAAAATAGTTTTTAGAAAATTAGCTCATGGTAATTATGGAAGCTAATTGTTTAATAACACATATGCAACGAAGAATAGATCTACATAAATACCCGCGACATTCAGTTGTCATTTTAGAAAAAAATTGGATAAATTACGAAATACAATGCTGGTACTAAAGAACATTTTCTTAAGAGTTACAGTACTCATTTCAGGTACATATATATTAAATACATAGTATGTAAATAGATTACCATAATTATCGAAATTTATATTTTTCTTTCATACCATGTATAATGTACATATTGTGATAAAACAAATGTCGTGAATATTAAGAAGAATTGGTTTTAGCAACATGGTTGTGTGGAAGGTGTCAAGATAACAGTCCTGGGTATGGAGACGAATGGTTGTATTACTTAGATGACAACGGCGTAAAGCACATTATGAACTTTTCAAGTATTCCAAAATCAATTGAAGGCATGAGTTTTGGCGACGCTTACTTTTACCTCTACACTAGGTATTTCTCATAAGTAAATTTTATTTATTTACCAAGCAAGTTTTTGGTAATTTGGTAAATTGTGGTTTCAGGAAAAATATGGACTCGCCAGAACTGATCAAATTACCGAAAAACAACTTAATAGAAAGTGTCCACTTTAACAAATTGAACGATGTTAGAGTCGTTACGCACGGCTGGCTATCAACTTATAAGGTGGACTGGCTACAGAGTATTAAAAATTCATTTTTAAAAGACTATGATTTAAACGTTATAACAGTCGACTGGAGTGAGCTATCGCAAAATACATTTTATCCGTGGCCCGCTCTAAGTACGAGATATGTAGGAAAAAGAATTGCAAAGTTTCTGAAAGCGATGATACAAACATATAATTATGAAAAAAAGAAAATACATCTTATTGGTCATAGTTTAGGAGCGCATGTAATGGGTTACGCAGGGATGTTTTCGAATGGAAGTCTTCCTCGGATAACAGGTTTTTACTTAAAATGCCTTAACGTTATCTAATTTTTTTTTAATGAGTAGAAATATATAACACATACAAGTATTAAATCGAGGGTTCACTTTTACAGGTTTAGACCCAGCGCGTCCTTTATTCGAACTGCCTAAAATGCCAAGTGGTTTTTGCTTGGACAGGAGTGACGCAGAATTCGTAGATATAATTCATACAGCTGGGGGATCATATGGCTACAACACGAGCTACGGACATGCAGATTTTTATCCAAATAAAGGAACACCAGTACAACCGGGTTGCGAAATAGGTTTTTATATATTTGATATATTTGATACAAAAACTACGTAAGATAATACGGCTTAACGTTGAACCGCCGCTTTGCAAAACGGCCCTGTTTTGTAAAACGGCTAGCCGTAATGTAATACAGCGGATTATACAATCCGCCTGCGACATATACACCATGTATCTTAACTCCAAATTCTAATTAATAAGAGTTATAAAAACGTCTCTAACGTAGCTCTTAAAAAAAATAGCTTTATTTGGATACTACTTGAAATGTTAAAAATGAATCAGTAAGTTAATAAAAAATAAAATTAAACAAAACACCTTTCATCGAAGTCAGTCAGTTGATTATGTAAGAATATAACTTTATACACCAAGTAATATTTCGCAGGTACCTGTAGCCACGGCAGAGCTTGTGATTTCTTTGACGAGTCTATATCATACCCGGCAGACACTGGTTTCATTTCCTACCCCTGTGAGAACTGGGATCATTTTTTAAATGGTTTTTGTAAAGATAATACAACGAGTATGGGCTATCTAGGATCTATTGCCAGTAGAGGCAACTATTACCTTCATACTAGAAACGAGTCTAAGTATGCAGATATAGAATGAAAGCAATGTAAACACATTTCAGTTGTAAAATTATATAAAAGTATAGAAGTAAGGTGGATATTGAAATAAAACAGTTAGCTTATTTAAATTATTTATTTTTAACAAAACTTACAAACAAGATCAAATGATTAAATAAAATGAGATTATATAATCTGTAAATCGATATTTTATAAAGAATTCGTATGAATTATTATCTTTTAATCACATTAATATTTTTAGTCTATCAAATACATAAATAAATATGCAAATTATATCCAATACTGAAAACTTTGGCGTATTTATTTACCTGCAACAAAGAAATATTGAAAATTAGCATAGATAAATGAAATGGCATATCTAATAGTGGTAAAACGATCATCAGTATCATTACTTATGCGTCATTATGCATCAGTCGGGAAAAGAAGACAAAAATGTAAGGGATTCATCATACTAGTATGTATATGAAAAACATGTCATTCAATTTAATAATTCTAAAAATTGTTTAAATAAACATTAATTACATTTAGTAAATAAATTGTATAAATCAAACTTACCAAATTATCACAGACAATTTTCCTTGCCCCGGAATTGCTTTATAATGTTCTTTGTTGTAAAGGGAAATACGTAGCTGTTTATTGTCTAAGGGACTGTTAAAATTTTGAAGACGTTCTTTAAAAAAATAAAAAGTCTTATTTATTATTTATCAGACATCACATGTCTACACCTACAACGATTTTTAAAAATATTCATTAAGGCGTGTGCAAAAAAAAATTGTCAATGTGCTCATTTAATGTTTTATATATAATTATGTAAGTACTATTTGTTTGCATAAGAATAATTATCTAAAGTACAAGCCATAACGACTTTGCGCAAAAGATATAAATATTGATTAATATTAACTTGATGCGCACAATGATTATATTACTAATTCCAATGGACATTACTGTTTTATAATATTGAAATAACATTAAATATTTATATAAAATGTTTCTATGTGAAAGTTATTTTTGACAGATATATTATTTAACAGATAAGATCTATTGGAGCATGGTTTTAAAGACCTGATTTTCCCGTAATTAAAATGATGTATAATTCCTCAACTGCTCCTGAAAAAAAAGTTTTATCGGTTATATTAAACCAATATTATTTTAGAAATTATTCATAAATCTTTACACAATATACAACAGTCATGTTTTAAAGTCATATAAATCTATAAAAACTGTAATTATTTCTATATTAAGTTAACGTTTAAATGTCGGTAAGCAAAATTGGCACAATTTTTAACATTTTTCTATAGCCTTCAAAAATATATAGACAAAAATTATTTTTGTAAACCGGCTAGAACGAAAAAAAACAATATTTTCAATTATTTTAAAACGAGACTGTTATTTATAGCATCAGAATAAAAGTTAGTGTACGTCATCATAGTTCTGACGGGAAAAGAAGACAAAAAAAACTAATCATCATATTTAAAATATCAACAGCTACCAATCGCGTGCGATAACTTGAATGTGAGAAATATTATAAAAATAATTAATTAAGCTTTAATTTCGCTCAAAGCGCTTCGATTTTATATATTGTAATAACAATACATGTAACTTAATTTTCACATCAATTCATCGCAGGATTAGTAAATATTTATTTAATTTAAACGATGTGAAGCCACTCAGCATACCGTATACAATGCAGACACGTCGTTGACATAAGGTGTGCGATTCTTGAGTTTGATAGCCACTGTGAATAAAGATAAATAAATATTAATAACGTTAAACAACCATTGTAAAGTAAGTTTTAATAGTTTCCTTTTGGCTAAAGCAAGCAAGTATTAACCAGCTGCGCAGTAACTTTTCTATCAAAAATTAAACAAGTAATTATTATTAAAAAAACAAAATACCCGACTGCACACTAAAAAAAAGAGTAATTATGTCTTTATCCCGTGGGACTTTTAGGATAAAATGTATCCTATGACACTCCCGTAATCAAGACAAATCTAACGATACCTCATACATCAAAATCCATCAAGCCGTTTAGGCTACAGGAGGTCACAAAGGAACAGACATACATACTTACATACACTCGAAAAACATTACCCTCTTTGGCAGTCGGGTAAAAAGAAATACAATACCATAAAATGTATATTAATTGGATTATACGATTATATTATAAAAGAATTTGGTCGACTAAACATTGACAATTTCTATTTTAACATTTTTTAATTAATTTCTAAGAAAACACATACATATTTATTGTATACAGATTCATAATTGAAAACATATTTACCTTAATTAATCCAAACAGGACTCTAGCTAAACACTGACACCTGTAAAACATATTTACAATTTTAATGTTAAATATTAATATGTATGGTTATCAATAGCTCTGAAATTTTATTTGTACAGTCTCATTACAGTGCTTGTATTGCAAAAGAAGTTAATTATTAATCTAGAAACTACACCCAGCTATCGAAAAATAACAATACATGGCCAGTGTGCTAAGCACGAATTAGACTAGATGATACATATAGGCTTTTAAATTACTGGAAGGTTCGTATTGATCATTTATGTGGAAACTTCTAGATGAAATATTTATTTTCAGTTCCTTAAGATATCGTCTAGGTCGTTATGGTAAAATTTTACGAGATAATCAAGGGATAAAGCAGATATGAACAGACGGAGCATAAGAACAAATCTCCAGTTTCAAAATACTTTATATAGAAACTTGTCATACAAGTAGAGTTAATTTATTGTATAATTTACAAGTACTTAGTTCACATAAGTTTAAGCTTCAAATAATAAATTGAGGTGTTTATTAATTAAATAAAGTGTTTAAATGTTTTATAAGACCTATATCTACATTTATAAAACATAAATCAAATTTAAATATAATAAAACAGGTAGGTTGTAGCTTCAGTATTTTTAAATCCATTTATTAGTTTGGATTTGGATGAAAACGTTTACATAAATGAAAATGTTTAAATGCCAGGATAAAATAAATCCCTATGACATAGAAGTATACTAGTAACTTAGGGATTTACCAAGTGTACATATACATGTATGTTACATTAATAGGTATTTGATGCATTTGTACCTAAAATAAAATTAGAATCATTGTATAATATGAGAAAGGTGAAACGATCAATATAATTATATTTATGATTTTGTATCCGGAAATTTGTCTTACCAGATTTATCTTACGGATTTGTCCATAACGTCTAGGATACTTTTAAGCGTTAAAGGTATAATTAATAACAATAGATTTATCTTCATGTTCCCACGACTAGCGTCTTCGGGAAAAATATTTCAATAAAGAATGGAGACTTAAAGTAATATGGTATGGCGTTTTTACATTTTTTGCTAGGACACTATTCCCACCCAACTATTCTAAGATAAGCTTGAGTATTAGTTTTGAAATACCTGTAAAAAATTCTCCCCTTCTATATAAAATATAGATCATTGATATTATTTCAAACATTCTTTAGTGAAACATTTGTCATAAGGTGAGTTTCTTGGTTAACTTACCACTAAAAATTAACAAAGCATGTACTTCTTTGTAGAATAATATCTGGCATCATGTTAATCTGCAAAACTTCTTCTTAAATGATCTTCAACGTTGTTAAGATATTCGTGAAGGCTTTGTTGTTAAAAATAAAATGCAATGTCAATTACTCAAAATCAAGAGTAAAAACTACAAAGTGTAAACCTCAGAACCAATGTTGCATGTTTCATGTATAAATTTCAAGGGATTTACAACATATAGCGTTGAAAAGATCGGGACCAATTTTATGATAACAACTTCAAGTGATCGATATGAACTGTGCAATTTGCAAGGCATTTGAAATTCTTGATAGCTGTTAAAATAAAAATATTGCAGACAACTTCGGAAAAGGTTTCAATCCATCTACTGCCAAAAACATCAGGAGAAAGCCGTCCACCTACACGATAGATATTTACTTTCCTTTTTTACCACAACATAAAAGTAAAATTAAAATATCACAAATAGGCAATGGGGCATAACGCGAGGAAGCAGCTAAATTTACTATTATAGAAAAAAAGATTGAGTAAAGATATATTAATTCTGACTTAAGTAGACATTAAAAAAA
>JADANM010003811.1:3324475-3397613 GCA_026213755.1 Eurema hecabe | reverse complement strand
ATTAGGTCAGACCAGACGCTGGAGGACGACAGTAAAAACTTCCAGGTGATAGTCAAACTTCTTAATCATGTTATGCATGTCACACCTCACGTCATAGGTGCAAAACCATTCTCCTGTAACATCTTGACAATCAACTTTAACGTCAAAAAATTTATATACGAGCGCGTAGCTAGTATATAAACTTCTTATATCACCACCCCCATTGAATTAAGACTAGCTTCAAGAGCGTCCAGATTTCTCACAGGCCGCCAACACACTTCAGAAGAAATTGAATCTGTAAGTGTTTATGAGCGACGAAGCCCATTTCTATTAAGTGGGTCTTTTGTTTTCAAGTTTGTCATCAAACAGGTATGATAATTAATTAAGATTCCGTAGCCAAATGGTACAAAGTAGTCATTTTATAAAAGGTTGTCAACCTACTCCAGAGCTGTGAAACTCTATGAGTGTTCATTGGCGGCGATGTCAACTTTCCATAAGGTAGCTCGCTTGCTCGTTTGCCCCCTTTGTATAAAAAGGAACCCTTTATGAGATGAGTCATGTCTATCGATCCATCCGTATTTCAGTCACTTTTTCCGAAACTATAGAAACTGACTATATACTGTTGAAATATTTATGATTTCCACCCAAAATAAAAAAAAAACAATTTTTGGGGCTCCTCAAACAGAAACTTTTTTTCATTAAACCCGTATGTGTGAGGTTTCTATAGATAAGTCTTCAAAAATGATATTGAGATTTCTATCCTTCTTTCTTATTTGTTTGCGTGAGAAACGCTTCAAACCCCTGTAACTTCCAAAATTATGGGAATGATAAATGTTAAAATAATACATGATGTAAAATATTACCATTAAAACTCCACCGAAAACTGTTTTTAACGAGATGTAATAATTTTTATTTTTAACACACAAATTTACGATAACATTGTCTTATGACGAACTGTATGATTAATTCAGTCGAATTAATTTTAACTAAAATAAAGATTAGCAAATAATATCAGAGAATAGGTTTGAATAAATGGCTAAGCGTGTAATGTGGGGATACTCGTATAATCGGTATGAGACCGAACCACACAACGTAGTTTAACACAACTGTAGGACATGCAGGAGTATGCATGAGCAATTGGGCTCAATGTAAAAAGGAAGAATTATAAATAGTAAATGTATATTAAACGCATTATATATTTAATGTTTAAGAATATTTAAGAACAAGGGCTTCAATCAATATGTATTTCTAATGATCTTAAGTTATTATAAATATTATTTTGTTAGCGGAACAATAGCTTGCATCAATAGAAAGCGTTAGTTTTGTTATTTATATGTATATTTTTTTCTTTTTAAAATGAATTTTCTACTGTCGAAGTTGGCACTTGCAGTCAAATTAGTAAAGAATGCAGAAAAAGATTTTTTCGCAAATCCTTCTAGGGGAAACGGTATAGTTATTGGCCATTTGAACTTTGACGGTCAAAAATAAGCAATAACCTAATAAAATAGTATGATCAATACAGTATTAATGGCACCACTTTCATCACTTATCTAATGGTTTTGACAAATTTCTCATAGGTTGACTGGTTCCTTTTCGCCGAGTGACACTGTGTCGGTAGGTACACAGGTAAGTCATTTTATTTAAAAAATGTTGAGATTCTATTTTTTTTTTGAAACAACCTTGTATGTAGTATATAAACTTGTGCTGTTTCTCAAAATTCTATTAAATGGTATCTTCATAGGTTTTATTTTCAGTTTTTGGATGTAAAATAACCTATTTTCATCGTGTTATCCGAATTTTGAAGTGGCTAATAGCTGTCACAATTATTTGAATATCTCATAGCTATTGGCCGCATATGCCAATAACTGTGATTAAAAAATATTAAATAAATAGTGTTTTTTATACATAAAAAGAAGTCCTATTTAATTTCTGTATTTTTAAAATTATTATGAACAGTTAATGGCCTAGGCCAATAACTATAGGTTTCAGTATACTTAAAGTATAATATAATACTTCTTATATTACATTTCTGCTAGGTATCCAACTTACCTGTTTCCATCAAATATAAAAATAACATTAGTTTTAATAATTCATACTTATAATATTAATGCGGAAGTAACTCTTTCTGTCTGTCTGTCTTTCCATCACGCTAAAACTACTGAACCGATTAGAACAAAATTTGGTACACAGATGGTCTAGAGCCTGAGAAAGAACATAGGCTACTTTTTAACTTGATAAAGGGTTAAAAGAGGGGGACGGGGTTCAAAGTTTATATGAAAGTCCACGCGGATGGAGTGGCGGGCAGCAGCTAGTATTAAATATTCTTAAAAATATCAGCGTAAAGCTGTAGTGTAATAAACGCCAGTTGAACATAAAAGTAAGTATAATACTTTGTATCGAGATTCCTCCCGAAAGAAACGAACCTTGGTCCCGTCGGGGTCTGCTACGATCACAAGTTTTTTATCTTTTCTATCAGCACCAATTCACTGTGAATAGGTGTTACTTAAAAAAAAGATTTAAAAAACCTTCTAAAAAGAGCAATGAACGTTACAAAGAAACTTCGAAACCTATGGGGTTTATGGTATTATACTACATATTACATACTATTAAATAAAGTTATTAATACTGATAGTTAGGATTGTCATAAGAAAATAAGATGTTTCTTATAGTAGTTATTTATTAAAGATATTACGCAAAAGACAAATTACATGGTACTCAAATAAATAATCTCTAATTTTTCTTACTCCACTCAAGCATTTCATTTCACAAAAAATTCCACATCTATGCTTCCATTCAAATTGCAATACTTAAGTCTAAACATTAAAAACCTAAGGTGGACTTAAATTAAAAAAAATGGGATATATTATCTTATATTACAGCAAAAGAAGACATTTGACATGATATTCGTAAAGTTATGAATTACATCAAAATGAAGCTGAAAAGTTTAAGTCGATTGTTATCTATTCTATTTTCTCTTTTTTAATACTACACACACACAAGTCCTTGTAACAATCATCCCATGAAAATACTAATTAAAGGTATATATGTAGTTTAAAGACGTAAAAAAACGTTGGTTATATTTTATTTTGTGTCATTTTACGAAGTCTATTCTACTAGGTAGAATAAGCTTAAGATATTTTCATTAGACTGTTTATGTATTTACTAACACTGTTCAATTCTTAATTAAAACATATAGAGTGAGACTTTAAACCTAACATTCAAGTTTTATTTTCCGCGGTTTCCAGTGAAGCCTTAGGTTAGCGCAAACCTTGAAACCGGTATACTGGAAAAATGTTTGTCATAATAAACACCAACAAATGATTTTTATCCGTATTACATGATATGCGTAATTGCATATACTCTAACCCTAACTTCGCTATAAACGAGCTTTAAAACCGTCCTCGTGAGCGTAATTTAAAAGCGACGACGTTTGTTTGGGTAATCGTCCATTTGGCGTCCTTCCCAAACGCGGTTCTGCGGCATGTCGTCATAGCCTCCTCGTGGCATGTCGTACTGGTCTCTGAAGCCTCCGTCCTAAAGTGAGCAATCATAAAGGTAACAATACTAAAGTCCATATTCAAAGTAACATGCGATACAAAGTATCGTTTATAAAGCACGACTGGGGCTGCCAACTACGACACAATGATTGTTATGGTCTGTCTTTTCTTATATCGTCGACGAAGTCGAAACAAATATAAAGGATAGCGGACCTTCTACCGAAGTTAATAATGTATCGTATATTTTTCTTACATGGCTGAAATAGTCGTCGCCGCTAATTCTTCGGATTTATAATCTATATTAAAGCACAGCCCTGTTTTAGATAAAACATACGAAGCCAAGAGCGACCACAAAAACTAATCGTTATAGGTCTAGGCAGATAAAAAAACACTAAATACCCTAAACAAGTTACTTATTTATATAGCATGAAAAGACTGCCAAAAACTTATCAAAACTTTTTGTTTCAAGTCTTAAGTATGATTGATTGCAACCATCATCATTAAGTAATATTCTGTGCATTAAAGGCACAACTAAAAAAAATAAAAATTGGCAACCCCAAAACAGTTACGATTTAAGAATAGTTCTTAAATAGTTAAATTTTTACCGTTTTACCTTTTTTACCCGTTCTAATCTAGCTCAGAAAAATATTCAAGAATACCACAATAAATGCGCCATTAATAAATTGATATGGCTATGCCATATTAACTTTAATACTAGAGAAGAGTTAATTTTATTATTCGCTGTGTTAAGTCAGTTAAATTGTATAACAATGCATTTTTAGATCTCCGTTTCGATTTGTAAAAAGGCTTAAATTAAAGGATATTTTATAGCTTTATATATCATTCATGCGCATATGATTTATGAACATAAATAATAAATAAGGTCTGCTAGTATTTATAATATCTTATTATTATTTAAAATTCAAGTTTCGTAGCGTCTTATTAATACTGCTGATTATAATAATATTATGTAAACTGTACTATAAGCGTTTTTCAGTTGTACATATAAAGTTCGTAAACATACCCCGCTTAACCATTATATACATTTTTGCACAGAGGCAAATGGTACATCGCAAAGAAAAAAGATGAAGATCCCTGAAACTCGATACAAACAATAACCGGATGTGTTGCTTCAAGAACATAGACGACACTTTTTTGTGAACTTTTATTTATAGTAGAATACGTTTATCTTGACGCCAAAATAAATATTAAATCATTTAGCATTTTAATAATATTAATAACAATTTATATAAAAGTTACCGCCAGCTGAATATAGGAAAAGTGTTATTCTTTATATTATCCAGGGCTTTAGGGTGTTAGGGAATTACGAACGGATAAATAGATTTTTATTATTTTTTTGTTTGAAAAGTGAATAGTCAGGAGTGTTCTTAGCTGTGATGACTGTAGGTCTAAGATGAGACAATTTCTCAAATAAAATAAATTTCACAATTTGACTAGTTTGTTTAATCAATATCACTACCCAAAACTTTTATTGGTGTAGGATGTAAAACATAATTTAATTATACTTGTTTATTCTAATGTTCTCATAACAACGTAATGTTTGCTATGTTTCTGTTTCTTATAACTTTTGGATGCATATTATGTTGTTAGAAATGGAGACGTATCTGCAAATCCATAAAACAATTACAGGAATAATACCCATATTAAAATAAATAAACACTAGTGACCCGCATCGGCTTCACTTGCATATACTATGCATGTTTTATACAAATAAGCTTCCTTTTGGATCACTATCTATTAAAAAATCCGCATCAGAATCAGTTGCGTGGTTTTAAAGATTAAAACATACATAGTTACAGAGAAAATTGACTTGGCTTTATACTATGTAAAGATATAAACTCTTTAACCTTTTAACTGGTGACGTGGGGGCCTTTCGGGCATCGCAAAAGTAAAAATATTGAATTTCTCCCTTCCCTCGCTAACAATGCATATGTGACATTTAGGACCTTCAAGTTTAGTCGATCAGAACCCGTTAAAGGTGTTGAAAAAGTCATCTCACGCAGTTTTTGTGAGTAATTTCGTTTTAAAATTTTTTGAGGGCCTCTCAGGCCCCACATCAGTGATTACGTAACTTTTTGAAAAGTCATTTACATTCATATTTTGTGTTTAGTCCTTCAGTAGTTGATCTGCTACCTCAAAATGGAAGTACTATACTACCTGGTACATTAACAGGAAGAAAACGGTCATCAAATAACGAAGAAAACCTACATATAAGAAAAAGTTAGATTTATGGCGGGTCTGATATATCTGAGCGTCCAGCAGTTCCAGAAGAAGACGTAAAACAAAGGAAAAGGTGTTAGACATGACCACTGAAGCTTTTGAAGGAAGTCTCAAACATATATGTTACCTTCAATACGTGCCCAGATTGTGCATAAATTGTGAAATTTGGAGCCTTGCAGTTTTTTATTATCTCCATAGTACTACGGTTATTTATTATTTACTTTATTTAAGACGTTATTAAACTTTTATTATAAAGCTTAATATCTTTGGTTTTATTGAAAAAATAAGTATTTAAGGTGACTTCTGATCTCGAGTACTTTCTCGTGAAGAAACATTAAGTGTAGCTAAATCGCTTAAAATAAGGTTTATTTTAACAGAAATGTTTTATATTTTTGTTTGTTTTATTAGAATTATAGTTATTAAATGTCATTATAAAATATAAAGACAAATGAAACCTCCGCATTCATGAAACAACGTTTTTAAGTACGGGCCTCAGAAGCCCCACGTCAGTGCTTACGTTACAACACCAAGTCACGTCACCAGCTAAAGGTTAAAAGTGATATATTCTTTATTATTTAATTTAACCTTTTTTTTCAAATGTGATTGAAATTAAGTATTAACAATGCCTTTGCTTATTAAAAATAAATCAATTCTTTGTAACACTAGTATACTGAATGCCAGTCCTTGAAATAACTGTTAATATATTAGGTATAATCTGTCTTAGCCATTGCTTTTTGTTTATAATAAAATACCAATAGGTTACTGTAAAATTATAAAATATTTCAAATAGTGAGATTTTCTTAGGAAATATGTAGTACAACTGTTTTAGTAGAAATAATAATTATTTATTAATAATTTAAGCCCTTTACAATCTACTGGTAATCTAAAAAATATTGTTGATCTGTCAAATAAAGCATATCACATGTATACCAACATGTATAGAGAAAGTTATTTTTCCCAACTAATTCAGTCATAATGTAAGTTTTTTTAGATATTATAAAAGAGTAAAACAATTTCAGAGCATAGCAGAATGTGACTTTCTTGTTTAGACACAAATGTCTATTTCACATTGTTTCCTCACGTTTTTCCTTTAAAATTACACCTTATTATAATCAAAAGAAGCACAAATAGTCAGTATGACCAACAATAAAATGTACTCACCATCGGCTGCTGATGATCAAACATGCCTTGTTCTTGACGATCTAGCATAGAGTTCAACCGTTGCGCCTGAAATGAAATAAATACGAAAGTAAGTAAAGCAGGTGAGATGCGGAAGGCGGGTGTGTGTGTGTGTTGCGTTATTGTGTGCGTGTGTGTGTGTGTGTTGCGTTATTGTGTGCGTGTGTGTGTGTGTGTGTGTGTGTGTGTGTGTATGTGTGTATGCATGTGTGTGCGTGTGAGTGTGCGTGTGAGTGCGTGCGCGTGCGGGGCGGGGCGGGGCGGGGCGGGGCGGGGCGCTCGTCGTCACCTGCACGAAGAGCGTGTTCTCCTGCTGGCGGCGGCGCAGCTCGTCGTCCTGGTGGCGCATGCGCTCGGCGAGCTCCTCCTCGTGGCGCAGCAGCTGCAGGCGCTCGGCGTCGCGGCGCTCGTCGGCGGCGCGCTCGGCCATCTCCCAGCTGCGCTTCTGCCGCTCGCGGTCCTGCTCGCGCGCGCGTAGCTGCTCGCGCAGCAGCTCCGTCTCGTGCTCGTACCTGCCGACCGCGATCTACTGCACTTCTGCACTCTATCGACGTCTTACACGATACAAGGTAATCTACGCTCTAATACATGGAGTGAAGAAGCGACATTTTCAAAAGGAACAATGATTTTTTACCATTTTTCAATTGCCACTAAATTCAATGGTCAAAATTTATAATATGGTATGTATATAACATTACTAATCTTTACATATATATATATAGCAAAAATGTAATGTGATGTCAGTGAATGTTATATTAACACTTACAAACCTACAAATAGCTGAATGTCATGATAATGTTTATTTGTATTGTTACCATATGAATGAACTCTCATTACTGAATAAAAATTACACTAAAATTTAGCTTTTTTTTAAGAATAATAGAAATAATAGTAACACTAACTTGGCATATTCCATTTGAGCTTCCAGCTTCTCCTCTTCTGCAGCCAACTCTTTCTTTAAGGCTTCCTCTTTTTGTTTGTGCAGTTCATGAAGCTGCTTCCATCTTGTGCCATACTCATGTTCAAAACTGCCTGCCTCAGAAAATCTAGGCCCCATCTGAAAATTTATGATAAATTCAGTTGATGCATGAAAAACATTTTGTTTGTTTTTACTCAGTTATACATACCTCGCGCGCTTTTAAGAATTCTGGATGCTTTTTGGGTATATTCTTTTCTGGATATCCATCAAACTCATCTGGTTCCTCTAAATTTTCTACAATAACTGGACGCAATGACCTGACAAAAGATGATTACGAAATTATTTAATTGAATATTAATAAACATTTATAACCCAAAAAAAATCCCAAGAACCTTTTATGAGAAGCATTTTTTGCTTATTCTCATTAAGGTAAGTTATTAAGGTGTAAATTTTATTTCTCACCCACTTTTAATTTTGACAGATGTACTTACGATGTAAGAAAAAAGCATTTTTCTGAGCAATTTCTAATAGCAGCCAGTGCACTTGGTTTGCGAGCAAATTCCACAATGCCTTCTCCCAATGTCTTGCCTCTTTCATCTACTCTTACAAAAGCTCTTTCAATTTTTCCAAAAATCTCAAATGCCTTATGCAACAATTCATTTGAAACAAATGGAGGTAAATTTTTCACTCTAACTGCACTGTTATGTGGAGCAAATCGGACACGCATTGGTCGGCCATTTTTCATTTTGCCATCTAATTCTCTCTTTGCTTTCTCAGCATTCACCCTGTAATCCTATAACATAAAATATGAAAATTAAAGCCACTGGTCAATTAGAACAGTATAATTTTTTTATTAACAGTGAAATGTTTTCTTACCATTTTGATAAATCCAAAATTCTTTTCTTTATTAATAAATAATTCGGCAGTTTCACCAAACTGACCAAACATGTTTAAAATCTCCTCTTCTGTAACATCATTTGATAAGTTGCCAATATACAATCTACTTCTACCATTAAACTTAACTTCTGGTTGTTCAATACTGGGTAAATCAGTCAATGGTCCAGTAAGGTCCTTTAACTTATTTGCCAACATCTGTTCCTAAAAAAAAAATTAAAAACCACTTATATTCATTGAAGTTAATAATAATGTATTACAATATTTAATATAAAAGGTAATAATTTTTTGGCATTGACTTGTTAAGAAAAATGTATTTTACATACTTCTCTTTGCACTGGTTTTCCTCCATCCTGTTGGCCAGATCGGTTGTTGTTTCTTGGTTGATTTCTAGGTCCTTGACCCTGTTGCCCTGGGCCAAAATGTTGACCTTGACCTTGGCCCGGTCCACCTTTTGGTGCAAAATCTCTTGGACCCCCTCTGTGTTGCCCAAAATTTCCACCCATTTTATTGCCAGGATTTCCTTGGCTCCAAGTACCACCTTGCTTGTTTGGGCCACCAAAATTGCCATTAACATTCTAAAATTATACATTTAATTTAAATATACATCAACTTATATAAATACATTTAAATAGAAGGACTCATACATAGCTGCAAATTTTACCTTTTGGAAGGGTGGGTTGCTTGGATTTTTTTGTTCATTGGAGACAACCTTATCAACATTATCCTTAGACTCTTGATTAGTATTATTCTGTACTGGTTTAGCTTGTTGTTGTGCTTGTGGTGGCCCAGTTTGTTGTGGCTTATTCTGTACTTGTTGCTGCTTCTGTTGGGGAACTGGCTGTGGTTGAATCTGTTGGGGACCTGGACTTTCTTTTTCCTTAGTAGCTTGTGTGGGTTGTGTTTGTTGTGGAGGTTTTTCCTGTTGCATAGGCTTGGGAGGCTACAGATAAAATAATTTGAAATATATTATGAAATGAAATTAAAACATAGATATTAAAACCAAGTAAAATAGCAGTAGAAATTTATTTTCTTTAATCTACAGAATAACTACCAAAATGCAAAAAAATTATTCGTTTTATGAAAGAAAACTAATCAGTTTTGGTAAATATTTTGCCCAAAATAAGCTACTATCATCATCATAAAGCACATTTAGCATCTTTAATGTTTGGATTAAATCATGCGCTTTATTTATAAACTGATATCTTCAGATATCTTATACATGCTCAATACTCAAAATATTAAGTAGGTAAAAAAAGAACATAAGACATCGTCGTCGCCGACAAGATGGCGGCTAATGAAGAACAGCGTAATGTAGGTACAAAATACGTACTCAAATGTCGGATAACCGACAAATACCGTTAAAAACTATACTAACCTCATTATTAGAACGTTGACCTCCTTGGGGATTTTGGTTTCTTTGATTATGTTCAAATCTAGAGCTGTTTCTAAAACCTCCTCTATTATTTCCACGTCGTCCACCCTGTCTTTGGGGCTGTGGTGGCCCTCCAAAACCTCTATGCCCGTAATGATTCATGGCGTGCATTTGCATGCTCAATTTAAAATTCCTATAAATAAAAGTAAATTGACATTACTGAGTACTGACGCTATGAAGTATCGATTAAAATCATCAGTTTCAAACAAAAACTTAAACATACCTTTAGACTTGATTTTTGTGCCTCAATTGGCTGATTAAAACTGATTTTGTTTAAAGATTATGCTTGTTTGATTCCAGCATTCACTTTGCAGTTTGCTCTCACTTTTCACTTTTCAGTCAGCACTCTACAGTCTACACTCCGTGACTCCGCTAGACACAAGAAAATGCCACAATGGCGATTGGCGTTGCGGAAACAGTTAAACGGAAATCAAATAGTATTGCCAAATTTTAAAATGTTATGTTGTCTTTGAATAAAAATCTCTATGGTCTTTATTATTTTTTCGTATTATTCGTTTTTTATTACTTTTGTTTAATGATAATTTATCTAAAAACCTGTTTAAATGTTACATTAATAAATCATCTAGAGGAACATCGATCATCAGTTTCAAAATCTTTGGAAATATAACAGTAAAAAATGAAATAAAATCTGAAACAAAATTACCTTACAAATCACAGTGATTGGTCACTGATCAGTAGACAAAGTGATTGCCAAGGAACAAACGCTTAGAATATAGGTTTTTCTATATTCTAAGGAACAAACGTCGAGTAACTAACGAGTAAATAACCTTTAATTTAAATGAAAACAATAAGAATTGAGATCTCTTTTTGCTTTTTGCATAATATATTTTAAATATATTGCTTCTCAATCGGAACCAGTATCATTGTCAGAGTCATTAACTTTATAGCAAAAGTGACCTAAAAATAGTATCATATCGGCAATGTGGGCAATCACAGACCACAGTATGCTTGACGATCACGATAGGGTTTAGATACATATATATTTCGTGTTTATTTATATTTGATGAAGAAAGCCTTTGTGTTTAAAAATCTGTTATATATTTTCAAATTACATGAACATAATTCATAATATTCAATTATATTGTAGGATCACACCATTTAAACAAAACTTGAACTGAACATTTAATTTAGCTGACGTATATATAATTATTAGCAAATACTATTTTCTATATTGTCAGCTATTAGCTATATTTACTACTAGCTGTTGCCCGCGACTCCGTCCGCGTGGACTTTCATATAAACTTTGACCCCCGCTTCCCTCCCTTATAATCCTTTTTTCCTAGATTTTTCCATACAAATGTTTTTATCCCGTGGGAATTTTGCAATACCCTGTTGCAAATAACTTTTAAGTTTACTAAGATTGAGATTTTTTCATACAAATGTTTTTTCCCACTAACTCCCGTTCCCGTGGGAGTTTTACAATATCCTGTTGCAACTAATCTTTAAGTTTCCTAAGGTATCTGCATGTCAAATTTCAAGCGTCTAACTTAAGCGGATTTTTCCTACAAAAGATTTTTCCCGCTAATTCCCGGTCCCGCAGGAATTTCGGGAATTCCTTTCTTAGCGGATACCTACGTCATAACATCTACCTGCACTGCAAATTTCAGCCCGATCCGTCCAGTGGTTTGGGCTGTGCGTTGATAGATCACTATGTCAGTCACCTTTGAATTATATAGATATAGAAATAGCAATTCTTAAGACTTGTGGTAAAACTCAGTAATTTAAGATTCAGCTTATTAAAACTTAAACATATTATATAAACGTATATTTTATTTCACAAAACCCGAAAGTGTTCTATGAAATAAAATATTTTTACTGCGTCATAGGCCATAGCGTCAAATGCCAATTGTATAATGTCAAATATGACAATGTCAATTTTTATGCGAAGAACTTTAAAAGTTTAAATTTTAAACTGAAAAGAAAAAAATAAAAATACGGTACATCTTTTATTCAAATCAACTAACGTGAAATAAAATACTCGTCTTTACCAATATTCAACGTCCAAAGAACTTTAACTTTAATTTTAATATGGACGACGAAGATGAAACCAGGAACTTCAAAACAATTGATACACATTTCCCCTTATTACCCTTTGAAAAACAAATTTTTACAGATATATTTGAAAATGATGGTCTATTAATTCTTGCTAAGTATGAGATCTTTTTGTTTTTATTGTCTGATAACTATTTTTAATTATATACGATATTTATATTTTTATCATATAACTTTACTGGTTACATTAAGTTAAATGTATTTTAAATTTCAGAGGTTTAAATTATGCAAGTATTCTTTTAAATTTATTATGGACTTACAACAATCCTGCTAGTTTAGTTTTAGTGATCAATAGCAGTGAATATGAAGAAAAATACTTTAATGATAAATTAAGTTTATCTGCTTTGCCAAATACTGGTTTAAAAAGGTATATTTTATTCATGTACTTATCGTACCTTTATTTTCAAATGTGTAGTCAAGTTGTAACAATTAATAACTTTAAATTTATTTCTAGGGAGAAAGCTTATTTGGAAGGTGGTGTTCACATAGTGTGTACAAGAGTTCTAGTTATTGATTTATTAAGAAACCGCATTCCACATTCCAAAATAACAGGCATAATAGTACTTAGAGCACACACTGTGCTTGAATCCTGTCAGGAAGCATTTGTTTTAAGATTGTTTAGACAACAAAATAAGGTAAATGCTATGTAATAAACAGCACATTATTTTGTCTTAAACAACTGGTGTATGTTTATATACATTAGTTAGTGAACAAAAAATCTTATCTATATTGTTTTATCAAGTGGTAACTTGTGTTGTTTATTTAATATTTTCAGACCGGCTTTATAAAAGCATTTTCAAACTCGCCTATCTCATTTACATTTGGATTTCATCAAGTGGAGAAAGTAATGAGAGCTCTTTTTGTTACTGAGTTATATTTATGGCCGAGGTTGGTATAACTGATTAAATAAGCTATAATGTTTATAGTCATTCCATTTACTAAATTATTTTTTAATTATTAATATATTTTTTTAAGATTTCATGGGAGTATAATAAAAAGTTTAAAAGTAAGACAGGCCCAAGTAGAAGAATTACATATACCCCTAACACCTAACATGAACAACATACAATCATGCCTTCTAGATATTATGAACTATACGGTAAAACAACTGAAGAGCATTAACAGGACTATCGATTTGCAGGTATAATAATTATAATAAGTCTTTATTAAATTTCACATTACATAAAAATCAAGGTAAGTCTGTTACAGTAGTATGACAACATGTAATAGAACTATAACATTCCAGGACATTACTACAGAAAATTGTATATCAAAAAAGTTTCATAAGATCCTTCAATCCCAATTAGACTGTGTTTGGCATCAATTAAGCACTCGGACTAAAGAATATGTTCAAGATCTTAAAATCTTAAGAACTATGATAATGTAAGTAAGAAAATATATGAATAACTTTTGCAACATGAATATTATAAAAAAAGTAATTTTAAATTTTTATTTCAGAAATTTAATACATGATGATGCAGTATCATTTTATGCATTACTTAGCAAATATAGGACTCCTGAATATGCACAAACAAATTCAGGCTGGATTCTTTTAGATTCAGCAGAACATCTATTTCGATTAGCGAGAGGGCGTGTCTTTAATTCCAAGAATGGTATTTTCATATTAATGCTACTAAATATGTTTTTAAAAAGAGACAAAACAATAACAAGTCTTGTGTGTGCTAAATTTTCATAGAATTTTTAATACAGGGCTGACATAGCTTGTCCATAATATAATATAAAAACCTGTCTAAAAAATATTTTGAAATTGGCTAATTTATGAAACTTAAAGATCTTAAATATCTATTGTAGATTTAAACTTTGTAAACTTTCTCTGAATGAAAACTAATATGATCCTTCTAAAATGAATAGGCTAACATTAATAATATGTGTAAAAAGTAAAAGTTGTAGTTTAAAGGTATAGGTTTCACCTATCATGATAGCCATGATCTATTTCTTTAACTGCCTTATATTCAAGCTGATGTGTCTTGATAAATTGTTTTATTTTTATCCAGAGTTTGATCCAGAACCTTCACCAAAATGGCAACCTTTAAATGACTTGTTATTAAATGAAATACCAGACGAAGTTAAAAAGAAAAATGCCTCTCTCAATAACACCAAGGTTCTTATATTATGCATAGATAATAAGACATGTTCACAAATAAATCATTTTCTTACTATGGGAGCTTATAAGTATCTCTTTTACAATGCACTACGAAGAGATTTATCTATTGGTATGCTATCATCAAAATATAAAGGCATAGACAAAGATGAACTTCCATTGTCGGCTGATATCTCTGCAACAACGTCATCACAGGATGGTGATAAAAAATTTGATGATCAGAAAAATTATGTTGATGAAGTCAATCACTCAAATTACCTTCTAACGTTATGTGAAGTTACACAGACAATTCAAAAAGAAGAATTGCTTGACACAAGTATGTTCGCACCAATTTCACAGGTTAGTATTTTGTACTAATTTTATAAAATTTAACCTTAAATAATAAGAATAAAAGCTTGCATAATCATAAATATATTTATTACTATATTATGATTGCAGATGGAAAATCTCAATTTCACTCAAATTGAAAAAGAAAAGCCAATAATATGTATACAGACATTTAAGCAAAATGGTAACTACTTTTCACTTGAAGAGACATTAGAAACATTTCGTCCGGAATATATAATATTATATCACAGTGACGTAGCTGCAGTGAGACAAATTGAATTGTTTGAAAGTAGGAAAACACCTAATGAACAAATTTCCAAAGTCTATTTCCTCATACATAACAAGACAGTAGAAGAACAAGGATATCTTACTTCACTGCGACGTGAGAAACAAGCATTTGAACATTTGATACAGACAAAGAGTGTAATTTTTTTATCCACTATATCTTACATTGCTTAAAATTTGCATACCTACGAAATTTTATCTTTATCTCAGGCATAATGTCATAACACTTTTTTATGGCTATAATTACTTTGTTTTGTTAGGTGATGGTGGTTCCATCTTACCAAGATGGCAAAACAGATGAATATTTTAATATGAATGTTGAAAGTGAACCTTCAGCTTCAGATACAAGAAAAGCAGGTAATGTCTATAAGGAGCAAGCAATCTGGTGTGTTACTTGAAAAGTAATAAAAGCCGACTAAAGACATAAAATTTTCTTGAATTAATATTAAAAATATGCTGATTTAAATAATATCATTAATATTTAGGTGGACAAAATCAACAAAAAGAGAAACCAATTATAATAGTTGATTCGCGGGAATTTCGTTCAGATCTGCCTGCCTTGCTTCATAAAAAAGGAATTAACATTGAACCTGTTCTTATAACGGTGAGCAATCTTATATTTTAATAGTTTAGTATATAATAGTTAAATTAATCATAATATTATCCACACAACAAACAACCTTGTTACCCAAGCCCCAAAAAAAATACATCACTTTTATTAGTTCCAATCGATCATTTAATATAACGGACGCTTTTAAGTAGATCGGGGATTACATCCTCACGCCGGATATATGCGTTGAACGTAAATCATTATCGGATTTGATTGGCTCCCTAAATTCCGGCCGACTTTATACGCAATGTACGCAAATGTGCCGCAACTATAGCAGACCCATATTGCTTATAGAATTCGACCAGAACAAACCTTTCAATCTACAGGTGAGTAACAAATTACAAAATTTGTTATATTCTATGTAATGATGATAAATACAAATTTATCATCATTACATAGAATATAACAAAGCTTTCTTCTGTCTATCTCAATGTATGTTTAAATCTTTAAAACTATGTTTCTTTATCGGACAGTGATTAAAGAGGAAGGTTTAAGTGTATTATACATGCATAAATACGGGTCAAACGGCGGAGCGTGGCTAGTATAGTATAAAAAAAGAATTAAATTTATCTTTTTAATTACTAACATATTGGCCTGGAAGTTGCCTGGAAGAGATCACTTAGTAGTGATATGGCCGCCAGTTAACATTAATTTTTCACTGTATTTACTATCACATATTTCTTGATATATTTAAAATGCTTCATTAAAAATGAATTCATATTTAATGTTTACAGGGGAGCTTTGTAGTTTCTAAGGACATATCTGGAGCTGATATACAACAAAAACTTCAACTTCTCACTATTCATTTTCCTAGACTTAAGTTGGTATGGTCACCAAGTCCTTATGCAACAGCAGAATTATTCTATGAACTGAAGGTTATTATTTTTTATGTTAAATTTCAATAATTAATTCCAACTTATTTTTTTAAATGATAGGTTACATTATGCTAACATTTACAGCAAGGCAGAAAAAATCCTAATGTAGAAGAAGCTTTAGCTCTAAGTGGAGATTGTACGGCAGAGGACATTTGCTACGAAAGATATAATTCCTTAATACATGATTTTATTCAAAAACTTCCCGGCGTCACTTCTAAAAATATCACACGAATTATGAACAGAGGGAAATCGCTCGATCATTTAATTACTTTATCTCAGGTAATAAATTTAAAATTAAATATACATACAATACATATTTTTTGATATTTCAACATACATAAAAAAATTGCATCAATAGGCTAGTTGCCTCAAGTCACCATTTATAAAAATATCTCAAATATTATTTCGGACAAGGGTCCGAAATATATAAACTTCAATAAATATAAATAAGGGATTGCTGTAAAAATTCAACTGAAACCCGTTAAATTTTGACTTTATTTTCTCTTGACTGGAAACACCGTCCGCCATTTTTCTATGTCACAAATACTGTAAACAACATATCGTCAAACGCTAGTTCAGGTTATTTGTGGTCTTTTAGTAATTATACGCCTTGATAATTATTTATTTCGCTTAAAAATATTGTACAGTTCGCATTTAATTAAATTCCGATAAGAAGTTTATGAATTATGATAGTTACTCGTATTGTTTACAAGAACAGTGACTTCGCGGGACAGATAATTAATAGACCATCATGGCGGACGGCGTTTATGGCTGTATAGAGAAAATATAATTTTTTAATTTAAAATATATTAGGATAAGGGCTTCAAAAAAATTTCATAATTTTTTATGGTGTAATATAACCGTAATAAACCGTTCTAGCAAATAATAAAAATAGTGGCAACTAGCCTATTGCTTTGTAAAAACTAGGTCTTTGCCTATTTACTAGAGATGGGCCGAGTACTCGGTTGATACTCGGTACTCGGCGTACTCGGCGGGGTTTTTACTAGACCGAATAACTCGGTTAATCTAACAAACTTTTTAAATTATTTATCTACTATGACGAGCAACGTGTTATGTGACGTGTCTGTTTGCAAACAATCAAGCGATTGGTAGTTGGAAGGTTTGGGCGGGACCGGGGTGATGGTTGTATTAACGTGAGCCGACAGTAATTGAAACATTTAATATTTAGCATTATGTCGCATAATGCGGTCTAGTGCTATACATAATTAGAAAACTACGCCTGTTTGTACTTGTTTGTATGCGAAATGGGAATTTGATGGAACCGAGTTACTCGCCCAAATAACTCGGTTGAAACAAAATTAAGCCGAGTAATACTCGGTACTCGTTACTCGGCAAAAGTCTTACTCGGCGCATCTCTACTATTTACAATTCTATTATAATAAAAAAAAAATAATTTACATATCTTTGAAATATTTATTTTAGGAACAACTAAATGACATATGTGAGAATAAAAAAGAAGCTGAACCTTTATACTCAATATTACATATGAAGGCAAAACCAACAGATTCAAAAAAGGATGAAAAAACATTTGGAAAAAGGAAGTTTGGAGGAACATTTAAGAAGAAAAAATAGAGGTCGTAAAATATATTTTGTATAATTTGTAAAAAAATCACAATATTTATTTGAATAGAAATAATTTCAATAAATTACTTTGAGTCTTGCAATTTACTTCAAGTCATAGAAAAAAATTATTAACGCCAGGAACCTAAAACAATTATTATTCATTTTGTAATAGTTTTTATTTTCATTCATATTAATATTATAATAATATCTATACTAATACTTAATATATAAACCTGAAGAGTTTGTTTGTTTGAACGCGCTAATCTCAGGATCTACTGGTTCGAATTGAAAAATTCTTTTTTTATTGAATTGACCATTTATCGAGGAAGGCTTTAGGCTACATAACATCACGCTGCGACTAATAGGAGAGAAGATATAATGGAAAAAATGGAAAAAACGGGGAATTCATCTTTGAGGGCTTCCTTTGCGTGCGCTGCGAAAACGGTTCAAGATACAAAAATAATATGTATGAAAGAATTATTCCTCTTTAAATGGTCTAAAAAAAGTCCGCGACAGCGTATGTCTATCTTCTAAGATTGACTCACTATAACGTAATAATAGAAATAGACCCGAAGGGGACGAAGTCGCGAGCAACAGCTAGTGCTTTTGATAAATGTACAGTACAAATTGGATCATCACAATAAAAGTGCAAAAAATATAATACCATGACAATTATAGTGAATGGTAGGTGATACATTTAATATCACCTCTCTAGATATACTACAATCTACATTTCAAACTATTTTTATTCTAACATAGGAAATTTTGATTGTAAGTAGCTATATATACTTTTTGTACTACTTTAACAGTAACAGTACTTATACTTATATACAACAAATAAGAATGTATTACATAAAATAAAATTGGCCAAGTGCATTTTATAAGCCACACATAGAATAAGGTTCCAAATTTTTTTTTATTTGAAATTATAATATAATTAATATCTTGATTATCATAGTATTTAAGACAGAGATTAGTTTTTAAAGGGGGATTCTTCAAGTGTTCGTCTCCAGTTCAAACACCAACATTTTGGAGCCCCAAATTTTTTATTATTACTAAATATAGGTTTGAAGATACAACCAAAGTTAGATAAAACATGATGAGACAGTCCTTTGAACATCTATGTTTCTAGTCACGATTATTATCATTAACTCTAAAAATATAATTATTATAGATGTTACTTACACTTTAGCACTATATAGGTACATACTTATTGATCATTTTTACAAAAACTTATACTAAATGTTTTTAAAATAAAACTAGTGGTGTCTTACTATGTATATACAATAAATATATTTTATTTTATTTGCAATAGCATTTACATAACCAAAAATTATTTTTTTATAAACAATTTTTTATACATGTACTTATAGAGAGGAGGGTTCAAGTTTATTGCATAAAAAGGCGTCGTAGAAGAGTTGTTGCTAAAAAAATTGCCAAAATAGTAGAAAATATTAAAATAAGTTTGCATCACTCACGATATTGGTGATTTTTATCAGTGAGTGGAACATAAATGACACTCATTAACTTCTTAACTGTTGTTGATCCATCCAATGCTTTATCTACCTAATATGAAAATAAAAATATGTTATAAATTTTTTTATTATTTTTGTGCTAGAACATAATTTCTTAATAATGTGTGTAAGGTTTTCACCATAATAATTTGGGTACAGATATAGTCTAGAATAATCAATAGCAATTATATTGCATTGATAGCATTATTATTGAAAGATTAAATCTAAAACTTCAATATCAATTAAAATGTACTACATTATTACTTTGGCGCTTTTAAAACTGGCAGGTAGTGCCAGGTTTTACATAGAGAAAACTTTGTCATATTGATATAAATACATACTTGAGTCAAGTGTTGCTCTCCACCTTCCGGTCCTACAGGGACAATGAGACGACCTCCTGGCTTAAGCTGATCTACAAGCTGAAAAGAAAAAAAATCAAACTCAGCAGACTGATTATTATTAACTTGCTCATTGTTTTATTATATTATGTATATTGTATAGCATCTTTTTATACATTTAACTCATGTGCATATGGAAGTATGTAATGAAATAATGATTCAAAATATTATGTATGTGAATGTTTCAATATGTCTGTCTATGTGTAACTCGTATTATGAATAAATAATTGAACAGGCTATTTGACTGATTTTGGAAAACAGCTTTAAATGGTTCTTTAGGCCCTAAAGTTTAGGGCATAATAAACACACCACATCAATATTTAAGGGAAACATGCAGTACTTTTTACAAAAAATAATATTATGGCGCTAAAAATACTGCAGAATTAGACCCAATTATAGAGTGTTCTTGACATTTAGAATCAATTTTTCAAAAATGTCTAGATTCATAAAAATGTAGAATAAATATGCATATTTTTGTTGAAAATTGTGTTTAATATGTTTTATTACACTACTATCTACTAGGATGGCTATTGTTTTTAATGAAATTTCTGATAGACATAGTCGAACACCACTTTTGAAGATGATGAAAAAAGTAAAAGTGGTTGAAACAGTGTGTGTTGAATCCATACTTCCATACTTACTAGTATTATAAATGATAAAGTAACTCAGTCTGTCTTTCCATCACGCTAGAACTACTGAACCAATTAGAACGAAATTAGGTACAATGATAGTCTAGAGCCTGGGGAAGGACATGGGCTAATTTTTAACTGGAAAAAAGGGTTATAAAGGGGGAAGGGGGTGTTGTAATTTTTATAATTTTATGCTTTCATGGCCAAACCGCTGAACCGATTGTAATGAAATTTGGTACACACATGAGCCTAGAGTCTGAAATAAAACAGGCTCCTGGGCAACAGGTAGTTTCTTATAAATCATTGTCAATATGCCACTAGACAAGGGAAATTGCAGGACTGATTATATTTAAATCTTCTTCATCTAGTTGTCAAACTAAAAAATAAGTTGTCAGTTATATTATTTACTAAAATAAAAAATTTAATTCTAGTAAAATCCATATTTACAATTCATGATTATTCAACTCACAGCTTGTGGCAAAGTAGGGGCAGCTGCACCCACATGAATGGCATTATATGGAGCATCAGATGGGTAGCCTTGTCTTCCATCACCAGCTAAAGCATAAGTATACATAAGCGTTTGAATTAATTAAATTTTAAATATGCATTATTATATTTCAACTTTATATTATTTATTTTTTTCAATTCTATATCATTTACCTATAAGTTTTATTCTTTCAGACTTGAGTAGACCAGGATTATCATGTTTAATATTTTTAGTTGCTAATGCAACAAGTTCAGGGATATGATCAATGCCGATTACCCTGCCTTCTTCACCCACCATGATAGCCATACAGGAGGTTAGATATCCTGAGCCTGATCCTACATCCAATGCTTTTTCACCAGGTATTAACTGATTTTTCAGTCGTTCTAAGGCATGGGCATGCTAAAAACATGTATAAACAGATTATATTTTTTAGGAAAAATCCAAATAACTCTTTATAATGTTCAATTCATTATTTACCATATGTGGGGCACTTATTGTAGCAGAATAACCGATAGATTGAGGTGAATCATGATAGGGAGCGTAAGGACAATAATTTTTTCTATCAACTGCCAGCATCGCATTTGCTACTGTATCAGATTTAATGATTCCGTTAGCTAAAAATGGAGGGTTATTTTATAGCAACCTCATAACCGATATAAGGCATTTAAGTGTAAATAAATATTGGAGAAAATTTTACCCCTTAGATTGCGTATCATATCAGCATTATTTACTCCATGGCTTCTCCAAGCCATACTTGTAAATGTCCAGCTTAGTAAAAGAACTGGAGTTAAAATACTATTCGCCAGTATTTTTTTAATTTTCGAGGTGTCTTTCAAGTTTCAACAAAAGTAATATTTTAGTTTGTGTCGGTATTTTTTTCAGTTTTTTTTTATTGTTACAGCATCAATATGACATTGACAATGACATCTGATGATCTGACACGGACGGACAATGTCATGTGTCGAAATCGAAAATCTTGTTTTAATTACTAATATTAGTCCGGAGACATATTTTGTAGCCTTGGAATATAATATAAATATATGGTGCTTAATCAAATGGGTAATATTTTTTAATATACAAATGCAGTTCACTTTATAACTCAATAAATTTGCGTGTATAACGTGGTGGATATTAGGGTACGTTCCACTTAATGCCCATAAAGCCCTCAACTGCAACTCAACTTAAATAGTGAATTCAATTTAGCATAATATTATATTTTATACGAATTAATGATTGCGTCTTTGATAAAAAAGATATACTTATTCAGAATTACATTTTTAGCACAAAAACAAAACATGAATTTTGATTGTTTTTACGCAATTTAGTAACAAGATTTGAAACAGGTAGACCATTCATCAATATTGGAAGTAAATGGGTGCTATTTTTGAAAAATCTTCATTGTCAACATCTACGACCGCTAAAATTTCGTACATCCAGTTAAAGTATGTTATGATAGGTGATAGGAACTGTAAAAATAATAATAATAATAATAATATTTACTTGTCTAAAAAAATATTAAAGACATCTTAAGTAGAAAAAAAAACAACGACAAAAAACGTGAACACTGAACATTCTTTATAATAAAAGGTATAATAAACGGAAGGCACATTGAATTCCGGCAGTCATGCTGTGATGGCTGAGGCTGACTGAGCTGCAATATTTTGTGTTGAGGTCTTATTGGGCATGATGCGGTTGCCAACATTGACGTAATTATGGATGTTGAACAATGTATGCTAGAGTGGGCTCTGCAGTCCGCAGTCAGTATTTACTATTTTCCGTTTAGGCTACAATGATATTATATTTATTAGATACGTTATACACGAACAAATCAACCGGAAAAAGTGCTCCGCGCAGCAGCGGCAGCACACATACATACTTTTCAATTCACTACAAGCCAAAACGATAGAAAAGAGATAGGTAATTGATAAAACCTACAATAAAAGAGATAGTTTTATCAATTGTGCGTTGATACACATAAGCATGCGACCTGCCATCACGTGACCGGAGTGAACGCGTCCTTTTCTAACTCACGAAAAAAATATATTTTCATTTCTTTCTTTTTACTTACCTAAAAATACCAAAATATTATGAAAGATCATAGATTGAAATCTAATACCTATCTATTACTAAATCGAAGTATAAAGCTTGCTTACATGTGCTATGAGATCCACTGTGATTTATTATTTTTGTATTATTTGAACACTATCAGTGAACATTTTAAACAAACAAGACGGCATTTTTATTTTTAAACCGAAACTTTTAACTCGTCTCGTTGCCTAAAGCAGACTAATGGTAAGATATCCTAATTAGGATGTTTTTGCTTCTTCAAAATTTTGCGCTTATAACATATCTATTTAATGTAAGATCATAATATCATTGTTACTTGTTAGGCTATAATTGGAACACACCCAATTTCTTTTGCATTTTGCAATTATTGCTCGAAGTTTTGACTTTTGAGATTTGACAAGTTATAAGTAGGTAATAAAATATAATAAAGCTTAGGTACCTATATTAATTTCATTTACATAAACAATATACTCTCTATTTTCTTTTGATTTATTAAAGTATCTTGTGTGTGCTGGCGCTTGGTCTTGTTAAATATAACAGGTTTGCTTAACAGCCTAACAACACTGAAGACACAAGATATCGTATTATAGTGAAACTTTAAATTAATTGTAAAAATCTTTTGGGTGCATAAAAGTAGTAACAATGGTGTGTCAAGGACCTGAACCACCCGAAAATTCGCCTCAGAACTTGACGCCACCACCAAGACACGAATTAATAACAAACGGCCACCAGGATGATAGCGACGAAGAACAAAATGATTATTTCGGATATGAACCTCTGCCTCAAGGGCCAGAAGTTACTCAGATTGATCATGACAATGAAGAGGCGCAAAGTGTGTATGTAAGTATGTACAATCCATCCTTGTACCATTATTTAGGGAAGCAGATTCCCCATAGGAGAACCAACAAGTTTGTTTAAATATACTTTTATTTCTTTAAAACAATAGGATATTGAACCTGCAACATCATCTGCAGCTGATGTACCACCTATTGAAACAATGGAAAATGCAATAACTAGAGAGGTTTGGAATTCACCTAGATCCGTTGATCCTATAGAGATGGATCAGGAAAGAGCACAACAGGTAAGGGGGTGTTTATCATTAAATAATTCTCTTCATGAAATAAAAAATATACTGAGAGCACTGAATAATAGATAAAACTAAAATGAAATATTGAGCTCAAAATGACAAACAAACTTTATGGAATTAATAGTTAGTAATAGTTTGCAGTTTTTACATTTATTTAAAGAGTTGCCGTATTATTTTGGGTGAATAGTGAATACTATTATAAATTTACAAAGTTTTTATAAAATAATATTTACACATCTTATTTTTTTCATTAATTAAAAAACCCATAACTATATTTGTTATTCTTTTACTCAACAACTAAACTAAATATATACTAATATGTAAAGGCTTCCTCCTACGAAGTATATTTGTAATCTCACATATTTTATAGTGTAAGAATGATAAAAAGATATAGTTTATGACATTGTAAAGGATAATAATTTATATATCTAATAAAGGTTTTAAAAATAATTAAATAATAGAAACCCATACATGTCTATGATAAATATGAGATGGATTTAACAGAGAAATATTTAATTTAAGTATATGTATTTATTTAATATAAAAAATTGCAGGTTATGTCTGCAATGGCAAATTTTGCATTGCCGCAAACTTCAATACCAGACTGGGCCCAGAGCATATCGGAAGATCAGTGGAAACAGACCTTGAACGATAGAATTGAAAAATTAAAAGGAAATAGATAAATGAATAAACCTATATAAGTAGTTTTAAGAAAATTTTTTATCTCTAATATAAATATGACAGTAGTATAACTCTAAACTAATAATATCAAAATATTACTATAAAATATAAGCATGTCATGTATGACATAATATGTATATTAACTGTGAACTGTGTAACCATTGATTATGTTTTGAGTATTGTTTTCTCAAAATTAAATTATATTATTCCTGTTAAAATATAATGGTGTATTAAAGATATTTTCCTAAAAGAACAATAAAATATATTACCAGGAGACCACATTTTTATTATTTCTCAAAACACTGTTTGTGATGCTATGTTTATATAAAACTGAATAAATAAGTAGATGTCGAGTTTGAAATAGTAGATAGATTAACATGCGATTTTCAATTATCTTAAAATAGAAATATTTTCAATCAAGATATACGCAGTTTTAATTTGTTTTCGTGCAGATGTACTGCTGTGCAATATACCAATATTAATGAAACATAAAATGTAAGTCTATGCACTATAGCACTAGCTGCGCCGACGAATTTTGTTCTCTAGGCAAAAAAAAAATGGGTTAAAGTCATGTTGTACTATAAAAAAATAAGTATGATCTTTTAGTATTAAAAGAAAAATGTTTTTGATGTGAATTGGAAGTATGTATTTGTTATACACAGTGTTATTATAATACTCTTAAAAAGTAAGTGCGGGAACCCTCATGTAATGTGACGTCACAATATAAGAAGAAAAACTGCTGCAGCTATGGGAACCATTTTTAATTTGTTTGGTTACTGATAAGATTATTGGATGTTTACTAAATACTAGTAACATTATTTATATTTGTGTTTTAAACAAAATAGGAACAATCCTGAATGGTTTTTTGTACATATTGGTTATATTCTTACTCATATATAATAATGCACTGTTATAGGTCGCGTCACGAATCTTTAACGCTGAACGAAACCTGCGCAGAAGTCAAAAATAAGGTATCGAGGTAACGGCGCGTCGCGCGGGGCGCGTGATCGGGTGCGCGAGCGTTGATTGGTTGTCCCAGTATGTCTTTCTCGCACCAATACGTCAATTAAGAGCGCGCTTTTACCGATGCGCAGCTATTCTCGTCCAGCGCTAAACATAAATGACGCGACCTATAAATACATGTATATTTTTGATATTTTATTGACTCTTATGAGGTTGGATCGAAAATGGCTGCACTAAAAGTTATTAACTTTGTCTCTTCATTTCTTATAAACATCAAAAATGGAGAGTCTGCATAAAATTGTTCAGCTGAGCGGGCTAAGATTCCGCTCGTTGCTGCTACTGCTTCTGTACCATATTCTGGAATTAAAAATTACTCATAAATATATTAAAACTTATTAATAATTTTTTTTAACTGTACTTTAGAATGCTTTATTAATACAGCGCAATATATTATATACTATAACAAGCTTATTCTAGACTCTAGAACTTAAGGAAACACATGCTATATTATATGTTATATGTATATTAAACCTTAAAGCAATGACGATGAGATGACTAAGTAGTTGCAAAGCAATTTCACCAAAACTATTTGTGCAATAACTCTTACCATCAACTTTTATTTTAACATCATGTAAAACCGTGTCTACATACACTCCTGGATTTGGGAGGCTGTCAACAATTTCTCTTAACGTCATTCTTTCCACATCCTCTGTGTTTATTCTACTAATTAATTCATCTTCAGTTTTGTTAACTACATTTTTACTATCGATCATTAACGCGAAATTGGCTTTATTTGGTGAAAATATCGATTTTACACCTAAAGCTTTTAAAGAATCTTCTATATTTTCTACTTTGTGTAGGTCCATTTTGGGATATCTTACAACACATTTTCTCTCCGTCATTCTATCAATTAAATCATTAATTTTACAATATGTTAAATTATCTAGGAGATCTATTAAACTTAATTCTTTTGGACGGCGTGGCTTCAAAGCATACATGGTTGTGGTACTGTCGTTGTATGGAAATGCAATCATATGAAGATCTAGAAACAAAAATAAAATTATAATAGAATTATTGGTCAATAAATGGCTATCTATATATAAAAGTAATAAACAAAATACCGTCACTATAAGAAGACAAGTATTGAAAGCTTCCCATGTTTAGCATTTGGTCCACCATAATTGGCCCTGTTGCTCCTTTGAAAGGCATTCTAAAAATGAAATCAAGTCAAGTCATATATTGTATGTTCCGTGAACACTTTGTTTATCTAAACAATTTTTAACAGAAGGGATGGTAACAGACCCCCAGACCCTCAGACATTTATAAATGAAAGCCGATATTAAAATCAGTAGTGCGGCGAAACTTAGATTCAAGATTCGCCCCTACTTTATTGTATTTTCTGTTTTTTTATATATTTTCTGTATTTATGTGCTTTGGTATTTACCGTAGTTGTTCATTTCCGAACCAAAAGTATAGGAGTAATCTCTTATCGGATTTCGAGTGCTTTTATTTTAGTACATAACTAGCTGTGTCCCGCGGTTTTACCCGCGTAATTCCCGTTCCCGGGGCAATACCGGGATGTAAGCTATCCTATCTTTTAAGTTGGATCAAACTGCACATGGTGTGCAAATTTTATTATAATCGGTTAAGTGGTTTAGGAGTCCATTGAGGACAAACATTGTGACACGAGATTTATATATTATTAAGATTATCATTAAATATTTTAACAATAAATAATTTAATTGTATATTATATAACTATATAATATATATTAGATAACTATCTAAATATCAATGAATATTCCTTAGCGACACGTATTGAAATTTGTTGATTGTATGAAATATTTTTTTTACTGCAAGTTACCTTCTAGTATAATCAATAAGAAATGGTTGTTTCCATTGCCCTCTGAAGTAAAGCGCACTCAGTAGAACCACTTTGGTGTCAGCGGGTAAACTTTCTTTTAGAAAGTTTTCTATTTTGCCTTGCGTATGATCCTTTACCCACCTGTACGAAAAACATAGGTAGCTAATTTTAATAATGATTTCTTTTTAATTTCGAGTTCTTAATTAAACTTAGTACATCTCATAGACTGGCAACAAAATACTAAATATATGTTTTATGAATTATGCAACAACAGAATACAGAGATGCAAAACGAGACAATATAAAAAAAATATTTTTCTTAAATGAATATATCAAAAATTCCTTAGATTAGTAATTACAGGTAGATACTAAAGTTATTTTTATTTATTTTTAAAATTAAACTATAGGTCTATTTAGGTTTATTAGATGCCAGGGAAATGAACACGTCTTACGCATTAATTGAATCTTTCGCTTGTTGTTGTTCTTTGAAATTAAGACCCATTGCATCACCTCCATAAACTCTTTGGAGATACATGCGGTAGGCATCACGTAACTGAGTACTCGTATCCGCAAAAATTGCGTCCGCATACATTGTCTTACTTGACGCATTTTCAGTGTTTAACGCATGCAGCAATTCTCCAAAGTGTTCGTGATGTTGGCGGTTCATTTTAATATCTGTAAGAAAATTAAAATTTTATTTTTACCCCTATTTGTACATATTTTTAATTGAAAATCCAGTAGTGTATACAAACGTCATTATTAAAAGCTTACCTTCCGAAAATCCCAGTACTTGAGCTATCTCTTGATAGGAATCTCCGACGCTTCCCAATAACGTCATCGCTAGTAATCCTGTACAAATAAGTTTACAGATGACTATTATAGCATTATTTAATTATTAAAGAAAGCTTATTCAAAGGCTGCTCACCTGATATACCAACTGGAGAAATAACCACATTCGTAGTATTTCCGCCGGTTCTCATCAATTGTTTCAGTAGACTAAACCCGAATTCGTTTAGAGATGTGGACAATGTATCTTGTTCCGACGCAGCATTAGCATTCTTTACTCTGAATTGTGAAGAAGTAGGTATGTATATTAAAAATATATTTAGCCGTGAAATGATAGTATTATTGAATTTTATTATTTCAATCATGTTTCTATAATGTAAAATTTTGAATAACATTTTATATGTAAATCGTATGCCCCTATTTATTTTCCGTTATTGTACAATAATTGTAAATATAAACGTGAATCATTGATTCATCGATGGTTATGCGATAGGGGACATGAAAGTATCGATTTGTCCTCCATTCACATACATATACAGTATTATATGTGTTGTTTATTCATTATTTCTATTATTAAATTACAATTTGTTTTCCGCTTCTCGTGAAGCCAAACTAATTACAATTAATTTGTTGGTTTTCCTACTACAAGATGCGTCAATTAAACCTAAGCCATTTAAAGAATTTAATAATAGTTTTAGGTTTCGGTCAAAACAATTTGGTAATAAATATACTTTAATATTTCTATCTCTTAACTATAAAGAAGTTTACTGGCAGTATCCCTGTTTGACATTAATTTATTATCTACTAGCGGACCCGTACACACTTCGTTGGGCATAATGTTAACAATCCTTTTTTTATATAGCCTACGACACTCAGCAATGGTATGGCTATCTATTGGTGAAAGTAAAGAAAAATCGCTTCAGTAGATCCCGAGATTACCCCTTACAATATAAAAAGCACTCAAATTTTACTTCTTTATAATATTAGTATATACTAGGTATTAATAATAAGTAATTTAACGATTTATTATTTAAATTATAAACTTTGATTGATGTATAAGCTGTATACTGCTTATGCGTACAAATAATTAACACATTTATTTTTTGACTAGCTGTTGCTCGCGACTTCGTCCCCGTCGGATCTATTTCTATTATTATGTTATAGGGAGTCAATCTTAGAAGATAGACATATACTGTCGCGGACTTTTTTTTAGATCATTTAAAGAGGATAAATTCTTTCATACATATTATTTTTGTATCTTGAACCGTTTTCGTAGCGCAAAGGAAGCCCTCAAAGATGAATAATTTTCCCCGTTTTTTCCATATTTTCCGTTATATCTTCGCTCCTTTTAGTCGCATCGTGATGTTATGTAGCCCAAAGCCTTCCTCGATAAATGGTCAATTCAATAAAAAAAGAATTTTTCAATTCGAACCAGTACATCCTGAGATTAGCGCGATCAAACAAACAAACAAAAACAAACAAACTCTTCAGCTTTATGTATTAGTATAGATTTGCTACAAAAAAGCCTTGAAGATTGCAGGTAGGTACTTTGTTCCGAACAGGTACCCTTATGTGTTATCACAAAAAAATTATCGAGGCCGTTAGTTAAAGGATACAATAATGCTGGTACAAACCCAAGGGAACCTTGATCATTGAGGATGTTTGAACTCGCTGTGCAGAAAACGCTCACATACAACAGAATTTTATACAACATTGTCATTGCTGAAACAAATAATTTCTATGATGAAATGGTTTATATTGAATTTATTTGAAGTTTCAATACACTTTCATATTTAGGCCTTTTTTGGCTTTATTAGGTAAGTAATAGTATCTACATTCCTGAACAGCTTAATATAGGTATTAAGTATGCCTACAATGTATAATTTACATTTTACACAATATATTTTCAATTCGAACCAGTACATCTTGAGATTAGCGCGTTCAAACAAACAAACAAAGTTAGTTAATTTATTTTGTTACGTTTCCTATAAGGAGCTGACTCGTGTTTAAATCTATGTTTTATGTATATTACTAACGTTCTAGAATCGTACGAGCAAACATGTAGAGGACCTGCCACTAAAATATCTGGTTTCTGTATTAATTTTGTCACCAAAAAATAGCCCTTAAAATGTGTTTTTTGGTGCACAAGCTGATATTATAGAGCTGAAATGATATTATATTAAATAGATATGTTCCAGCACAAAATTTTGAAGACGAAAAACATCCTAATTAGGACGTCTTACCTTTAGGTTATGCCTTAGGTTTGCCGGTACATTCACGCGCAACTAACAAAACTAGCGGTATCTTTTTTACTTGTTGATTTTATGATTTAGCTCCTTTCTATCGTTTCGTCTTGTGTGCTGCCGCTGCTGTGCTGAACATTTTTTTCGGTTGATTTCAGATTTTTATGGATATAGCATATCTATTATATAATATCATTGTACACTAACAAACACTAACTAGTTAGGATAAACGGTCATTTCAATAATTTCATGAACCGTGATTTATGCCACGGCCAAGCTATAAATTATTAAAGTATGTTTTTGTTCTAAAATTAAATCGAAGCAACATAAAGAAAAGAGTTTGCTTTTAGTTTTCCTCATTACAAAAAATCCTAAATATTCATACGTCAGCGGCAGTTCGAACTTCCACAATGCCAAAATTCTGTCTTTAGGAAAGTGATCCAATGACCACATGAAGCGAGCAGAGATCCTTAAGAATTGTATTAAAACTTATCCATAATTTATACAATGTACTTGCAATGGATATATTCAGTAACTTCCTGTTACGATATATAGCGATAAGCCTTGGCATTTTGATGTTCCAGGACAATAATAAGTAGGTAATTATTATTTACATTGAACAATTATATTTCCACTAAATTTAGGTTTTTCGTATTTTACAATTAATCAGTAACAACAGTTGTCTAGAGACTTTTAAAGTTTATTTTAATAGGTTTTTATCAATCATCATTATAATTGACAATCGTTCATTTGGTAGGACTAAGGTTTACGGGAAATCAATCGTAGACATCGAACTTGAATACTAATGTAAGTAAAGTAAGAACCTAGGTATGCAAGTAAGGAGGTTTGTATCGTGGATATTACGTTTTTATTTTTTTATACAAATTACGCTCTTCTTATTCAAAATAATAAACGAAAACTTTTATATCTAAGCTAAGTACTTAAGTAGGTACTTTATATAAAAACTTATCATCATACATATTAATTAGCAATTTCAATAACATTGATTCATTGGTTCTCTAAAATAGATTTAAAAATTATTTTGCCAATAGTCGACGAAAATATCGAAAACAATACGGAAAATATAATAAAGAAATATAATAATAAATGAAAATAAAAAAATATTTAAATACAGTAGGTACCTGTATTCCTATGTGATCAAACTAGTTTGTGTTATATGACAAAGGGTGTAATGTAACTAAAGTTTAAGCAATCAATTCTTATTATTATTTGAACTTTCATTTTTTCATATCTATCTAGAAAAAATTGGTTGTAAAGTCCAAATCATACGGTAGCTCTTTTTTGTCATTCCTCGCAAAATAGTATAGAATGGGATTACTTGGAGCTTCTTTTTTATTTACCAATTATAATTATATGTATAATTTCTTTAAACATGCTATGTGAATAATTCTGATTTACACTTATCCATATAAAAATGATAGAAAACTTTATCTTTAATATGGTAAAGACTAGATACATAAAATATTACCTACAAATTTGGAAAAGTACACCATCAAAACTTTAACAAAATTGCACTACTTTTTCTCCACCACTATCAACACTCATAAACATATAATAAGCCCCGAGTTTAGAATGTTTACAAAACAAAAACACGTCTACTCCCACACGACTTATGAAACAACTGAGTTGCAATGGCCGGTTGGCGGTTACCCAACCTTGATGCCGACCGATGAGGACGATTGCAGAATTATGGATAACAATAACAACGCGACAGTGAACATATGTATGTATATGAGAATCTATAAGAGCGCCAAAAAACCCCATTATTCGTCTTCCGACTAAGTTGAGTCAACAACTGCGGATTTACTCAGTGGGAATACTTATTTCCATAACGAGGATATGTACACTAGTATTTCGGTAAATAATATAAAAAAAGGTAAATAATTTCAAATTATAACGCACCTGAGGATTATGTTCGGTAATTTTTAGTAGGTTTAATAGATACAAGTACATTATACCTACATACATTCTTATTTTAAATGTTATAAATATTGAATAAGCATGTTTTTAATCTCTTTTGATCCCACATCTAAACTACTGAACCGGTTTTAATGGAATTTAGTAGAGTCTAGAGAATTAAACAGATTTGGAAAGAAAATCTTTCGGCTTAATATAGAAACAGGGGTTAGAGACATAAAACTGCGTTCTGATGTTAATTATACAGAAACATTAAAAGTGGAATATCCAGGACTTCAATTCCCATGCAAAAAAGTTTATAAGTACGTACGTACTTAGAAAGTATAGAATATCTATACATTTTGCAGCAGAATTTTAAATTTGCTACTTCTTGATTTGCCTAAAAAGCACGTAATACTTACATAATTCGTATCATGGTATTTTGTTAATCCAAAGTACCTACAATTTCTATTTGATAAATAGCGATTTTCCATTCGATGCTTTGCGATTTTCTTTAAAACAATGAATTGAAACGTAAAGTATATAAGTACTAACGTTTTAACTATTGTTATGCCAGAACTCAGAAGATGTATGAAGACAACTTATCAGCACATAAGTATGCATGCTCATGGTTATGTATTAGCATAATTTCTTTATAATCACCACTTTGTCCATAGAAATTGTATTTAAATACTATTTCTACGCATAATGTGTAACAAGAAGAGGATACCACGTCCAACGAGTATTATTTAGTTTTTCTTTAAACTTACAATAATTAGGGCTGGTGACGCGCAGTGCTCAATGTCGAACAAGATATCCTTTGTGCATTATACCGACCACCGTCGAAATTATAATGATAATAATTAATATTTAGCTGTTTACCGAAAAAGTAATAAATTGTACTAGTATACGTGAACGAAAGCAATTTTAACCCGATTCTTCCAACCGTTATGTAGTTAGTTATCTATTAGTGTACAATTACTATATACCGTGAAACACGCCAACTTTGCCACCGAGTAAAACTTTGCCCAAAACACAATTTCTAAGGAAAGTAACAAATATTTGAAAAACTACCAAACTTACGACAACATTGATAATATTAGTAGAAAGTAAAATATACGTGCGGCAACACTGGATAGCGCGTGCACTTCCCACTTTACTCAGTTACCTGTCGGAACTTGTCGGAGACGGGGTGTGTTTGTGCGGGCCAATTACTGTGCATATTCAAAAGTAAATTGTGAATAATGGCGAATACACCGGTAAGTTTTATTGATTGTTTCCTATGTAACACAATGTGTTACGCACTTTGGTGATACTTTCGTTGCTGTAGTTCTTGTATAAAAAAAGTTATGGTGATGGGCAAAGATACAAAGTAATGTGCAGGCGTATCATTGTCAACATTGCCCGCCGTCAAAAAACGGCTAGGGTTGACACTTTTTTCTTTTTTACACGACTGCCAAAAAATATGAGTGTACATCTAATATTTTTAATTTCACTATGCCTACTCTGTTTTTTTTCATTTCATTAAAAGTAGGAGTATATTTTTAGGTACCAGTTTGTTTAGCTTAGTAGGCATGATTATCTATCTATTATTATAAAATATCACCTATCTTAATAAAAAATAATCTATTTAGAGAAACGATTATTTTAATTTCTAGGTAATTCAAATAATTATTTTTTTGGTATTCCAGAAAAACAAATTTAAATCACGTATTAGACAAAGAACGTCTAGACGAGAATTAGGATCGAGGATGTATAAAAACTATTCCGAAGAAATGTTAATGCTTGCGTGTGAAGCTGTGCAGTCGGGTCAAATTTCATCGAGAGATGCTCAACGACAGTTTGGAATCCCAAGAAGGACTATCGTTAATAAAATAACACGGGTACACACGAAATCTGTTGGACATCCTACTGCCCTTTCAGCTAAAGAAGAAAATCAAATCGTTAAGGTCTTACAAGCTTCTAGCAATTTTGGCTGCCCGCTTACAAAACTAAATCTGAAGCTATTAGTTCACGAATATCTGAAAAAGAATTCACGAGAACATGTTTTCAAAAATAAAATACCTGGTGATGCATGGGTACACAGCTTTTTGGCTAGACATGGTGATCAATTGACTTTGAGAACTGCTCAAAATATCTGTAAGGCGAGAGCTGAAAAGGGAGAAGAAATAAATAACTATTTTAATAATTTAAGTACAACGTTAAAAGACTTACCGTCTGAAAACATCATAAATTTCGATGAAACTAACCTCTCGGACGACCCTGGTTCCACTAAGTGTATTTTTAGAAGAGGAGTAAAGTATCCGGAGAGAATAGTGAATTCCACCAAGGGGAACATATCTCTCATGTTTACGGCCACTGAAAGTGTACACACGGCTACTGATAAACCTTTACATTTCCACTATTAGGCTTCATGTTAAACGAAGAGACCAGTTTATACTGAAAATCAAAGGTTGATCGGCAGCCGTGTGTGGTGCTGCTGGTACAGTTTAGGAGAGTTTGAGCTTGAAAGACGTAGATCTTTAACCATTTTATTTTTTGTTTACTTAATTATTATTATAATTATTTTTTTTAGTTTACTTATTAAGGTTAAAGTATATTTTTATGAGTAAATTTAAGACATCTCACTGATTATTTAATAAACAGTTCTTCACTCAAAAGTATTTTATCTTACTTGCCTCTTCCTACCGACTTCATAGAAATAATTTATTGATCTATAATAAAATTCTCAATGTGTCAACCCTAGCACTTTTAAATCGCTACGTAACGTTTGTATGAAGATTAGAAAAAATGTCTGGCGAACATTGCCCATTCGTTTTAATAGCAAAATATTTATGATATCGAATTAATTTTTCGAGCAATCGGTGTCATTGCCAAAATGATTTGACTGGTTTTTATGGCATTCAAATAAGGGCTATAGTTTCGCTAAAATCGTGGTGGGTAATGTTGGCTATAAGTCCAGATAACTTTGCCCGCCTTGAAAATTGTTTATTTGAAGGAGAAAACAATGATCTACGCTAAATTTTGGTTAACCAATGCGTGTATATGATCTTATTATTACCATAGATAAAAAAAAATGTTTGGGGCTACATACAAAAATCTTGAAACATCTAGTTTTATTTACAAAATGTGGGCAAAGTTGGCGTGTTTCACGGTATGTATCTGAAATCTTACATTAAAAATCTCTGTTTAGTTAGTTAAGTCATTCATTTTCACATTCTAGTGTATGTCACAGTAGGGAAGGATTTGTTTAGCATCTTACTGCTTACACCAACTCGAGTTTAGTGCGCGCCGAGGTTCAAACTATTTGTTTTGTAACTAGAAGACTGGTAAATATTATTATATTATAGATATTAGATATTATATTATAGACGATGCTTTCTCACAAATAGAATATTCTCAGTGGTTAACACATAAGTCATAACGATCCCGATGCAATGTAGCAGATGACGGGGTTACAGTCTAGGGCTGTTGAATAAATCCAATCAAAAACATAAATGTGAAATGAGTGCCAAATTCAATGGTCAGTCCTGAAATTTATTTATACGTAACAGTATAACACATCATATCTTCTTATATCATGAGATAATGTATTGTAGCCTTAGTCTGCCTTGGCTATACATTACAGTTTGTGAATGCATAACGAATAGATAGCGGCAAGAAACTTTTTTTTTACATTTTTAAGACTTATTTCTCCTATTATGAGAAGAGAAAAATCTAATAATATTAAATAATTTATAACTTCTATAGGTATCCATTTCGAGTCATGTGCCAATAAAATATTTATTCTTGATTTTGATACAAACTAAAGTGCATCACCCAGCTACATGACGCGTATAGTCGTATTAGAATTTAGCAAAAACCCAAATTAGGTATTTCTTTTTATTGTAGGTAGGCTTGTTCTGATGATGATGATCTAGCGTTCCAGAGAGACCATAATAAAATAATTTTTAACAAAAAATAAACCGACTTCAAACTAAAAAGCAAAAAATAAATTTGCTTCCCACAAAGTAATACGCATTTTCATTTAGTATATAGAAATGATTTAATAGTTATTTTATAATTTAGACGTCGGTACCAAGTAAATGCTACAACAATCTATACAATATCGATTTAACCAAACAAACACTTATTGTTTTACTTGACACCGACTTCTAAATTATAAAATAACTATTAAATCATTTTTATTATTATTTGCTTTTTAGTTTGAAGTCGGTTAAATTTTTGTTAAAAATTATTTTATTTTACAATTTTAAGTGGTGGATCAATCAAGGATGCTTCTCGAATGAAGAAACGCCGGTCACTTGAGTCGGAAAGTGGTTGTCCTTTGTTAAATGCTGTAACTTGAGGAATTCCCTCAACTGACTTTGGTCTCCATCATCAGATTTACTGCAAACTTTCATTTTAACTCATACGGATGCAAATCTTTCATCGAAACAAATGAATTAAGTCCAAACACAAGGTAGCTACTGTATACCGTTGAGGAGGTCTTTACGCTATCCCACGTCTTCAGCATCAGACCCCTTATGGTAGCCACAACCCATCTAGATGTAAAGTCCTTATCAATACAAAATAATCAAGCCCAAACACAAGGTAGCTACTGTAAATCGTTGAGGATTTCCCTCGACTGTACCTTGGCTCCATTATCAGACCTACTCCAGACTTTTAAAATTAAAGTGTTTACATAAGATACTTATTGAAAAACTTATAAACGCACTAGTCTCCTATACAATTTATGAAAGTTCCCCTCGATTTCTCTGGTTTCCCATCATCAGATACTGACTTCCTTAAAATGAATCATCAAAATCGGTTCATACACGACGAAGTTATCGGTGAACATACATAAAAAAAAATATTATACATACAGACGAATTGAGAACCTCCTACTTTTGTGAAGTCGGTTAAAAAGGAGGAATGCGGGACGGGCACTCCCCCGTCCGCGGCTTGGAGTGGCCGCATATGGCGGTCGGCACTATCGGGTTCACAGATAGTTGTTTCGGCGTGCCTGTGAACCCGTCAGGGTGCAACGGCAGGAACGTTCAGGAGGTTTTTAGTCGGTAGCAGCCGAGTCCGACATAGCCCGTCCACCTCCCCATGGTGGGCGGGTATCCGTAATAGGATTTTCCCCTTGAGGGAAAAAAAGGCTTGTTCTGATGGGCACCAGAATGCCGAGCTAATTCTGCTTAATTTACTCAACTTCCATGCATTTGTTTGCAGTTTGTAAACAAGTATGCGGTACTACGTCAGCAGTCCGCACTATATTTACTTTACGTTCAAGCTACTTCTAGACACAATGCTGTGTATCCAAATTAATGAATTTAACACAGTAAACAAACTAGGTATATTATTTTCTATAGATTACCAGTGTAGAAAAATTATATAGCAACAGTGTCTTAGTTAACTATTTATATTCTAAGAATTTTATAGAAAATTGTCTTTTGAATTCGTATCTCTGATTTATTTTTATGGCATTATTTATTTTCGGGTTATAGAAAATTTGCTAGTGTGTACCTTTTAAATGCCCGTCTATTGAATATTAAAATTAACCGATATTTTTAAAGTTATTAGGTTCAGTCATAGGGATAAACAAAATGAAACACTTTATATCAATATTTTATAAATATTCGTAAATGTAGGTCAATGTTGTACAATTTAAATTAGAGGAAATATTTTTTACCAACTTCATATCAAAAAGGGAAATATTCATGCATCATTTTCTACACTTTATCATTAGTATCTAAATACGTACTGTAAAAATTATACCATAAATACTATCTATAATGCATAGGAACTGAGTCTGTTAGTGATAGAGTGAAAATTTAATGGCGCCTTTAATATAACTTATAAAACTGCGGAATTGTGTATTTACATAACAAAATGTTATTTTCCCCCTACCTCTAACTTATTACGACTCGCTTAACTGAAAAAGATTCTTAACATAATCATCTATTTTAACCAAATCCTCCATACTTCAAAATATTAAAAAGTTTAATAGTGATTATGAACTATGATTTTAATTGAAAACAATGGATTGTTTTATAATAAATATGCGATAGAGTGTAGAAAAAATTTAAATATGTATTAATATTTCATGATACATTATAAAACCAATAAAACAAAAGTTGAGATACATATGTTAATGTTAACCAAGAACCAATGCACACATACTTTTAATACTTTGTATGTATGTATAGAAGTACTAAACCAACATTAATTTTATCACGTTACAAATTAAATAAATGAAAATCAATTGTTCAAATTCGAATACAATTTAAAATAGGTTGTCACTGGACATATTTTACTGGTTTAGATATTTGAAGGGAAAGCATGAGAGTATACTGATTATTATCATTTACAAACTAATTAATAAGAAATAACCATTTTAATACTTTAAGACATAAATAATAACACATTTTAAACAATTTAACTTGCTTTCTTTGACTTAAAATCTCTTAAACCTAGATATTTGACTACACTAATAGTATAACCAAGTCCGTTATGTTAATTATTTATACCTTATAATGACATAATGTAAAGGCGGTAGGCAGACGACTCCTTATAGCTATGGACTCAGGAACAGAGTGCAAATCATTAGTTCCCAACTGGACATTGAGGAGATTGCGACGGCATACATCATGACCAGCCTTCTTACAATTACAAATAATAGTACATACAAATATTTTCGAGTATGAAAGCAGTTTAAAATCAAATGCAAAAACAAATAACAGCCAATATTGAATATACACAAATTACAAAATATAATCAAGATCCATCAGCAGTAGAGAGATTGTTTACGCTTACAAGAACTAATAGAGGGATTTTCAAACACTGTTTACTTCAAATTTCATTTTGAAATTTTTAGCCATAGTTTGAATTTATTCTTTCTGACAAATGTGACAAATTAAAACATACTTAATTTAAAATAGGTAGTAATGAATATTTTTTTTAGAATTTGATTAAACAATAAATAACACTGATGGTTAAAATCCTGTCTTTAGTTCTAGAACATTAGCACAATTTAATCTCTGTTGTGCTGTTGGATCAACACAAACAGTTGGTTATGAACATTACTATACGTAAATAACTACGTATTACACACACAGTACACATACACACACAATACACTACCAAAGTGGTGGATCGAACTAGCGTAACTTAACATAATGAATTAATGATCAGTCTTAACAAATTCTTACAATCCTGTCAACAGGATCATACTACTTTCACAAAATATTGTACATCACTCTGTTGCTGAGTCTAACTTAAATCAAAATACATTTAAAACTTACAAGAATTAATTGAAAATTACTAACAAAAAGCACTGCTGGTTGAATTTTAACAAAAAAATTACAGCAAATTGAAGCAAGTCATAAAATCATTATGGATTTTATTAAGCTAGTCTTGTCATGGATTGAGCAATCCATGAATCTTAAAACTACTAAAGTAAGAAAAAAAGTTTGACATTATTTTCAGATTACAATTGATGATTAAATCATCTTAGATTATTCTAAAGCCAAAACTTTAAATACTAGGCTACAATTACTCTATTGGCATGATGTACTATTAAGTTTCATGCTATGATTTTTATTATATCTTGAATAAAGGGATAAAGTTGATGATATTTGAAATAGATTGTAATCAACAAATAATATTATAATCCATTTTGCATGATAATATAAGAAGTTTCAAAGTGTGAAAATAAGATTTTATAAATCAAATTCTTATACATTCACCAATGTCAGAAACAAAGGTGCTTTAATTTATTAAAAACTTTTGAAAAGTTATCCCAATTCACTGGTTTTAAGCAAACTACTAACTGGGCCTGAAATTATTGGATTTAACATATTTTAATTCTACCTAAGAACAGTGTATACTTAACTGTAAATTTTGCTATTATACAAAAATGAGAACTGTAATACCGCGTGCCTCTACTGTATTTTATTTGTAAATTTTTATTCTTAATTTGAGAGGTCTTGCCAGAGACAAACAAATTTCAATCTATTCTGATTACTTAATTGTTATACAATATAAGATTTTTTTTCATCATAGAAGCTTTTATATAACAACAAAGTATTCCCTAACACATTGACACGCAGCTAACTGTTGTTTAATGTCTGAGTAAACTTACATAAATCAGTCAATATTCTATCTAACAATTACAATAAGCCTGCAATAAACATTTCAAATACAGAATATCTGAAACTAAACTAAGCACAGCGCCGATCTATGTCTCAATGCATTCTTCTTGTACCATTCTTCCATTCATCTTGACTTTCAATTTAAAAAACAAAACACAGACTTATAAATTTGTCACTTTGGAAAATAACTAAGAAACTAAAATCTAATAATATTCGAGGAGGGTAAGGAGTACTCTTCCACTGGAAGCAAAATTAAGTCAGACAGACTAGTATGGTGCACTCACGAATGTTTCACTACAATAACTCCAGGTCTTTGTGGAGTTGCAATTTCTGCTTTCTTCGTAAGCGCGAGTGGCGCGTCGCCTGACTCTTCCCGAAATAAGTGATCACCCTCCAAGTGGCGAATGGCTTCCACAATGGTCTCTAAATTCTGCCGGCTGGTACTAGCTAAATACAGCCGTGAAGGTGGGTCATGCGATGCGTCAGGAAGAACTTCAACTTCCACACGCGGTTCAGCTTTAATAGCAGCTTCCAGTAATGGTGCTGTGGTTAATGTCTCCACCACTTGTGGCTCAATCTCTTTAGTTTCCATCTTACATACAGGAACTTCAGTTTGCTCATAGTGGACAACAGTATGTGCAACTTCTCTTGGAGTCTCAGGGTATATTTGAACTTCAAGAGCACTTAAGCGCTCTTCTAGTAAACGTCGTAGCTGCCTCTCTCTTTCTAACTGAACCAAAAGCTCTCCGTTCTCTGGCTCTTTCTTTTGCAACACACTTGAAACAGTGATTACAGCAATGGGCTCAGGTGATCTTGTTTTTGTCACTGTATCGTCTGTAGAATCAGGAATAATTGAAGGAACATGAGTGATGACTTCACTTTTTCTTTTCTTCAATGGAATTTCACCACCCTCATGCTGATTGAGTAATCTCTTCAGTTGACAGTTCTGTGATAACAATCTTGTTTTTTCTTGTTCCAAAGAGTAGATATACTCAGCCGTTTGTTGTAATATGGCAGCCTGAAAGGATACAATTGTAAGACTGTTAAATGAAAGTGAACAGCTTTTTAAAATTAATGTTGTATGTTTATTAATATATAAGATATCTAATAATGATAAAAGTAAGAGTTATGATTAATATAAGCACCTTGCTGAGCTTTTCTCCTTCATGTCTGGGTAGTAAAGTTCGTAGGGCTTGAAACCCCGCATTGATACTCTGCATTCGTCTGCGTTCATTGCTATTAGCAATCTCTCGCCTGATTCTCTTTTCAGCCTCCATTGTTTTGCCACTAGACAAAGTATGTTTTTCACTCCTGAAAAAGGTGAAAAAATTTAAAAAAAATCCCATTGTTTACACTTTCTTTTAATTAAATAACTTTTTTTAAACACTTTCAATTAATAATATAAAATAATCACCCATTACTCAAAAAATAAATTTCATTAAAAATTCAAAAAGTTTATATGAATGGAACTCTAAAAAGATAGTAGTGTTACTAGAAATCACATGTTCTAGTAAAACGGCGCCGTTGGTAGGTAAAGCGCTTACTACGCCTATTTAAGACTACCAAACATGGCGGCACAACAGCTGACTATAGGCCGGTACGGGGCGGGAGCAATTATTGTTAGTTTTTATGAGTAAACGAAAAAAGTGCGCGAAAACAATTTTAATTTTATAAAAAATAATCATTTCAGAAAAGTTTTAACAGAGAGTTCGTGCTAAATAAGAAACAGGCAAACCACGCCGGGTTCTTACCTTGTGATGGCGTGATCGGGTGCGTCTTCTTCGTACAAGTTACAATCTTCCAGTTCTAGCAAACAAACATCATTACTGTCTAAGGACATAACTTAAGCACAAATATAACAAAATTAAAGATTCCACATGGACATTGTTCAAATAAAACAATAAATCGAAATAAATGTTAGCAAAGCAAATGGCGGGAAATGACAATGAGCTCAGTCAGGTGACGCTACACAAATTTCACACTACGGGATATACTAAAACGCGTAAAACACTTCACTTCACTTTGTTTTTAGCACTGAAATAACACACGCTTAAATTTTCAAATTAAAATCGTATAAACTTCGTAAAAACTATATTTTTTACATGAATCAAGGGCAACTCGAGAAATGCGACATATCGATGTCCGATCAAAGACTATAGAGTGTTTGATATTTCACAGAAAATATATAAAATGTTAAGATTATTGTCTATACCATTAAAATGTAAATTTCTTATATTTATTTGTCTTAAGAAAATATATTATAGGTTTACACTTGTACTGTAAAATAATTGTTATATTATAGATATTAGTTAAACATTCATCAAAGAACAGATGTATGTATATACATATTTCTATTTAGTACATTTCATCAAATTTACCAACAAAATATTTTCAATTTGTTTATTTTTTTGAGATAATTTATAATAATAAAGCGCTTATACTTGTAAAGGTATAATAATAAAAGACACACACCATTCATGTAGCTGAGTTTTAGATATAACAATTTAAAAATCGGCTTAGTAAATCTAGAGGATACCTTTATCTTACAAACTTCGCAACTTTTCGTTGTTTTCGCATATAATACTCTACCAAATTTAGTTATTTGTTAATTATACATCCCATATTTACAAAGTACAAACTATGTATTGTTTAAGTTAAAAATTCTTGAACGCTTATTTTGTGCTGAATGTTTCCGCACAGTGTTATTAGTTCCTTAATGTTGCCTAAAGTGACGCGTCGCGATCCCAGTGACCAATCACATAAAGTTTCAATTTTGAATTTGTTCTCGGTGGGTGGAGATTTGGTCCTGCCGTGTGACGCCATATTGTGTTAAGCTGTGAGTGCTGGAAGTGAATATTTGTTGTATTTGATTGTGTTAATCTTTGTCCTGATAATTCGGATTGGAAAGCTAAGAGGTAAATAAAATTAATATGAGTTTTTGTCATCATGACTTTAAATATGTCATAAATGTTATATTTTAATGTACCTGCCCCACCGGCAGTTATATTGTCGCTATTTTAAAATTAATTCCCATGTCATATCAGATCAACCCATGTGCTTTAATAATACCAAAAATGTTTAATTGCATTTTCATTGCTTATTTTACTTATATTTTGTAGGGAAATTGATATATAATATTAAGTAGTTTCTAATTTATTTTGTTAGAAGAAAATAATTTATTTTTGTTGTACGTCTATAATTGAATGTATCATATAAATATCTTAGCATGCATAATGTTTATGTAGCTTATTGTTATCAACATAAATTTTTAAAGACTTATTTCTGGGAATACCAGTTGTTGCATTTACTTATCGAACGATGAATCATCATCGCTCGTAAGTCAACCGATGCAAGCTATAAAACAAAGGCTTAGTTTTTTAAGTTAGTAGCTACCTACTTAAATAATATTCGAATTAAACGCTTCTTTGTTCATTCTATTTAGTAATTTTGTCCCTGAAGTATTGGTATAACCATATAGGTATTTAAGTTATAAGACAACACCCTTCTATAGTATGAAACAAGGCTACTAAACATGAAATGGACTACTCGCCACTCGTGTCTTTTGTCGTAAATCGTGACTAAACAACTATAGTCTCGAAGTCAGTCTACGCTGCCTTTATGATTTAACATTTGGATATTGTCTGATAAAAATCTTTTTTTAAACTTGTTAATCGAGTAATATAATTGCGAAAGTCGGTCATTATTCAAGTATGCATAAATTCTAAGTGTGAAGATATAGATTTAGAAAAGTAATAACCTGTTATACATAAAATAAGATTTAAACAAAAAAAATGCTTGTATGGTATGTATCAGGAAAGATAGTTAAATTTATTACACATCCATGCAAGTTTCTGTTAACTATAGCCGTTTAAGCTAGATGGCAGACCGAGGACGCATGGACGAAACTGTAATGATTCTGAATCGTAAATTTCAGGATTCCTAGAAGGTAGAAGGAAGGATAATAAAATCCCTAGGAAGTAAATAAAGAAAGAATTCAGATCAAAAGATTTCTTTTTAAGTGAAAGGAATTAATGTAAATGAATAAAAACATAATACATTTTCAATAATTGTTAGTACGATTTACGATATTTGTTTCTGTTACCGTCAAATAAAACCTATAAAGGAATTAACTAACCTATGCATAATATACTGCACATTTCCTGTGGTTTCAATCTAGAAGCTACAAATTTAATGTAAGTATTAGATTCTGTAACTTTTTATTAAAAACGAAAACTTGAAATGTCTTAATTCATGGGCGTTATTGAATCTCTACCAATATTCTTCCAAAATAGTTAACAAAATAATTTCGTTAATCATCCTTTAAGTTATTAAATATTCAATTGAATATACATTATATACCTAATTAGGGCAGTGTGTGCAGTATAATTTAAATATTGTATGTCTCATATTCGTAAGTTCTCTGGTGTCGGGATTTTAAATTAGGGCTCGGGAATTTTTGAAATACAATTAACGTATTATTGTCTTCAAGAGTCGAGAAATTTTCGGACCGTTTGACCTTGAATAGTGCTTCGTCAAGGCCGATTCAGTACTCTAACTCAAACTATAAATTGCCTCCTATTGTACTACAAGGAATCCGGTTAGCTGACAGTGTTTAAAATGATAGAAAAACAGGGGACCACGAGGGGTCATTCAACCGTGGATGGTATATCATTCCAAGGCCAGTTTGTAAGAAATTAGATTATTTGAAAACCATTAAGTTTAAATCAAGTAATTTGAGCAAGTTGCAGAAAGGGACTAAGATTTTAAAACTATCTTATCTTCGAAAAACGTTATTTAATACGTAATATTTGAATATTTACTAACATTGACCCGAACGATCGAAACGTTATGTACATATTGATTGCGTATATACTGTGCAGTACTATAGTGATAAGAGTTCTCTATATGACTAATGACCGTGCTATTTATAGATAACTTAGCTACATGTTATGAGTACACTGGAAAGGAGCGTAAGACGTGCAATATCAAATATTTTCCAATAACGATTTATGTTTACATTTAATTTAAATCTTGTAAAAGGTTACTAAAATTATTCGTAGCAACATAATAGAATGTCATTTTTTTAAGTTACCACATACTAAAATACAATTGTACGCAAATAGACAACAAGACTATTAATAAACACTATTTTTAACACCGTTCATTCTCCCTGTTCGACATTATAACCTACTGACTCTTATAATCAGATTCACCTTCTCGTATTATACTTTTACTTTTGAACGTACAAAAACAATAATTAGCATTCTTTGAGTGATTCGAAGTATGTACATTTAATTAAAGGTTAAACCATCAAGTCGATAAGCATTATTTTAAACAATATGATTATTGCCAATTTCAGCGATAAAATGGTGATTCTTAGTATTCTTTGTACCTTGAGTTGTGTGTTACACTTTATAAATGCATTGTATTTATGAAGGTTTAGCTGTTCGTTTAGTAAGTTTGACGTGTGGTAATTCAGAAGCAGCAAGAATGGGTGCAAAGCAGAGCAAGCGCTCGGTGGACATAAGCGGCAAAGAGGCGGAGAGCGGCGGCGAGGTGGCGGCGGCGGGCGCCGGCGGCGAGGGCCGCGTGGAGCCGCTCGCCGACGCCGACGCGCTCAAGCCGCAGCCGCAGCCCAACGGAGACGCGCACATCCACGACACACCTGTAACTTGCCTACCTACTTCTATTCAATTGTCTTGCTATCTTGTAAAAGGGAACTACTGCAACGATTTTTTGAATTTGGTTATTCGGAATGGTGCTCATTCCATGGGTTCACATAAACTGTGCTCGGTTACGCGACTCGGGTTGCGCGCAATTCGTCTCGAAAAAGAGTGTCTTTTCTTCCTTAATATTAAGAATAGGAGATATTTGAATTGATCGTTTTGAAGCTACAGTGTCCCCGAAAGACATATGCTCACTTACCAACTGTAACGCGAAAGTGCACCGGAACACTGCTAAAAGGTGGCGCTAATAGTGTTCAATTATCTTGGAAACACAATTCTAAGTCTATTATACGAAAAGTATTTAAGAAGAATATAGTTAACTGTTTTCATTACCATTTTAATACACTATTTCATGGAATCAATGAGTCATCAAAAATATTTTAACAACAACAAAGAATGTATTCATACGATACATAAATGAAGTTATACCCGCATAATTTGTAATCAATGGTGACAATTGCGATGGATATGGGTAGGGGTTAAAACGCGTTACTTTAATAGATAATCAGTATAATTGATGGAATGTTAAATAGAATTATTAAAAATAATAAAGCCTCTTTTACTGAGTATAACTGTATTTAATATTTGTTTACATTTTGGATCGCCACCCGGATATAACAGAAACTTTGATCGATCAATATTTTTAAAATGAGTATATGTTCGGTTTTCCCAATTTCTGTTACCTAGTCATCGTATGGTTTTAGTTGACCACCTTCTTTATATCATCGGAAGCTTACGTAATAACCGTCTTAAACAATAACATAATTACTTATAGGAAAAAGAGAAACAATTAGATAGCGGTACACCAGAAATTGAAAAAGACGCTACGACTGAGAAAGAGATAAAGGAGCAGGAAGAGAATGAGAAAGAAAAAGAGGTTCCTGTGACAAATGGAGAAAGCGAGCCCAAAGCAGAGAACGGCGAGAGCACGCCTTCGCCGGACGACGGCAAGAAGAATAAGAAGGAGAAGGTAAAACTATGCATTATCAAAATACTTGCTTTTTATAGTTACGTAATATGTAATTGGAATTTGGAATCCAAGAAACACTAATTCAAAAATGTAATTTTACAAAATTTTATTAAAGGATTAATTAAATTGAGTATTTTAAGAAATACCAATGTACTATTTTTTCTAGCAAATGGAGTTTCTAGGTTTGGAGTGACGCGAATTAAATGACTTGAGTGGTATTATAATAAAATTTTGCTCTCAGGTGAAAAAGAAATGGTCGCTCAGATCAATAAGCTTCAGCAGGAAAGACAAACCGAAACAAGAAAAGAAACAAAAGGACGATGAAGCCAAAACGAACGGCGAACCGGAGAAAGTTCCAGAAGAGGTACATTTTCATTTTTTTATATATGTATGTATGTACTTGATTCTTATTTAAGTTAGCCCAAATAATACATTTTATTTTACTTTTGTTGTTCGTTACGCTAGGTATTCAATTCGCTTGTTTAACTTTAATTAGTAAACGTAGCAAGATTATCTTAGGGTATATTATGTCTTATTTTAACTCAAAAGTGTCAAGCAAAGACTATATCTGTAAGGTCATTGACACTGTGTAATTTCTATATTAATTATCTCCTCAGTCCTCATGTCTTTATTCATAGATAATAATAAGAAATTCTCTTATTTATTACTTGTGTATTTTGTTTTAAAGAAGAGACGTTGAACTTAAAGTGGATCAAGGTATTATTATGTATAAAGTTAAGTTTTATAGCGAAACAAACGTCGTCGTTTCCGGAGTGGGTATTGCTCAATCAGTACGCCGTGAGCGTCTAAGAGATAATACGACTTAATAATTTCCTAAATGACTCAGTTGCAATAAAGCCGACCGTCATAGAACATGAAAATATTCACAATAGTATTTGAGGCAATAACTTTCTAGCTCTCGACCGCTCGGCGGAACGGTTCATTCGTATTCTGTTTACGTTAATCGAGAACGTAGCGGAGACACAATGCAGCTAACACTCGCCCGCACCCTCGCCTCGTCGAATGACTTCAACTATATCATCCATTTTATTGGAACGACTTAACCTACTTTCGTTAAGCGTATCTTGTTGCACTCGGTAAAATTGTTAAAATTTGTCGTGTCCTTGAACATACGTTCTTATCTCAACATTAAAATTCGTGCTATTTTTCTTATGTCAATGAACTCTCGCAAATATATCAATGTCGTGAAATCGCTTTCAAGTCCGCGACGTTTATGACCATGTTTTCTAAGTCTGGTATATGAATACTAAAGACACGACTGAATTTTCTTGTAAAACTCGTACATAACTGTGCAATTAGAACATAACTTCCTCCCGGCAAAGATGAACCTTTACGAATAAATTATACCTAATACAAATGAAAATTTGAATATGAATTTGGTTCGGTATTTGTTAGTAACCTTGCGGTTTGATCGGATAGAAACCGACGATTTCTATGACAAGTATCCATTGCGACGTAGTGCATTGCACCCGTGGCGACGTGGCGCGAACAATGCACATTATGATTCAAAGTGCTTCTATATCCGCGCTAATTAAACGTGAGCCTCCATTGTCCTGACTCCTGAGCGATATCGTGCCGTTAACCATAGTTTACATTGCTTCATTGATGGCCCATACGCGACTGGCCTTCCGTTGCTAGGAATAAAACCGGTCGACCGAGACTATCTCGCGCCCCAAACACTGTATTATCCTTAAACCGATTGCGTATGTTGATTTCTAAAACATTAAAATACAGCATTTTTTATTTGAAAATATTGAAGGAGTTTGTAATTAAATCCGTCGTTTCTCTTATCTCGTCGTTTTTGACAAACATTTTGATTAAAACTAAGTAGAGCACCGACCAATTTACTCTATAAGAAATGAAGAACCGGCAAGTGTAAACCAAATGTTAAAGCTCCTTTTATAGCTAAAAAACTTTAGGTTTTTCGGTCGTAAGTAACTGTACCGACGCGGACGTCTGGCACATTACGAGAGTAACGTATTGTGTTTACGTCTTGTGTTCATTCCTCACAACACAACACGTGTTGATGTACGGTCATTAGCACTTACGAGCTCACTCCCGCAACGAGATTGGACATGCTTTAACAATAACCCATATATGTTTTTATCGAGTATCACTTATAGAAATTAAGAATGTTTAAAAGTAATGTAAATTTCTATAAACAACGAGTAAAATCGCCAAAACTGATGATAGTGGCCATTGTTGCTCAAGTAGTTGACAAGAGCTCCTAATGATGAAAGTTAATCCGTGACTCGGTAACCGAAATAAATACTGTTTAACTGTTTGAACGGCCCTGAAAAATGCAATTTTATATATTTATCTAAACTTTCTGTTTAAATAAGTTTTTGTAAAGGTGACGTGGTCGTTATCGTACGAAGGCTATATTTGTGATACGAATGAACCTCGCACCGCATCTGGCATTGGTGTCTAAGCAGAGAATGTTTTGAAACACGTTTGTAAGTGCAAAATAAAATTAGCAGAGCGGGCAGGTTTTGCGCGACTGCGCGCGTGGGACGAGGCCGGTCCCATTGCGAACTGTCCGTATGCCCGCGCATACATACCTTCCCCTATTTCTCGAAGGTTATACAAGTTTATTCACCGTTTTCAGTGTAATTTTGAATACCATTAACTTAAACAGATTGATACGGTGTTCTTTAAAAAATTGCGTCTCATTTATTCATTAAATTTCAATTGTTATGTTTTAACATATCTAACAACGTCGGGAGATTGCTCGGTTAGAACAGGTACATGGCTAGTTTGCACATTTTCTCTACCGCATATCTTACCTAAGATATAGATAAGTTTTATTATCTTCCCAGAATATTGTAGACGACTAGTCACAATCTTAAGCTCGAGGACCGGTTCTGGCTGTGTGTGTTCGTTAGAACGGCATCGCATGAACAATGATCCAGTATCATGTACACAGTGCACACATAGGTATGTGTATCAAAACTTACAACCGAAGTAACCCGACCAAACAGTTTAAGTTGCATGTTTACCAAATGGCGTGTCCGCGGCTCATCTGTCGTATTTTCATAATACCGACGTTCAATGAAGCTTTGACATAACAAGGAAGGATTCCATTTCCTATTGACAGCTATTGTTATGTGATTTTTTCTTATCCCACATGCTTGTGGGAACCAACGAGGGACAACTATTAAATTGACCATTGTTGTCCCATTAGGTCACAATCTATTTTTGTCTGGATCCGTTTGCGTCAATCATGTTTAAATCGTCTTGAAGCAAGTATAAAATAATTGATTCGTGCAATATATTTCATATGAAAATGCACAATTAGTTAACTCATTTGTGCGTTATTCGAAGATAATCAAAATTCCCTAGCTGTAAAATGAATAAAATGGTAACATTCCGTCATGCTCTAAATATTCTTTGTAATTTGTATCTTAATATTGAATAGTGTCTTTGTGAAGGTAGTAACTCGATAGCCGTTCAGTGATTGGTGTAATAGGTGGCAAGTCGGGGCGACAACCTCAGATAGCGAGAACGCAAGTAGCTATGAGTTATTTGATAGTATTGCGTCTGTCTCGACCGGCTCGCCGAGATGTTACTATCACCTCGCTTATTTATGCCTAAAGCAAATCACAGCCGATCGCTCGATACAAGAGTGCCCTCCGTCTCATCTTCGTTGTTACTCATAATGTTTGTTTGTCCCGATCGTTTACTTATACAATCTACGCAGCACTTAACACTAAAACTTAACACTAAACTTCTGCGGCTACTAGTTAATTTGTTACGATTTGGATCTTTAACACGCTCGGTTTTAAATAATAATGCATTCGAAAATAGGCACGTGCATTGTTCTAGAGCGGAAAATCGCTTCCATTACAGAGTGCTTGTAATGTGGTTTTAGTGACTCACCGTACGTTTACCGTTACGCCGGATAAATGAACGTTTATGAACATTGATTATCAAAATTAGCACTAATTAAGACTTCAAACACCCGCGATTTACAGACAATATTATATTAATGTTGCTATCACGTTTGATTGATTAAAAAGAAAAGCTGATGTTAAAAGCTTTATGTAATAACTCTATTTAACTAACGGATTTAAACAAAGGCAATTGTTTAAACTACTATAAATCCACGTATCACCAGATAAAAAGTCACTTGACATCACCAAAATGAATTTATTAAGAACAACATTGAAAACCTAGTTACAACCGAATACTATATAATAAACTTTTCATTACTTAATATTTGGTAATCTCATTGAATTTAAGGAAAGTTTAGTCAATTGGCATATCAACAAAGTGTAAATAGTTATATTGTGTAAAAGGAGATTGAACAATGCATAGGTATATTTATGTTTAAAGTTTAAACAAGCGTTGTTTCCTGTGCGCGCCCGCGCCGCTCGACGACTTCCAATGTATTGTCCTGGACATTTTAATTCGCTTTCGTTTCGGATGGTGCGTCTGTTTTTTATGAAACGGGAAATTCCCTGTGACTAGCTAATTGAGTATCGGATTGTTTTAATTGTACCAGAATTTGAATTGATTTTCTAATTTAACGATATATCCTTCGTTAGTATTTAGTAATCTTGTGAATATTAAGAATAACAAGGAAAACTTTTATTTTTGACCATCATCATTTTTTTGAAATTATATTTTAGGAATTCGCGTCACTGTTTGTCTTGTTCAAAATTTACCGCACGAATAACGTTACATTCGCAAGTTATCCACTCACAGGATATACACAGTTATGCATAAATTATAAATCGTAAGTCGTCAAATAATTTAGTATGCTCATCCTATAATTATTTGTTCCTGTCCTCGCACCGGAAATGTTGTGGCTTTTGTGTTTTTATGTTAATGATTTTGCTTTTCACGTTCTACATGTTTCCTCCTTTGTTAGTGACTAAAACGGCAAATTACTATAGTAGAACAAGGGGAAATGAATCGACTCTTACATATGTATTATATTTAAGTAATGACTAAATACTCGTTTCTGTGCGTATTATTTCCATTTCAGTAAACAAAGGTGACCTTGCAAGCGTGTATCATTTTATTGCCTGTTCTGCGGTTGTGCTTGCGTATACAGAACTGGAAACTTATAAAACACAACTACTCTAGAAAATACTTTAAATTTAGCTCTCATCGGAGAATATCTTTACTTTTTGTTCAGGTTCTACCCGTGCAATAACTCAAATTCAAATAGTCTATTTCTTGTGCGACATCCTTTTTTAGTTTCAATAGTGAAGAATTGTTACATATTGTAGCTAGAAAAAGCTTTATTTCGATTTTAATATTATTATTTAAGTTAAAAACGAAATAGTTATGTGTCAGCCCTACAATCAATCGGCAATATAATATTGTGATAAGGATGACTGACCAGAGCACTGAAGGGTAACTCTGTTTATGCATAAGAACAGCCGGTGGACCGTTAAAAATTATACTGATAAATATTGAATCCTTGTTAACTTTACTTCAGTCTGTCATTTGATTTCCCCTGTGTTACACATCATTCTTAGAATGTCTGATAATATTATGGTACATACCCTCTCTATTAGTGGATTATCTATATTTATACGAATAGAGGCTATTTTTAATTGTATTTTGTATTAACAGGTTGCTGAAACTACCCCAGAAGTAGATGAAGTAACTAAATCTGAGACGGAAAATAAAGATGAGAAGACGCCCGAAACTCCAGTAACTGAACCACTTACAAATGGAAGTAGCACCCCTGAGTCACCTAAAGTAGAGACTCCTATTGTCGAGGAAAGCAAAAATGAGATTGAAAATGAAGTCAGGCTCGAACCTAAAGTCGAAGCGGAAGCTGAAAAACTGCCAGTGAATGGACTGTCTCTCGAGGAGTCCAAAAAAGATGAACCAGAAGTTCCAGAAATCGATTCGAACAAAACCGAGGAGTCTAAGATTGAGACCACCGAATCAGTGCCAGTTCCTGAAATTCCCGTAGCAAAAGAGGTTTGTGTTGATCAGACGCCTTTGATAGAGTCCACGCCTCCACCCCTTCCCGCTAACCCTCCTCCTTCATCTGTGGCTTCCTTCGCCGCCACCACTATGGCGCCCGAACTCTCAGATGCTTCTTCACCCGCTAATAACGCTGATATCCCACAGAACGCACATGCTGATGAATCCCCCGTTAAGACAGAAAATACAAATGATACAGTTTCTACAGAACCCCAAAGCACTGAGACCATTCAAGCTGCTAACATTGAAACCGAAGTCGACGACCTTCCTGTCCCCCAAAACGATGCATCAGAATCCCAAGCGATCGATACAACCGAACCGGCCCTAGCAAACGAAGTCGCACTGGATAACCTACCTAGCCAAGACGATCATGAACCTTTAGCGAACGGTGTCGAAGACGTCATTCCCGTTCCTACTACTCAAGAAACCATTATACCAAACATACCCGAAGACCAATCGCAACTGCCAATCCCGGAGCCTGTCGAGGAACAAGTCGCAGAAATAACGGATAGCGTCGACACTCTTCCTCCACCACCGGTCCAGCAAGATGTAACAAATGAAGCGAACAGTGAAACGCCAAACGTCGAACAGGATAGCGTTTGTGAAACTAAGGAATCGGAGGTAGATGCCAGCGTAATAACTCAGAACGAAATCAACGAGCGCTCCGATATCACGATCAGCGAGAGTTTGAAGATAAAAGCCAAAGATATAGTGACGAATGTGATAGAAAACGGTGAAGCGGCGCTGAACGGAGTGGGCGAGGTGATGACGAACGGCGACCGGAGTCCGCCCCCGCCGGCCGAGCTGCCCGCGCCCCCCGCGCCCGCCCCTGCCCTCGCCCCCGGCGCCACGCACGGAGACCTGCAGGTGAATACGGGACTTTCCCGCGTAGAGGATTAGTTTCATATATGAAGCATTTTGGTATCGTAACAGTTCCCGTATGTTAGTACATGAGCATTTTCTCAGCATGATTCGTCAATAACAGGAAGACACGAAGCGATTTCGATCGATTGTTAATACAACTCTACTCTTGATGTACATATAATGCTCCCTTTTCTTCGCCCCCGCCCGTCCCGCTCTCCCGCTCCCGCCGACGCTTGTACTATACTCCTGCATGTTTGACTTGTGCTTCTCGATGTCGATTTCATTTAACCGAATGCTTTGTGATGTCCTATGTTATGGAATATGACTAAATCTTACACGATTCTTAATGCACTACACTTTAAATAAGTAGTTTAGTTTTATTTATCAGTAACAAGTTTATTTTTACTAGCGGCAATAAATTAAAAATATGTTTAACTCTTACAAAAAAGGTATCTTTCTATAATTGCCCATTGTATTATACCAGGCTGTGTATGAATGCCTGAAAATACTAACAAGCCCCAATTTTACGCTATAAATAAATAGACATTATTGCTGTTAGATGAAATAGTCACTGTAAATATTGTATAGACAATCTTTTGTTTCTTATTAATGATTTTAAATTTAACCATGTTATTGAATACCGTAGTATTTATTTGTTTTCGTTCATAACATTTTTGTAACTATTAAATTTCTTTCAATTGTGTTAACATAGAAGTGTAAATGTTGTAGAGTACATCATTTGTAACTTGTAAATATTTGTATCCTCATTCAATAATTACATTTTTAGGATCCAGCACCAATCGCCGATAAAATAGCGGATTTAATTCCCGAAATTCCTACAGTACCAGAGATAAATACTGAAATGGTAAGTGTCATTGATAACAAATAATAAAATACTTATTTATTATAGTGATAAAAAGTAAGTGAATTATAAAATTTGAGATGGTTTATGGGTTGTAATATTAGAATAATATGTTACAGGAGACGACGACCGACGTGGCAGTGGCAAACTAAGCCGCTGCGTCTGGGAACTGCATCATGGTCCAGGAGACAATCGTCTAAAAAGAGCCCTTAATTTATTTCCCGTTCGTACTGTGGTGTAATATCGAACTAAGTTCGACTATTCATTTCATTCATATGTAAACTTGGATTTCAGTTTGGGATGCGACCTTTATATAGAATATTTATAGTTTAAGTTTAGCGTGCTTGCTTATGTAAAATTAAGATTTTATACAATTTGAAATCGCTAGAATCGATCTTTTATAATTATATACAATAACAAAGTTATGTAGGCAGTAGACGGTGCGATAAGTTGGTGCCATTATTACAGGGGTATTAGTTGTGACGTTTGGCGATGAACTCTCTCCTAAAATAGTTTGCGTAAAGGATTTATTATTTTCGTAGCATAAAATATTAATTTTGGCGCATTTTATAAAAAATGTTCTCATAAATGTAAACATGTTAATGTAGTAGCAATGATGAAATATCTAATTTTATTATAACCGATGTAAAATATATATATATATTTATATATTTGTTGTATAATAAGTTAGCTTGACAGTTTGAGCATCAGGGGCTCTGTTTATGTTATGGCTTTCTCCAATAAAGCGCTGTTCCATATGATATATACAATAACATATTGTCATTGTTGCAACATTCACACAATGTAATTTAAAGCTACCTTATTAAAATAAACAATACATGTTTTTATGTATATATGTAATATGAAAATTACTTCACGTGTAATTTTTTGGCCCTTTCGAGATATTTACTTTGATAAACTTTACTTTTTAAACATTATAATTATATTGTTATGTATATTCAATATGAAATTTAATTAATTTTCAAAAAATCTTATTTCCTATGTTAAAAATCCTATTATTTTTATTAAAAAATAAGTCGTAAAATTTAGGTTGCATTGAGCTCTCTTAATACAAATTGAATTGATGTATTAATAAGTCGCTTCTATGGCAAGTGAGACATGGTTCGTATTCTCCTCACATTATGTAATTATAAATATTTCATAACACATGTATGTGGCAACAATTATTGAGAATTTCAATGTAGTAAGTAACACGGCTGCCAAGTTTTTCGATAAACTATACATTTTTTATCCATATACAGACTACAATTATATTATTATATTTAGATGTGGTAGTACTTGTAACGAGTTAGTGAATGCAGTAAAATATACTGCAAGTAGATTATTCCACCTCATACATACAATTAGATTATAACAAGTAAGGTTTGATATTAATATACAATTATAGTATCATTTTTTATAATATTCTATTCCCATAATTATTTCCTAAACATTTTTTGTAATTTTATACGTTTCTATAAATTTTAAAGTGACACATGCATGAGTGAGGTCAGGTATTAACTCAGTATATTAGCAGTAAAATACGAGTGAGACATTCCATATCAAATGTAAAATGAGTGTAGTTATTATTTGCTCATAAGGCTTTATTCCTTTAGACATTCGATAAATAACATATAACTAATAAAAACACTAAACTTTTGTTTTTGCATAAAGCAGTCTGTGATTGTACATACTGTGATTTATATTATTGGAGATATATTGCTTTAAACAATGTGTTATTACATTTACGGAACTCGGTGTCGCAAAATATCTGCAATCACTCCATTGATGTTCTTTATATTTTGTATACTTTACTATTATATTTTTGAGGCAGCTGTATTCGTATTTATGTTTTAAATACATAGTTACATCAATCCTGATAAAAAGGGGTTATCATCACAAACAAGTTTCAATTGCTCATTTTAATCTTTGTAAATTATTATAATATGGTAATTTGGCACATGTAAATTGCATAAAATTAAGCTATTTGTCATGTATTGACAAAATCGATGTTGATGTGTGAATGTCTCTAATAAATAAATTTTTAAAAGAGTATAGTAGTCTTTATTTTTATCAACCCTACTTATAATATAGTGTATGGTATGGTAGCACTGGCTGATATCCACTCCACGTCAAGGCGCGGTTTTTGCGTGTAGGTGGGGATCTCATTCGATCCACCCCAACTCATTGAAGAATGCCTCCGCTGCTGTACAAATATACAGTGTACATATGTGTGTGAGAATACAACAATGTTTAATAAAACGACAATGTACTTTAATTTCAGAACAAAATAAATAAACTAGAATATACTTTATAATTTAATTTATTATTAAATTTAAATAATATTTAACGTCATTTTGAATGGGAGAAATCCTTAATCTCACCACATATTTTTTAAAGGGTGGGACATCCATGTATTCTACATGTAGTACATATTAGGATTCTACCGAAACGTGAGCCAGAGAACACGACACAATGTTGATATACATTCAGTTCTTTTGAAAAAAAATTTACTTAAGTGCTGTTCTATTTAAATTAAATATTGTAAAGTTGAAATCTTACAATATTTCGAGGGAGTAATAGGTGCTACAGTTTACATACTTTTTAATAAAGTACACTGAAAAGGAATATCATAGATAATGTTATTTGTGGTAATTCATTTTAATTTAATGATTTTGATATAAAACAAATCTAAAATTATAAGATTTTATTTATTTTCAGTAAAAATAATTTTTCAAGTACGATTAAAGTATCTAAAGATTTATTAAGGTCTAGTGTTAAACTTCTTTAGTATTGAGAAAAATATGAAATTTAAAACAACATTTTGATGTATACTTAATAATGGCTCTATCCTTAATACTGTCACACATTCTCCAAAATATGAATAAGTCTCGCTAATAGATTTTTATCCATCTCATACAATCTCTGCTTTTGTACATTGTCTGTGTAAGTTGTCAAGGCTAGCTCAAGCACAGGATACCTTAAAGTTTTTAGTTCACTAATCCCACAAACAAACTTAACTGCCCAATCAATATTGCCCATTGTTTCCCCTTGTTTACTATTATGATCTATTATTATTCGATAGAGCAACTCATTTTTGTTTTTATCTAATATTGATATTAAATGCTTTATTTTTTCGTCTTCATATCCTGCTTGTTGCAGTATATTGGAAATTGCATTAATATTGCAGCTTGTTTGGCATATTATATCAAATAATTCTTTTTTGCAGAAAAGACATTCATTATCATTTTCCTTATCTGCTGCCTTATACTCTAACATTTGATGAATAATCTTTTCACATACCTAAAAAGAAAGAGAAATTTCGTAAAGAAACCATTTGTATACCATTCATTTATATTTATTTGAATAATAAAAAGTATTGTTACTTCTTGAAATTCCTCCAGGGAGTTATTTTTAAATAGCTGATCCATTGTAATTTTTAACTTTTAATTAATAAAAAAGACGCAATACTCATAGCACATATAGTTAAAACATCGGTAACTGTTGAAATATAACAACGAAATATTAAATTTGTTGTTGACAAAATAAATTAAGTAGTGATTTTTATGTCACGTTGAATTTTGACATATTGATTTGTTTTATACACGATTCATAGATAGAGGATTCTATATTGGGTTATCGATGAATTTTATGATGTTGTATTAAAAAACTAGGTGATGATGAATTTTGACTCGGGTACTAAGTTATTCAAGATAATAGTGGGGCAATGATATTATATTAATTATATATGTAATAAGCGCAAAATTTTGAAGATGCAAAAACATCATAATTAGGACGTCTTACCTTTGGTTTGCTTTAGGTTTTGCCACGAGTTATACGTTTCTGGAAAAAACTAAAAATGCCATTTTGTGTGTTTAGTATGTGCACTGATGACACCAAATACCAACGGTGATACAAAAATTAATGAATCAAGGAACCTCATATCAAAATATGTAGGTACGCATTGCACTTCGGTTTATTATTTCATTTCAATTATTCATTTTTTTATATTTTGATATCTTTAGGTGATGAATGATGGTTTAATGAAATTATATTTTTATGAAAAATGAAAATGAAAAAACGTTTATTTGCATCACAATACAAAAATAATTATTTTTATTTTATTATTTGTATTCACGCGCTACCGAACATTGACCAATCTCTTTTTTGTTAGTTTTGCCTTGTAGTTCATTATAAAATGAAATAAGTAGAAACCTATGTATGCGTGCCGCCGCACATCAAGCTGAATACAATTTTGGTTGAATAATGGCTAAGGGTCATTGGCTAAGGGTAAAAATAAATAGAAAAAAAATCTTATATAAATATTATATTTGTATGTAATACCTGCATTTGCATTTTTCAATCTATGTAAAAGTAATTACACAAAATATGAAATTGAATTAATTATAAAGAAAGTGTGTCATTATTGAAAATGACAACTAAATACACAAATTAAAAATTTACTTAATTTTAAGCTATATAATGTCAATTATTTAGTGTGTGTCATAATGTAAGCTTTTATTGTAATTAAGTTATACATAACATGTACTGGTTTCATATTTATAGATTAACTATTTATTGCGCGTTATGAATTACCTACGAATAACGATACATAATAGAGTAAAAATAACATGAGGCTTTATTAATTTAAACATGTGTATCTCTTGGCAAGATATAATTTCAATATGCTATATTTATTAAACAGTTATTTAAACTATAGGCACTGTAAGAATATATTTGTGACATTATTGTTACTTTTTTACAGTTGGTAGGTATTTATTATAATGACAAAAAAACACAATTCAGTACACCTAAGGTCATCTTAGTGGTATTTAGGCACTTGGTTGCTTAATGTGTGTATATTAAATCAATTTTAACGAGAACATACTGTATTAATCTTATCAAATAGACTTATTGTAATTAATTATTATTTTTAGGAGGAATAATAAACAGTTCAATAGGAAATGAACACAATTTAATAATCCTATTCTACTTCAGAACGTCTTGAACTGCGTAGGTTGTAAGATGCAATTCAGTTGGTAAAAAACAATCTGTTTTAATAATGATCACGAAAAATTTTTGAAAAACCTTTACTATAATAAAAAGTATCAAATCCAGGATTTAAAAAAAAAAAAGTAACATTGAGTTGAATATGGTAGTACTACTTATTGAAACTAAACAATATACAGGCAATATGTAATATATATCAAAAGTGTATGTCCTGAAGGTGAGACGTATTTACGTTTAAAGCACAACGCCCTGTTACGAGTAAAAAATACTTGCGAGTATGAAAGTATGTGCTGTCAGTCAGATGCTAAGCGAAATTAAACACGACATGAAAACAAATGCATAGCAAAATGATCCATATCATAATAGTCTTTGAATGTGGATTTAATTTTGTTCCTAATTTATGAAATAATAAGAAACCATGCAATACGGATCGATTTCCTATGCAATTATTTTAATTCTTTGACTTGGCAGCTGGACATGTCGCAACACTTCGGGGTGCTACCAACAAATACTTACAAGTATTTCCGTAAGTGTACTAAACTACTTCTATATTTTTTTTAAGTATGTCTCATCCCATATTAATTAAAATTGTTTTGCCTATTTGTAAAGAGCAACTCTCAAGAGATTTAGTGTAATTCACATTCAATTAGTAATTGTGATGTTATAATTTTATCAGCTAAATTATAAAAGTCTAAAGTTGTTTTTGTTATTACGTCCACAGTAACAACTAATGAAGAATCAAAAGCAATATTGTTTAAATAAAAAATTATGTTGAACAATAAAAAAACACAACAATATTCGAATCTTAACATTTAAATCTGAGCATTGGATGGGGAATATAATTATTAATTATATATCTTATACGTTAAAAAAGGTAATCGCACCAGATATAAATTCTATAAAATCCTACATAGTAAGGAAAATGCAATGTTATTTGTAACAAGTTTACAGCTACTTATTACATATGAACATACTGCTGTATAAGATTCGTATTAAAATTAATGAGCGTATCCCCATTAAATATTGAACATTTTATATTTCCATTTACAGTATTTTAAACATAAAAGCGTGATGAATTGTTAATGTAGTTAATTAATGAAAACATTAATCGTAAACTAATAACAATACCCTCGGGACTGATTTTGGTCGTCAATACAGTCTTCGTGGACATTAATGATATTAAATCTTTATCCAATTATTATATTTTAAAAACACTTAAGTTTTGTTTGAAGCTTCTACGAATCTTAAATCAACATTAAGGCAGTTTGCAGCTGCTACGTGTAATATTAGTAAAAGTTAAAACTAAAACTAAATAATATGTATATTCTAATGTAAAGAAAACTTTGTAAGTCATATATTCGTTACGATACCAAGCTATTCACGAATCCCTTAATTTGTTATACTCATAGTATTCCTTCTACAAACTAATTATACAATTAACTGTATGTTTGTACATAAATAACAATAAAAAGTAAACATTTTAAATAAGCATTCGAGTACAATGTTAATTATAACAAAAAAATAAGTAACGGCCGGCACAGTGGTAACTCTTTGTCGCTGCCATAGTATTGAATCTTACAAACTAAATTCTATCATGTAGAAATGTAATAAAAAACTTTATTAAGTATGATATTTACATTCAGTCTCGCTCCGCATCGCACGGACTATTGCTTCGAGTTGCATTTAAGTACACATTACATATTTTACAGTACAAATTACACGTTTATATTCAAATGTATTAAGTACAAAACAGATCAAATGTGTATTTACACTATTTTTACGTATTTATAACTACAACATGTTCAATTTAACCACAAAATATATATTGGCAAGGTAAGTTTGTATCTTACTAACGCAACATACTTTAATAAACGTCCTGAATGAAATGCGAGGTTACCACTAACTATTGCCGTTTTTGTTAAGTATTTAATTAACGAGGCCGGCATCCTTGGCCATGCTGTAGAATATAGAGTTCTTGTCTTGCAGTAGCTGGTCAGGCGGGGCGTACTCCACGAGCTGGCCCTTGTCGAGGACCATGACGCGCGTCGAGTCCATGATGGTGTTGAGCCGGTGCGCGATCGTGAGCACCGTGCACGACGCGAACTCCGAACGGATCGTTTTCTGCAATCATTTATTTCTATTGTAGAACACGACCATCCTGAACATGGTAAATAACGAAAATATTTACAAAATACGAATGAATAAATAAGTTTGAAAAATACAATGTTAAAGTCGGTCTGTCTTTTATAATATTTCCTACATTTGTTCTCACATTAATTAAGTCTTTAATATTGTTTATGTCTTTTATTATATGTAATATGGTGAGAAATATATAGTATGTACATATATTATTTCTACATAATACATGTTAAGATAAGATAGGTCTCAATTAAGAAAAAAAAAACAATATTTTTTGGCCTTGTTATACAACGTGAACAGTATAGTAGCCCATTTCGCAGTGATAGTGAGAATTAAGAGTGAGGCGGATGTACGTGCGTGCGTGCATGTATACATGTACGTGTGAGTGTGCGTGTGTGCGTGCGTGTGCGTGTGCGTGCGTGTGCGCGCGCACCTGTATGAGCTCGTCGGTCTCGAGGTCGACGGCGGCGGTGGCCTCGTCCAGCACCAGCAGCGGCGTGTGGCGCAGCAGCGCGCGCGCCAGGCACACGAGCTGGCGCTGCCCCACCGACAGGTTCTCGCCGCCCTCCGACACCTCGTGCAGCAGCCCCGCCGCCAGCCCTGCCGCCCCGCAAACACACGTAAGTACAACATTTTTTACACAAAACTATAAATCCAAAACGTTTCCATCTGAGATATAAAAGTATTATTGAAATTAAAAAAAAAAAACAATAAAACGACTTCAACTGTAAACTGAAAAGCAATAAAAAATTATTTCGCATAAATTAATACATCTTTTCATTTAGTATTATTTATTGAATAAGAAATAGAATTGATTAAATAAATTTGAAGTCGGTAGCAGGAAAATTCTACAAAAATCTTCCTACCGATGGAATATCGAATTAACCAGTTATAGTTATACTTTGAATATAAAAAACCGTGTATACGTTTAAATTTAGATCCCTCCCCCCTTTTAAAGGATCGGTTTAAAAAATCGACATAAACCGACCTTTAACGAAAGTCTTGAGATGCGCATGCTCCAGTGAGCGCCATATCTCCTCGTCCGAGTACGTCTCGAAGGGGTCGAGGTTCATGCGCAGCGTGCCCGAGAACAGCACCGGGTCCTGCGGGATGATGGTGATGCGCGAGCGCAGCTGGTGCAGGCCCAGCGTCGAGATGTCGATGCCGTCGATCATTATCTTGCCGCTAGATGGCTCCACTATACTGTTGATGGAGTATTAAAATTAAAATTGAACCGAATCCGAACTACTAAATTAAATAAAAATTCTTACTTATTGAATATTTACTTCAGATAAAATAATTTCTATATAGTATAAGTAGCGAATTGTCACAGCGCATGTGCCAGTGCAAGGGAGGAGCTACAAGAGGACAGGCGTAGGGGCACACCGGAATTACTCGTTGCACGGTACACGGTACAGAGCTCGATGGGTATCCCATGAGGTTCGCAGCTCCAACGCATGTCGGGTGGCATTCCATTTCCAGAGTAACACTGTTTTCGTCTTTCTCCTACCTGCGTTTGTTATACTTCTATTTCTAATGTGCATAAAATCTGGAATAAACGTTTCTTTCTTTCACCCACCGGAAGAGGCCGAGCGTGAGGGTGGACTTGCCGGCGCCGGTGCGGCCCACGATGGCGAGCTTCTCGCGCGGCGCCACGCTGCACGTGAGGTCGCGCAGCACGGGCTCGCCGGCGCGGTAGCACAGCGTGAGCCCGTCGAGCTGCAGCGCGCCCGTCTCGGGCCACGTGGCGCCCGGCCCGCTGCCCGCGCTCCACGCCGCTTCCTGCGCATAATACTTGTATTACAATACACCCCATACAATCGAACATATATAATAAGAACATTTAAAACAACTAGCCGTTTTACCCGCGTCAGCTATGCTATCTTTTAAGTTGGATCAAACTGCCCACGGTGTGCAAAATTAATTAAAAAGTCAGGTTAGGAGTCAATCGCGGACCAACAACGCGACATGTAAATTATATATTATATCAAGGGTTTATAAGACAAAATATTTAAGTCCGTAAACTGAAATCGTAGTTAGTATCCCTCGTGATCATAGCATAGTAGAAATGCCTACTTCCAGTCCAGAAATAGGCACCTATGCACCGCGTCCATGCGGTATAAAATTAAAATACAATTTTTTTTTGTTATACATATAAGTATTATGTCTAACAAATTTGAGTCCTATGGTTACATAATAATGTCTGCACTTGCCTGTTTCGTTTCCGCGTACTCCTTTATTCTTTCGACGGCTACTATGTTGGTCTCCACTTCCGAAGTCATACGTACGAGCCAGTTCAATGTTTGCGTAATCTGAATAAAAATGTTAACAATGATTATAATTACTATAATTACAAATGTATTATTAATTTTGAATGAAACATTTAAAATTACATTACATTAACTGTGTCCCGCGGTTTTATCCGCATAATTTACGTTCCCCGGACAATACCGGGATACAAAGTATCCTAGATGTTAATTCAAGATATCACTTATCTACATATTAAATTAAAACTAAATCGGTCCAACCGTTTTTCCGTCAGAGAATAACAAACTTACAACCTTACGTACTTTCTCAGAAAATTTCACATTTAGAATATTAGTAGGATAGCGAGATAAAAGTGTGTTTTACCTGTAGAGCGTAGCTCACTGATAATCCAACGAGGCCTGCGTTGATGCTATTACGTCCGAGTACAGCGAAAATGGCCGAGAAGAAAATGATGAGATTGCCGATCATTTCCAGCCGAATGGCGAGCCACCTATTGGCGATGCAGCTGGGGTAGTAGCACAACTGATTGTAGTCGACCCCTCGCTCTGACTCCTCCACGAATCTGACCCAGGAAAATCAATCATTCAAGACTCAATGTCAAAAGGTATCTTTATTCATCTAGCCTACATATAGTAACACTTGAATCTTCATGGTATTACAAAAGATTTACCACTGCTTCGGAAGGGAGTTTGTACAGAGAATAGCCGGCAAGAAACTCTGATAGTTGAGAGTTGAGTCTAGTAGTAACATCTTAGTTACTGGTCTGGTTTATGATTTTCGCATTGAAAATATATATTTTAAACTTAAGTTCATCACTGAAGAAGATAAATTTCTTCTATCACTAATGATAATGATATTACTGATGACTACTTATGAATTACTAATATTCAAGAAGCGTAAAAGAGTGGTAGGCATTCTGAAAATATTTGTTTCAAATTTACTCAGAAAAAACATTTTTCATTTTCAGAGCTGACAACAGTGAGCAACTAAGCCATATAAACAAAAAATTAAAACATTGCTAAATTTTAATCAAAGAGTATGGACAATAATTACCTTTCCCTGACTCCATACGCTCGGATCGTGGACGCCCCTGTGATACTTTCACCGAAGTGTGAATATATCGGTGAGCGAGAAACTGACTCCAATCTTTTGAGTTGTCTCGAAGATGCCACGTAAAACCTCTGAATGATGTAGTATACCACACCTATTGGCAGGATTACTGCCATAAATATGGGCGTCGAATAACTTATTACGAACAATGTTCCCAGCACCTGTATAACATAAGTATTCGGGTTACCAGATGTAAAAACAGGAACACATTAAATGTTACAGAAATAAAATTTAAGAAAACACACAACATTACTACCTCCCAAAATATAATGATCAACAAATGTTGGATGTAAGTGAATACATAAAATATGTATACATACAAATTGTGAACGATTTCGTTTTGACGATACCATGTTCATGTAAAACGTAAAATGGAAATCAAAACTGTAAACAAATATATTATTTAATACAACAAATTTAAAGTACCATGGAGATGTCATGAACAAATATATCCAGTATTCCGTCTAGAATAATAGTTTCGAAAGATTGGGATCAATTTATAGAGACATAGTATTGGATGGGGAAATGTGAAAATAAAAAATTAAGCTTTAACAAACAAAAACATTGCAAATGAAGCGTAAAGAGCGAACAGCACCTTCGTGGCAACCAATACGTAAACAAAACGAATTTCTTCAACCCTGCAGCACGGTAAGTGCCTATTAACTCTAACTGATATAAATAAACGACAAAGTGGTCCAACATTACCTCGAATGCGCAATACATGACGTCGGAGAGTTGCGAGGGAAGCAAGGTGTCCACGACATCAATGTCTTTAGAGAATCTAGACAGAATCCGACCGAGCGGCGTTACTTCGAATACTTGCAAAGGGGCCTTTAACATGTTCCTTAACAAAATCTCGTGCAAGATCTTTGCCGCCCGCCAACACCCCAAATATGGCATTAAGTCCGCAAATATGGACGCAATCGCTGGAAAAACGTCTACGTTTAGGAAATCTGCTTTTAATAGAATTAATTCGAAACACTAATGAATACATTTTTACCACCTATCGATTTTAGTTAAAGAGAGCGGAAGTAGCTGAAGTACGATGAAGGCGTAAAATGGCAGCTAATGTGCTAATCTAATACGGCTTTTTATGAGTTATATGATGTTTAAGGAACGCATGCACTACATATAGGATTAGCATCTAAAAGCAAAACGCAGATAAATATCAGAACAACATGTACAAGCTCTAAACGTGTTGGAGTGTTAATATTACAAGGAAAAGTTTTCTACGAAAGTTATAAAATAAACTTTATAAACTGATCCCAAGTATGTTATTTCCTGAAATGGCAAAATACAACAATGGTTGGACATCATATTAGAGTTTTTTTAGTACATTTTCCTTCTTATTCTTCCAGTAACTTATTTAGACTTGATTAGACCATTACATTCGACATCAAAAAATTCACTTACATACAGCATTTGTAAAACAACGGAATCATACGAAAAATATATATTCCATTCTACACTTACGGAGTTCATTTATCATTCTTTCACTAAATCAATAAAATTCGTCCTCCACTGCGTGCGGATTATCCTAGGTATATTAAGATTGTTACAAAAAATTTTCAATTAAATTACAAAACGTAATAAAAAAGGATTAATGACATTGAATAGAATATGAGAATGATAGGGAAAGGAGATTATATATAACCGGGGAGGGTTATATATAATCACACAAAATACCTACGCCAGTGGAAGGCGAGTACGTGTAGTAAGCACGTATACAAATATGTATATAGTAATAACAGTATCCGGCAACAAATAACACACATCGATCTCTGGAAAGAGAACGGCTTCTAATTTCGGTTCAATAGAGCGGTCACGCTTTCATACAATTCGTCTTTATTCAGATACCGAACAGACGTTTGAGCGACAAGACTCCGAGAGACGCGCAACACGAAGTAGCTCTCTCCAGCGTTCGACGCGAGTGCGCGGCGCGCGAGTGTACCGAGAAGAAGCAGGCGGTCCAGCCCCGCAGCGTCATGGGCAGCACGTTGTCGAGCACGTCCACGTCCTTGCTGAAGCGGTTGAGCACGCGGCCCGTGGGCGTGCAGTCGAAGAAGCCGATGGACGGCGCCCGCAGCACGCCGCCCAGCAGCTGCGCGTGCAGCGCGCGCGCCGCCACCAGCGTGCCCAGGTACAGCGCCAGCGACGACACCGACACCGACACCACTGCGGCGCCGCGTCGTTAGATACGTGCCGCGCGCCGCACGCACTCGCCCCGCGCAGGGCGACAGTGCGTGTAGCGCCAGCGAATTCGTTACAATACGATGCACCACGTAAGTACGTAATTGATATTGTAAACTGATTCATTTTTAGTATTTTAAAGTGCTTCATATTTAAGCTCGTAAGGAAAATTATATCCTAATCCTTTTTTTCTAAGATTGTTAAATCGACATAAAAATTTTGTGCATCATTTCGACAATAAAAAATTAATCAACAAAAATAACATGCAAGTAAAAAGACGAAAATGTTTAAATTAGTATTTTTCATGCACGAATGAACTTATTATTCAGAATAACCATGCAAAGATGGGCATGTCGGCGTCACCTCCGGAAAAATTGTTAGTTAAATATTATGTTAGTAAAAAAGTTTAATGATGTTTAAAAAGTACAGATATAAGGCGTAAAGAATGTATTCATTATCTACAGATTAAATTAATTCCAATCACACACATGCTGTTAGTATTTTAAATATGATCTTATACCGTAATTATATTTAGATAACTAGAGTTTTGAAATATGATCAATAAAGTATAAACTATAATATTTTTGTATACTATTTCATTATTTATCATTAATTATCAAACTTCTGGTTGGATATTACCATTTCTTATTGTTCAGTTTGTTATTTTATAGCATTTAGTTTTGGCTGTAACAGATTGAGTAAGACGCACAAACCATATTCAAAATTACATTATTCTCTTCGGTAGAGTAAATAAACGATACACCCGAAATCACATTTTAAATTTCATACGCTGATACGCGTGATACGCTCATATATTAAAAAGCTAGCTGCTCTTATTGTTGATACAGAATGGAACAAAGTGAAAGAAATAAGTATAACTGTGACACTACTCTTCATTTTTCTATGTATTAAATCCATCAAGTAATTTACAAAAAATTATATATTAACTGCTGTTACTTTAAACAGCACCTTTATATATTAAGTCCTTCACCAAATATATAAGCTTTTAAAATATAATGAGCCCCCTTAAACACTTACCCTGTCCGATGCCGAGGCCGCCGTACACGCCGAGGTAAAGATCCCTTCTGCTCTTGTTCACTGTTCCGTTCACGAGCTGTAAATTTTTATTTTTATATTCAATACCATCCAAAAGTATCGAAGCGTAAAAATGAAATTATTTTTCATAACTCATATACACCAAACAGCTAGAAGCTTTCATCTTCGTTCATGATACCATATGTGCAAGCTTCGAACGAAAAGCTTCGTTGCCACGTTTCAGTTGATATACATATAAGGGAGAGATCTCACCATCTGGTCGTCGTTGGACCACTGCGCCAGCCAGTAGTTGGAGCCGACCTGGAACAGCTGCAGCACGAGGTTCATGACCACCGTGATGGCGGACGCGAACACGCCCACGCTCGTCAGGTAGTGCTTGTACACCGCCCATTTCACCTGCACACACACACACACACATATATACATACATATAAGCTGGATCAAAATATTATTTTTATTACGATTTTTATAACATAGGTGGCAAACGAGTTGGCGAGCCATTTGATGGTAAATGATCATCGCCACCCATGAACACTCGTAACTTAAAAACATTATAATTACATAAACAAAAGATCCCATAAATAATTATAAATTGGTAATATTAAACACCGTTTAATTATAAACATTTTATATATTAACATACGAATGACGTATTGGGAGTGAAACAAATATTAAATAGTACTCACGCTTCCTGTTTCCGTTTTCTCGGCTTCGATTAGTTTGTTCTTTTCCTTTAAATCATTAGCCGGAGTGCCCTCGGGCGTACGTCTCTTAACGCTATTACTGCGATCGCCTATTGAACGAAGTTTTGAAATTAGTTCATTTTATCGATATAAACGAGTGGAAATGTATGCATTAATTATGTTTATTTATGGAATTATTGTATTCTAGAGAACATGGAAACACTACGGAAAAAACAATTGAGGTACAAGTGTTAACCTAGGTTAAAACTATCAATAGTCATACGTTCATGACTTGTGACTGAAATTATGTGTAATCTAAAATTTTTAATATGTATAACATCATATTTTAGAATTTAAAATGGAAAACTAGCAATCTAAACAACATTTAAATAGCAGATCATAAAAATACACTTAATAAAACAGTACCTGCACCAGAGGCTGGCACTTCGGATTCTGAAGCACTCTCAGAGAGGGAGCGAGCTCTTTGCAGTTTATTCTGGAACTCTGAACCTAACTTGCTTTCCAGTTCTTGCTTTATTGTATCCAGTTCTGAAAAATTTAATCAAATTATTAGATATACATTAATTTTATTATAACAGTATTAAACACAACGTTTTTGTAACAAATAAAATAAAAATACGAGATAGATGATGATTCTAAAACCGGTCGTACATTTGTTATTAAATATCTATACTATTATATAAAGCTGAAGAGTTTGTTTGTTGTTGTACTGGTTGGAATTGAAAAATTATTTTTTTATTGAATAGACAATTCATCGAGGAAGGCTTTAGGCTACATAACATCAAGCTGTGACTGATAGGAGCGAAGAAATAATGGAAAAACAAATCAACGGGGACGAAGTCGCGAGCAACAGCTAGTATTATATAAAAATAGTTGTTAAACAGTGTGAAATGCTTTGTCTCTTTATAACAAAATATTTAATCAAATAAAACCTGAGTAAATCTAGTCATAATATAACTACTAATACTTTTTTATATATGTTTATCTGTATATATTATTTACAAATGGTAGTTTTGCGTAGGTACTAATATCATAAACAGGATAGATAAAATAGCATTTTATAACCAGCAATCAAAATTTCAGCCAATTCAGTCATACACATTAGACATCATCAAAATTTTAGTACTATAATATCGGAAATGATTCATTATAAACTTTTCTTAAATGAAATAAATATTTAAAAAAAACAACATTATAATATATTATTACGTATGCCAGACAGTAGATTCTATAAATTCAAAAATTGTTCTCGGGGTACATTAATCTTTGGCCTTCTTATTCATTCAGATACGTCCATATCTTTTAGATAAAAATTTTAAAGTTGAAATAAGATTAATTTTAATGTTAGAACCCACATCTGTGTTGAGGGACGACACGTGTTTAATTTAAATACGGAGCGGGAAGTAGCAAGTACTTGAGGGTGCATTCAAAACGCCTCATTATAATACTTGCAATTTACATAATATGCAAACCTACGTGTACTCTATATATAGTTATTTAAGAAGAATCTAAAGCTCTACTCAGAAGTGAAACGACGAGTGAGTCGATATTAAAGAATTTTGATACCATTTATGGAGTAATGGAGATAATGCTACTCTAACAAAGAATCGGATTGAATGGTTCATCGTATCGAAATAAAAACGTAACAGTTTTTTTTATTCAGAGTCGTTTGAAAACTGAATCGAAACTGTAGTAGCAATTTGTAGTAGTCTTCTGCTTATGTAACAAGTTCTGTTAGCGTCCTAGTTTGTCTGTTTGTTTGTGCACGCTAATCTCAGAAACGGCTTATCCTATCTAGATGGGGTTTTTAATGATATATTGTGGTAAGCTTCACTTAACATTTAGTGTTTAATTCATGTCAATCGGTTAATAAATAAAAAAATTATAGCAATTAAATAGAACGTTTTCAAGCATTTTCAAAAATCCTGCAAAAAGTCACTTTTCTACGCGGTCGAAGTCGCGGGCACAGCTAGTATAACATACAAATTACGCGTCACAATGTTTGTCCACGATTGACTCCTAAACTACTGAACCGATTATAAATTAAATTTGCACACCGTGTGCAGTTTGATCCAACTTAAAAGATATTTATTTTTATTTATTTATTACTCTTAGTTACAATATACAACAATAACATTTTATTGGATACAGCATTTGTAACAGGCGACCTTACCACGAACGAGTGATCTCTAGATAGCTTACATCCCAATGAATTACATACATAAGGAGATGGAGTGGCAATGGGCATATACCTTCAGGGGAGGTGCGCTCGGCGTCGCTGAGGTGGTGCAGCAGGAACTCGGCGAAGGCGCCCTTCTTCTCGAGCAGCTGCTGGTAGGAGCCCACCTCGGACACGCCGCCGTCGCGCAGCACCACCACCAGGTCGGTGTGCGCCAGGTACGACACGTTGTGCGTCACCCACACGCGCGTCTTGTGCTTCAGCAGCCCCGTGGGGCCGATCACCTGTTCACCGATACTATATGTACTGACCGTATCAATTGACGGAATGTGTTATTCAGATACCCCCCCTGGTTATAGTCCGGGATCCCTGGTATATTTTTCCAACTGATTACTATCAAGCTAATTTTTGGTGAGTAGCTTTATTTTGATGAGACGCCCAATAATTTCCTATACCGAACTCTCGATTGTGGTAGCTAACAGAGGTAGCAAGGATAAAATATGTCGATTTGGTGATTAAAAAATATTTATTTATAATATAATAATAAATATTGATTTTTCTTGAGTTATATCTCAAGATAATTAACTAAATTACTTGAAAAAATATTTGTCCTACAAAATCTATGGTTTGATCAAGTTTGTCCCCTCTTTCCAACATGTATCGATTACGAGGTCATCGTAAATTATTACTAACAAGCTGATTTTTATTTTACTATCAGTGATATCTTATAATTTGACAAAAATGTATTGATTGTGCGACCGTTATCGTTGCCAATGGAATGTGTCCTTTTCTGGTGCCAATGATCATCATGGATTTTTGAAGTGGCGGTCCATTTGTTTTTCATTTAGCCACGTCGTTAGTAAATTATAGAAATATATTCGTGGATTTTAGTGTATCGACCAAGTCATATTATTATAATAAGGATTTGATGTTTATTATTACCGAATCTGTTTCGAGTATACAATCCGTGTAGAAAAATATTTATTTATAACCTTATCTAACACGAACGTGGGAATCCACTATTTCTTTATCTTCCGATCAATACATTTACATATCAAGACATGTCTCTCTAATTATTAAAATGATATGATATCTTTAATATTAATAATGATTAAAGTAATTGGATAACGATTTGATATCGATAACATACTGGTTTAGTATGACAACAAACATTTAATTATAAACGCCTGAAAAAAAACTAATAGGACATTTATTTCTATGGCCGTCTTTGTTAAACTTTCGTAATTCTTCTTAGCTTAGAATTGCGTGGAACAAGGATAATCTCTAACTTTATTAAT
>JADANM010003811.1:3313826-3324465 GCA_026213755.1 Eurema hecabe | reverse complement strand
AAGTTAATAGAAGAAAATCTTGATTATGAAAATGAAAACAATATGAGCTTAGAAACTTACTTGTACTACATTTGATATAACGTTAGGCAGCATGGATAGTGGAAAACGTAGTATGTTGAAAAGAGACAGAGCAACGAAAGCTCTTTTAGAGTCCAGTACTTCTGTGTCGTTTACCAGAACAAAGCACCCGAACGACATCAGTGATACCTGAGGCCACACCAGTTAATATAGCTTATATTAAGTTAGCATTGTACTGCTGTTAAATCCTATTTTTGTGGCAATTACATATTTTTTAAAGATCTCTGGTGAATCATAAAAATTCTTTTTCCAATATCAGAAAATAATAAAAATTAATAAGAATTTAAGAGCAGTTTTCATGTACCGAATATCGAAACCCATTTAGGATGCTTTTCGCTTTTTGAATGTTAATTTAAAAATACTGCTTTGGTCCTTTTTGTGGCCAATACCTGTGATGATTTAAAAGTTCACGTTGTATCTTTTAAATAAATCAACCTAATAATGGTGAGGGAATGGGATGTTTATTTAAATTACCATAAGGACAGAAATTTTTATGTAGGTTCGAAAAAAAAATTGAATTCGAAATTTAATATGCGCATTGCAATCTCCTAAGTTCTACGTACAAGCCAGTAATGGACTTGTAGAATCATTGAATAATACAAATAAGAACGGCAGATTTACTTTTGATTTACATCGAAGCATCCACATCATACATAGTTGATTGAGAGTATTTTCAAATATATTTGCCCTCATTACTGTGTTCGAGTCACTTAACTCCGTGAAGGCCAATTAAGTGATCCGAAACCTTCGTTCTGCTTCGATGTAAACCCAAGTAAATATTACCTTTGCTGCTATCGGATACAAAAATGTCTCCTTTCAAGTTATAGAACACCTTGTAGCAATAAAATTCGATACATCGCAAACAATTGTAGAAGAATGATAGTGTTAGCATGCACGTGAGTACCACAACCTGACAGCCTTGAGCACATCAGATAATGTGTGGTTGTATACCTCGATCGCCGATACGATGATGAGCGGGAGCAAGCCTAACGGCAAATGCATCGTGTAAAATAGAGACATCGATACGAATACCCTGACGGGGGTCAAAATATGGTTTTCGGGATCGGTAATCACATATGTGAAGAAAGTTAAGAAGGTAACCTTGAAAAAAAATATTGTTATTTCACTATACATTAAATAACTTGACTATGGTAACGCATCTTGTAAAATATCAACTATATTATATCTATAAGGTCGGGTCGTGCGGTACACGAATATCAATGCCACTTATGCACTGTTATTGTGTACAAATATACTTTTATAATAACGTGGGAATCCCCACAAGGGACCACACATAAATTACTCATAGAACATAATTGAATGTCAATATTAAACTCATAGTTCCGACGATTCACTTATGGTAGTTCTATTATTATTATTCCACCACAACGGATGGGTAAATGGTTAAATCAACAATGGTGTACAATAGCCTGAGGCAGACATTGTTGAAAATGTGCTATTGTGGTGGCAAAGTCATACTGCTGAGCTTGACCTCTTCCTAGACCATTTAGTAAAAATTTTTCATGATATTAAATTTGAATTTAAATTTTATACTCTATGAGTCATTTTGATGCTGGAATTTTGAGTCCGACTGACTGATTAAGAAACATTGTATTATGGTGTTTTTTGTTTAATAAAACTTGAATAATTATACTATGCTAGAAAAACGATTAGTTGTTTTTACATCACGATAGTACAATACTATACATTTTATAGCGAGTGCTTGACAACTATAATTATTACACCTTAATTACCTTATGCTTACCTACTGCAAATAATAAAAAGGTCATGACAAGTGGTTGCTTGATATTGTGAATCTTATCGTTCGTTCACAGTGTACCTGTGCTATCTTAGGGAACAATGTTATCAAAAGTTAAATTAGCTTATACATATACTAGGGCGGATCCGGGGTTCGAGACGGGGGTTCAATACTCACATTAATACCTAGACTTTTGTAGGTCAAAAAACTGTGCTGTAAGGTCGTAGCAGTCTCCCACAGTTAAAAATAATTTTTCGTTTGAGATGTCATTGTGTATATCTATTATAATACAGTCCTTTCATTATGACTTATCATTCAGATCGATACTACATTCCGATAAATTAACTGTCACATTGATAACGCTAACACAGCGATAAACATTGATTTATAAACGTTATCGATATATTCCGTAGTAATAATCCAATATTTTGATTAAGATTAAAGCAATTCTTTACTATATTAAGTAATCTGTCGGTGATTGTAAAAGATTGTAACATAGAGCACAGTAATTGCTTCCTACAATATAATATGTAATTTTTTTATCATTAATAGGCAGAGTTTGGCCGTGAACTTGCTTGGTAGTTAGCAAAGCCATTTCTGTGATGGAAAATATATATCATATTTACGATAGTATATTACAAATAGTACTATTCCTTTTTATTGTTTAAGAGCTAGTGATTTTATTTAGTTTTTTAATATAAAAATTATATAAACCCTAGCAATTTAAATATAAAGAGTATCAATAACAAGATTAGAGAATTGTAATGTTAATGGACGAAAGAAATTTTAAATACCAAAGTTGGGATGCAAACATCCTTTTTGTCCATTTTTTATTGAAGGTAGGTATGGCGTCCGACCTATAACCGTCCGACTTACGTCTTTATCCTCCGAAACACTATCTGTTTGACATTAAACAAAGGTGTGTGAAAAATTATAAGACCAAAACACTCACCAAGAACGGAGCGCACGACCAAATAAAGGACGTAGCCGAATTAAGGTACGCGGTTTGCTTTAATACGTTCATTTCTTTATTTCTTATTTTCAAAATTTGCTCTTCGAAGCTCGGCTCCCAAGCGTACATTTTTAATACCTGAAACCAGAAATTATCTTATTTGTTCAACGTATAGCATAAATGTTGTTTTCTTTATTCACTTATCACTTATCAGTATTAATGAAGCAATTTTATCATATAGTAGTGAATAAATATTGGATATATCACAGCACTGAAATTTTGTTTATTTTTTATTTATACTATAAATACTAAGTAGTCTAGTATAAATAATACGCGAGAGGTATCTAAAACAAAAGTTTATTTAAGCATAAATGAATTCTTGATGTTTGTACTTTATAAATAGGTATTTTTCGATCATATCGTCTTGACTGATGTCTCAAATCTTTAATATTGAAATGTATTTGAATTTTAAATGAAGACCATACTTCGATTTAAAACCTGGTTGCATTAATAAGTAACAAATATAAATAACGAAATCTATTGAGCCCAACGTCTCGTGGTTACTAAATAGATATGCTTTTAACAAAAGTCCATAAAAGCGACGTTCAAGCTGTAAATGATTTGTGTGCACCTAACCACGTACCAAATGGCATTCATTATGTGGAGATTATTTATTTATTTTTCTATGTATTTCTAGAATGTTCTAGTGCTTTTAAATTGAAAAATAATTATTTTCGTAATTAAAGCATTATTTTAACTTCATCCTTATACTGTATATTGAAACATTATGCAACACCGAGAAACAAATACTAGTAAAATTGTGCAAATATTACAGCTAACACATTTGGCAAACTAGGAAAAAGATAAGATATCGATGTATCTTAACAGATAAGGTTTTATAAGAAATCAAATTATTAGTACTCAGCAATCTCACCCGAGCCAGTAACTGTTTAAATTTTATCTTTAAAACTTAAATCTCAAGTATGCCATCATTTGGGGATAGATACATGTGTGCACATACAGTGCATGGAAAAAGTATTTCAGCAAACATTTGGACGTTTTTTTTTATATTTTCACACCAAATACAATTATATACTTTACCTTAATGCCATTAAGTACTTCATTCATGAGTTTAACCCGCTCATCTTTGTACTTCATTTGCCTAATTTGGAGCGTCTTAACCCTGCTAGCTATTAACCCATTCACCGGTATAAGTACTATCATCACCGCTAACCCTGCCAAAACTGAGGGTCCTAGAATACCCCAGAGGAAATATAAAGCTAGAGCTATTTGTAACGGCGCTGACCATATCATGTTCAGGTACGCTGTTAACTCCAGAAATCTGTAAGGGAAGTAGGACACAGTATTAAAATTAATTATTATGCCATATAATATACTAATATAAATCGAGTGCTAATACTTAGCACTATGATTGCAACACTAAATATTTTTGTTATATTGTGCAATACCGTGTAACTGTTTACTCTATGACTACTATAGTAATTATGTTTGAACAACGTGACTTAGCAGAATTGTTACTGGGTGCTATTTTTGTTGCGTTCAAGACGGTATTTATATATATGCTCCATCATTACCTTTGCGCATCCACTGCCATCAAGTTTACAATCTCGCCTACGGTCGACTCCTTCCTCGCCCCGTTCGAGATACGCAACGATTTTCGGTAAATGGCACTCGTCAAAGCCGTCCTTATTTTCATCCCGACTAAGTACATTCTTGTAAAGTAATGACCCAACAGCATGGTCTGCGCCGTGGCACACGTTAACAACCCGACTGCATACAGATAACCTTTCCATACTGGTTCATTACCCTCCACGAATCCTATTAAAAGCCTGTAAAATCATATGAGAATAAATATTTGTAAAAGTTTATGAACAGTTCATTCTTTTGACGTAAACGCTTACTTGAGTAACTGCGGCGATAAGAACATCAATACGTCGTTAATGAGCTTAAGTAACGCGCCAAAGAGAAATTGCCCTCCAAATGCGAGACATAGCGCCGGTAAAATAGAGGCAGGTTTCCTTTCGTTTTCCGGTTTGAAGTTCACGCTGGCCGATGTTTTATTATATGTCGCTTTAGCACCGCTCCCCCTGTTCGAAGAACACATAAATAATAATGATGTAATATAATAATACGGCAAAAAATACTTATCAAGGTCAGGTCAGTACCGTGTTAAGTATTCCGGACGAAGTACCTCAAAGTTATCTCAAGTGTAAGCGAACACTAATGACATTAAATAACCATAATGCGATTCATTCGATATGTGGTATGTTAAATAAACACTTACGCTTCACGTTTTCTTAAAGTTTTTTCCCAGAATTTATCAAAACGAGGTACCACTTCCTTTGAAGAATCTTCTGGGTTTAGCGCCCATAAGTCGTTTTCAGTTAAACTTCTGCGAAATCCCGTTAGTGCTAGTGGATCGAACCAACTGAACGTAAGGCGACTAGGGAAACCCGAAGCGCTTTCTGGGCACTGATTCTAAAAAAATAAATAATTATGATTATAAAGGCACTGTGTACACCCGGATATATTGCGTAATCATTTAGTTTTTATTACCTTTTCGTATTTATAAGGTGAATCTCTAGGCGGAAGGTCAGCGAAACAATTAAGAACGAACATCAAAAGTATCATAGGATAGTATATCATGTAACTGACGAAATTGTATTGAACGTTTTCATCGTCAGCCAGTTCGTAATGATTCATTATTTCAGATCTTAGTTGAGGTAGTCCTGCTAATATTAAGAGTAGCCAGAAGAAAAACAATACACCCGATGCCCTCATACCACATTTTCGATTGTAGTACAATAATGTTGCCGCTAGACCCTGAAATTTTTCGAAATGTATAAAACGGTTCTCATATTATCTAGTTCATATAGATATCGTCATCTCTCTTATCTATTGATAAAAAACAGTCATTTTTATCGTTTGCTTTATTTTAAGCGATTTCTGGAGAAACACTTTAATAAAGAAATTGATTAAATAAATAATAAAATTTTACATTAAATACCAAATACCTTATTTTGCAATATAAATTCAACATTTTGATTCACATTATTGTTATTTTTTAAACAATAAAAAATTCATTGAATGTTGGCTTCTTTATGTACGTTCGATGTAAGGTCACAACTGCATAACATAGCTACATACTACATACATATAGGAGGTATGTATAGAAAAACAATATGTAAGTATAGATGTTTTTAAAAAGTTGATATGTACAGTGTGCTTATATATCTATACTAATAATATAAAGAAGTAAAGTTTGTACTGAACCGATTTTAAAAATTCTTTCATCAATAGAAAGCCACATTATTGCTCAGTGTCTTAGGCTATATAAAAAAAGTATTTATAACATTATGCCAAACGAAGTGGGCACGGGTCAGCTAGTAGTTAACATTAATTCCAACGACAAGCGATTGTATTGGTGAATTTACTCAGCTCGGGTAGAAACTTACCAGTTTTTAGGTTTATAAGCAATCTTATAAGGGTCACGTTTTTTCATTTTACCTACGGAACCATACAATACGTAAAAAAATATTTTCATAAAAACGTTATCATAAATAACTTGCATTTTTTGTGCTACTACTCCGAGTGCCTTACTGTGTCGGTCATCAAAAAGTTAATCGTATCATCGATGTCGATGTTCATCCGTGATTTCGTAATCGCAAAACCACAAGCACATGCTGTTTCTAACTCAAATATTTATGCGACCTTGGTCAAAAAGGTATGCGATTTTAAACAAGTTACTTTTGTGGCTGCGATTGACGGTAAAACTTAATAAATTTGAATGAAATATTTCTTAGTTTATTGTAATATTTTAAAATATGTACTTTCAAATTGTATAAGGTCGGACATCAATTTTTATTAAGTTTACGTTATAGCATGTAGAGTTAGTATAGGATTTCGTAACCTTTTGGTGTGAGGTGAAGGCTAGGGCTACGGTCTTTAGTTTAAAATTTAAAAGGATTTTTTAGTGAACATTAATAATAAAATATCACTACTTAACACGGTATATGTTTGTTAACTAGTGATATTTTTATGGTGCTAGTTATTTTGAGAGTTACGAGTAACTTAACGGTTTAGATGTAACTGATTAATATAAAAAAAAACTATCTTCAAAATACTTTCACTGTTTGTCTCGATGATGAATCGATTATTTTTTAAATTTCTCCATTACATTTACTTAGGGTTACACCTTATAAATAAAAATATACGGTAATGAAGCAAACTAAATTATTTGTTTGATTGTTTAGTTGAGAATTGAGCGCGCTAATCTCATGAATTATTGGTTCGAATTGACAATAACGTGTTGGATATTTATTGGGGAAGGATGTAGGCTATAGTTAAACTTACCGCTGTGTCTGAGAAAAAGAATCAGCGATAATTGCAAGTATATAATTTCTTATTATTAACTAAGCTTGAATTTGTACGTCCAAGATTATAATTTAGTAATCTTTGATTTGAGTATTAATTACGAGAACATCGTTATCCTATCCAGATTTTACGCATATCGTAGAGTAAATACAAAGTATAAAATATTGACATTACACCATAATATTTTTTTTATTCTATGATTTGGTGAGACGAGTTGGACGCCCTCTTGATGGTAAGAGAAACGCCAGCCCATAACCAATGCAGTGCTACCCAGAACTTTGCTCCGGTCAGGGAGCCCTACATTGAAGCTCCCCACAGTCGTAAGATGTTAAGACTCCTTAGCCCAGTATTACGCTGGCTATAGTGCCAATATAAATAAATATAATATCTAATAATGGAACTAACGTCACGAGTAATATTAGACGGGGTAAAAAAATAATTGAAGTATTTCATCTTAGACTGCGTAGTGTGAACTTGAAAAATATTGAATGTAATATATAATCTATATATTTACTTATAACGACCGCAAAAGTAACTCACTTTCTCTCAGACGCATGAACCCATGTAGGTTGAATTTCTTAAAATTGAACTTTATTTCGTTGAAAACAATTACGATTATTTATTGCTAGATGCCTTACAAGAGATGTATCATACCTAACCACACATTTATCTCGTAAAGTAAGCTAATAAAGTCAGTTTTAAATACGAAAAAATGAGGTCCATTAGAAAACCTGTTTAAATCTTCGTTTATGCGATTTAATACGCATTTGATCTTATTATACTAAGTAGAAAAAGAAAAAGTATTGTTATGTAAGAAATTGTGTTATCTTAGTCATTTTTGCGGCAATTTTTTTGCATTATACTTTTTCCATATGAAAGATACAAATCATACCTATCTGAACGGGAGAAAAATCACGCGATTTCTTAATACCTAAGTATTTAAAATAAAAATTAAGTGACTATTACTTTTTATCTTCCTATACTTATAGAAATGATATAAAATGCGAAATTTTTACTCTATGCTGTCTAATACGATTTTGATAGGTCTAACTTTGTCACGTCATCACAATGAAGGTCTGTGTTAAATATTTACTAGTAAGTCCTCTCCACCATAGATGCGACCTAAGATATTTGGATTTCCCATTCTTATTTTAAACATGATAAAGTTATTATGTATATATTTTTAATCTTTGATTATGCAACTACTTTTTAACATCAACATACCTCATTTTGCATTGTTTATAACAAAATACCCCGGCTTTGTATGCAAAAATTATTACATATGAACCTTGTTCCTAAATCATATTATCTATTCAAAAAGGCATATCAAAATCGGTTGCATAGTTTTAAAAGATTGCTAAGCATAGAGAGGGACAGACAGGAAGGTAAAAGTTTCACTATAAAATGTCACATTCTGTATGGAGCACTACTCATAGTACTTATGCACTTTATACCTGTAGATAATGATTCTTTAGGACTGTGTCATAATAATCTGGTTTACAGAACTATAATATGCTAATAATTGTTATGTAGTTTGTAATTATTTATTGGTCTGAAAAACTAATTGCCGTATAGTTAATAAGCTTTTAAGTGTATATATTCTATACACTGTTTCTAGTATACCATATATATTCACAGTATATAATAATTAGTATTAAATTACCTAATTAAAAGTAACTTCCCTAATATGTATGTCATAATTGAAACTTGAGTTTTAATGACCTAGAAATGTAACTCTTAATTTTAAGCTGTGTCATTCAAGGGAGATATTAATCAATGTTTAATGATCTAATGATACAGTAAATTGAGCCATTATTAACACCAACTGTAACACCATAGCTGGAAGTTTAACAGAGGAAAATAATTCAAAACATATCCATAACAAGTAATATCAAATATTTAAATAAAATAGCATTTTCAAAGGATTTTTTTTGCAACAACTACCTGCACTATTAATATACATAAATGAATGAACCTCTAACAGAATTTGAATTCACCTTGAGAACAGTAAATTCTTATGAAATAATGATATTAAATACAAAATAGATATGAAATATATGTTAAGTAACAACAAACAGATACTTACAAAGGTTAAAATTTTCACAATAGGACAATAATAATCAGCATTGAAGACATCTTCCTCTTCTTTTGAAGACTTATGTACAGTTACTCCCAAGTCCACAAATTTCAATACAATTAACAGTATTGTGATCACCAATTTGCTGATATTCAATATATTCCATGGTATGTTCTTTTCCTTGCTATGAAGGATATAATAAGCATCTAACAATGCAGTTACCCAAAGAAAACCACAAGGTATCCAAATAAGTACTGTTTTTTCGAAACATGGTGTCAGTTCTGGATTTTCTGTATACCAAGTTAAATTGCTATCCTAAAAATAAAATATTATGTCATAAACACTATTGACTCGTTATTATGAAGCTCTGCACCTTTAAAATTGTTATTAAACATTGCAATCCAGTTATCACAACAGGTCTTAAAAGATGTTTAACAAATTTGAATAAAATAGTTAAATGTCTAAGGTCATGGGCAGAGTGATCCTAAAATGTTATAAGAAATGCAAGTAACAAATTAGCAATATAAGACTTGTGAGATAGAATCGGGGCAATTCTGATCAGTATTAATGTAAAAGTCGGTATTTAAGTAGCTATATTTATTACAATTACAATGTTATATAAAAGGCTAAATTTTATAAAATCAAGAAAAATGTTAATTGTTATAAATTTAATCATACGATTTAAAAAAATCAGGTAGACAGAAAATAATTTCTACCTATGGGAAACTTACTGGAATTGACCAATAAAACTTCACGTAAACCAACTTACCCAAAATTTTGATCCACAGAATTCATCCAGCGAAGAATTGTAAGACATTGTTGATGGTGTTTAACGATTAACTTCTTTCCATTTAAACGGTATTCGAATTAATTGATCTTTAAACAGCACTTAAAACCGGTCGTTGTTACTATTCACCATTAATTATTGATGTAACAACCACAAAAACTTTGTCTAAATTTTATTAAACTATGATTAACATACTTTTATACAGGTAAACCGCACAATTTTTACAGAAAAATTGCGTTAAAATTAAATAATCACATAACCAAGAACACGTTTAATTCCATTTAACGTAAGTACTATATGACACAAGACAAAAATTAGGATCCACAGATGGCAAGATCAAAACCACTAACCACAGAATACGCGCGGGCAGCGATATGCGAGTTCAATCGCAACCAACAAGGCGGGTAATGAATAATGAAATTAACTAAGCATGCGTCCGCTATATCAAAACGTAACCAAAAACCGTTACCAATCCTATAACCAACGTAACGGCGTTATCATATCTGGTAGCGGTTATCAGCAAACCAAACAATTTTTATTTAAATCGTCGACGGTGACCGCGGCTACGGCTGCCGCAGCTAGTTTCATTCA
>JADANM010003811.1:3298589-3313726 GCA_026213755.1 Eurema hecabe | reverse complement strand
CAAATCATATTTACGATGAACTTTATGTGTATAGGCTTATGATGGTTTTTAGGCTGGCACTGTTATGATACGAGTGATTCTTTAAGTGGTCTTTCACTCAACCAATGATTTGTTTTGAACTTTTAATTGTTTTAAGTTAGTATTCAGTTGCGTATGTAAACATCAAAATAATTTTTGAGTTTTTGCGTTAACTGATTGTAAACGCGTCAATAATTTGGTTAGATGTCATCAATGCAGCAGCGATCTAGCTATTCAGCTATTCCGACGTTGCGCGATAAAATAGTTACTATAGTTAGCAAGCAGCGGGCGCTGAAACCGATATTAAAAAACGGTTTTCAATACCGATATCAAAACCAAATATCGGTTAGATAGCCGCTACTGGAAATAGCCGAAACCGCACATGTCTAAAATTAACGATTTAATCTATGTAGGTATCAAAAGTTGTTGGATAACTTTTAATCATATCTTGTCCCCGAATTTTGACCGTCACTTTTCTTGACATATTTAACACAGAGTGCATATAAGTTTTATGTAGTAAGTTGAGGATTATAATATTTTATTTCTTTATTTAGTTTAATATTTATTTTGAGCTTTTTTTAAGTTTTAAACATTAAAAATAACATAACGGACTTAGTCACACGCAGCAATATGATATAAATAAACTAATTTACTGTATTCTATGTTCCACACATATAAAAACAATAAATAATATTTTTTTATGAAAAGCAAAATAGCAGTCATAACGGACTTAGTCACACGCAGTCACAAATTATGAAGTAAAAAAATAATGTTATAAATAAATATTTTTAAGACGTTTATACCGTCTTAAAAATATTTCAATACAATTTAAAATTAGATTTAACGAAAGGCGAAAGCTATGAATTATTCCATTAAATACGTAGACATCCTAGTTTTTCAATTACAGAGCATAGTACGACATTTCGATCAAAGGAAAACATTTGTTTATTTCCACATGTAGCGAAAGTATTACTAGGTACTTTGAACGTTTGGGTATATCAATGAATGAAGATGTAGTTAAAATATTCACGTTAAGCATTATTCCGCATAAGGCGGATTAATGTTGTAAATTAAAAACTAGTAATATTTCTATAATATCATTTTTCTACAGTTTTACTAATGGTAAATACTAAATATATAATCTGTGGTTCATATCCTAGTGACTAGTCCTACATTTTTCATAACTGTCATGGCTGATTATGTTTTGTGGTTTATGTCTAAACCGAAAAGCTTTTAGCATAGCGTAGTTTTAGCGTTTTTAGGTTAGAATTTTTATTTCTACTTTCGCAACAGAAAGATCTAAGGTTTTTCAAGTTGAAGGTTTGGTGTAGTATAATTATACCGGTCTGAATTTTTTAGGTGAATACGTCCCAAGAGAAAGCGTTTGTATTTCAGGATGGCCGAATATCTAGCGGCTATATTCGGTACCGAAAAGGATAAGTAAGTTTTATTTTCTATTTTTCCTATGTTCTATTAGGCATTTCCATAGAAGCGTTCTAAATTATTTTAACTTAGTATAAGTTTAAATTAAAAAATATTATATATAAATTCAAATAACACGTACAATTTTCTACAGTATCAAAATTTAATGTAGACTCTTTATTACATTTCAGGGTCAATTGTTCGTTTTATTTTAAAATAGGAGCATGCAGACATGGAGATCGATGTTCTAGAATACACAATAAACCTACATTTTCTCAAACAGTACTGTTACAAAATCTGTATGTAAATCCACAAAATTCTGCCAAATCTGCTGATGGAAGCCATCGTGAGTAGCTATTTTATAAACTTAGTGTTAATTAGAATGCTTTCATTATTACTGGTGTATTTTTAAAACAATCATATTAATATATAACTAATTTATTTACTTATTGTATTCTAGTGGTTGTTGCCAATGTCTCTGATGAAGAGATGCAGGAACATTATGATAATTTTTTTGAAGACGTATTTGTCGAATGTGAAGACAAATATGGAGAAATAGAAGAAATGAATGTCTGTGACAATCTTGGTGACCATTTGGTTGGAAATGTTTACATAAATGTTGTTTATTTTTTCAAGATATTTGTTTGGTAAAACTTGCACTTTCAAAACTTAGTATTTCACAAAAAGTTTTAATAAAAAACATATGAGTGTAAGAATAATGGTGTATGTATAGTGTGTAATGTATATGTCGCAGGCGGATTGTATAATCCGCTGTATTACATAACATTATATATATCCATTTTGAAAAACAGGGCCGTTTTGTAATGTGGCGGTTCAGAGGAGAATTTACTATGATACAACAACTATGCATGACAATACGGCTAAATGTTGAACCACCGTATTACAAAACGTCCCTGGTATTCAAAATGGCTAGCCGTAATGTAATACAGCGGATTATAGAATCTGCGTGTGACGTATACATATACCAATCAATATCAATAAATATAAAAGGACCGATAATGAGTTAAAGATGAGCAAATATAGGAATTAATTTTTTATAAGAGAATAATAGAATGGTGTTATATACTATTTTAGTTTCGTCGTGAAGAAGATGCCGAGAAAGCAGTGACCGATTTGAATAATAGATGGTTTGGAGGCCGACCAGTTTATGCAGAGCTTTCGCCAGTTACTGACTTTCGTGAAGCTTGCTGTCGTCAGTATGAAATGGGGGAATGCACTAGAAGTGGTTTTTGTAATTTTATGCATCTTAAACCAATTTCGAGAGAATTAAGGAGGTATAATCCATAATTATTAATTAAACTCTTAAATTAGTTTATATGATTAATATATAAAATTAACTATCATAATCACTGATAAGAAGTGCTTATCTATGAATATGTAATATTATTTCCAGAAGAAAAAACAAAAACTACTGCACATTAAGCTATGAAATATGACCATCTCATCACTTTGTTTTCATCCTATCCTATCCCCAGATCATTTATCTTGCAATAGAAATGGAGAACATAGCCTCAGTCAAAAAGGTTATCCATAGTATTGCCATACTGTGATTCCTCAAACATCTATACTTCTATACTAATATATAAAGCTGAAGAGTTTGTTTGTTCTACTGGTTCGAACTGAAAAATTCTTTTTTTATTGAATTGACCATTTATTGAGGAAGGCTTTAGGCTACATAACATCACGCTGCGACAAATAGGAGCGAAGATATAATGGAAAATATGGAAAAAACGGGGACTATAATTCATCATGAGGGGGCTATCTTTGCATGCGCTGCGAAAACGGTTCAAGATACAAAAGTAATATGTATAAAAGAATTATTCCTCTTTAAATGATCTAAAAAAAAGTCCGGCACAGTATATGTCTATCTTTTAAGATTGACTCACTATAACATTATAATAGAAATAGATCCGACGGGGACGAAGTCGCGAGCAAAAGCGAGTAATATATATTTGGTTGCAATAAAAATGTGGTCCAAAAAGATGTATATTCCAATATTACATTTCAGGTACCTGTATGCTCGTCGAAAGAGCGGGCGTCGCTCTCGATCTCGCTCACGCGAGCGCCGCCGCCGCTCTCGCTCCCGCGAGCGTCGCCGAGAGCCGCCGCGCAATTCCCGTGCCGGAAGATACTAAACTCTTAGCGCTCATACACTATGGAACCAGGCTTCGGCATATTGGACGTGAATACCTCAAATAAGATGTTGCAGTTAGGATAAATAGATAAGAGGTCATTTATCTTACCTTATTATTTATTTACATTATTCACATTTTCAAATTTTTTGGCTTACCATAATTCGTATGGTGCAGTACCAAAATGACGATCATAACAGTGACATTTAAAAGAATGTTTCTATGATTAATCTGTTAAATAGCAATTTTAAAATATATACAACTGAAAAGATGTTATATTACTATGATTGCGTTCATTAATTTCATATTGCTGCTGCGGCCTGGTATTCTATGACATATAATACTAATGCTAGGATTAACGTTAAATGTATTTGTAAATGTAGATTTGATCAAGGTAAGTATTTAGGCTTGAAAAAGAGGATTACAAAAAGCCTAATTTCTTTTTATATTTAGATGTCAAAGGTTAAGTTCACAAAGGTTTATTATTTCAGATCAGAAATCTAAGATTGTTTGGAAGCTTTAAGCTAATTCTAGCACTAGTATGTTTGCATATATGTCATGACTGTCCATGTGTGACATATTCCAATATAAATTTGTACATGTTTGATTTTTCATTATTGTTTCTAAGTATATTAAATAAATGGATAGTAATTTTTATGAATGCAGAATGTAATATGTAAAAAACCTTTAATGAACTTCCCTTAAGTGGGAACAGTTTTTAAGGATTTCAGTAAAAAAACAACAATAACTTGATATAATTTGTTCCTTTAAAAGTATTGTTAATATTTAGGTAGAGCAAACATCTAGTAAAGTGCAAAAAATAACCTGATTTTGACTGTCAATTGAGCTATTATATTGAAATAGTAAAAATTATTCCAGGCTTTCTGATTTCTTACTTCCGAAAAAAAAGATACCTAAAATTTCTAGCAAATTTGTGCATGTATCAATCATGTATCAACAATGTTGGTCTATCTTCTAAAATTCTTTTGTATAAATACCAACAATGATGTATTTACATTCTGTAATATTGCTACCATAGCAATTACCCAACATTGTTTGTTTGTCGTAAAATTGTAATAGGATATAGGTGAGTTGTAAATTTTAGTATTTTTATACATTATGTATAAGGCAAGATTTTCCATTCATAATTTAGATATTTCTTTTTTAAAAGCGGTATTATTTCGATGAAGACAATCAGAAAATAAATATAAAGTAATTTTCATACACAAAGCACTCCCTTAATGTGAATAACAATTGTACGAATTCGATAGACATCCAAGAGAAAGTGAAATGTAGTTTTAATTTAATTAAATATAAGAGTCGTTCTAAATAATTCAGTAGTTTCTTTTATATCCTTCTTAATTAATAAGAGCTAAGTTTCTTTGGGTCAGGTATTTAAAATAATTTTAGTTTAAATTTATTAAAACTAAAACTGGCAATAATTTTTTTCTAAAAAAATAAAATTTAAGTTAAATACTGTATCAAAAAGAATCTGAGATCCCTATAACTATTCCCTTCAGAACAAAAATAAGAGAATTATGAATTTCTCATATTTTGATAACAATTACAGCTTTGTCTTGTCTATATTTTTTATTAATTCTACTTCCTACTTATATTATAACTATATAAGTATGTGAGAATGTATGTATGAATGTATGTTTGTTATTCTTTCACGAAAAAACGTTTTCGTTGAAATTTGGTATGTAGATAACAATACACCTGGTATAAGACATGGTATGCTTTGTATTCCGGTATTGTTCAGGCATCGGACACAAGGCGGGTAAAATCGCGGGGGACTGCTAGTATATTCTACTGGGCGACTAGACCGTGACAACAGACAGACGAACGAACGCTCCAGTTTTTTTGGTATAAAACTTCAGGTAAAAATTGTAGAATAAAATTGTTTTTGCTTTAACATTTTTAATAAATTATAAATTAAAATTTATTTAGGAATAATCTTTGTACTTTTTACTTGATATCTACTTATATTCGAAAAATTTTATTATAAATCATTTAATAGATTCTTCGTCATATAATTGATCCCAAAAAACCATATGTTCTTCATCTTCATTCAAAACGCATTTCATATTTTTGTCAATAATAAAACAGTATTTCTTTTCTTCAGTGAAACTCTTCCATTCTGTGTCGAAGTCGAATGTAGGACTTCTGTAATGTAGATAGATATTATATTAAAATACTACCAAGGCCTTCATAATATCCATTTTTAATGGGCTGTGTCTCTGCAACTACACTTTTTTCTACATTTTAAAAACTGATTTTGTTTTTAAAATTAAACTATATGAGAATTCTGCCTATAGGTACATATTCCAACCTAATACTTTTTTAGAATCTATACTAATATATAAATCTGAAGAGTTTGTTAGTTTGTTTGTTTGAACGCGCTAAACTCAGGAATTACTGGTTCGAATTGAAAAATTCTTTTTTTATTGAATAGAAAATTTATCGAGGAAGGCTTTAGGCTACATAACATCCCGCTGCGACTAATAGGAGCGAAGATATAATGGAAAATGTAGAAAAAAACGGGGAAAATTATTCATCTTTGAGGACTTCCATGCGTGCGCTGCGAAAACGGTTCAAGATACCAAGAAATATGAATGAAAGATTTATTCCTCTTTGAATGATCTAAAAAAAAGTTCGCGACAGCATATGTCTTCTAAGATTGACTTACTATAACATAATAATAGAAACAGATCCGACGGGGACGAAGTCGCGAGCAACAGCTAGTCTAAAATAAACCTACTGCATTTATCTAGATAGGCACTTTAACACAGTTATAATTAGTTAAACACCGCTAATAGGTTTTGCTTAGATAATACGTATTAGTTATAGAACCTAATTGAATTAATATACATACAATATAACGTTATATGAACATATATCTAGTATGTATTAAATAGCGAGAATATTTTATGAGTAGATACTTGTATATCAACGAAATTCAATTAAGTTGATGGCCCCGGCCCGATTGAAAATATGATATTTGCGCAATGTTTGCTTCCAATTGCTACTCTCAAAGATGATATGATGACTATAAATGCGGAAAGTACCTACTGAAGTGATTGTAATGAAATTTGGTACACAGATGGTCCAGAGCCCGAGAAGATACATACAGTCTACTTTTTAATTGGAAAAAAACGTTATAAGGGGGAGGGGGTCAAGGTTTATATGAAAGTCCACGCGGACGGAGTCGCGGGCAACAGTAAGTTATAAATAAAATGATAACAGTTATCGAGTAATATGATGATAATTAAATAATTAATAAATCTTTAAATCTTACCCATGATTAGCAAAATTAACCCAAAGTTTTACGACCTCCTTTATTACAGGTTTGGACTCTTCAGTTAACGGTATGTCCCAACATTTAACGTTAAATAAGTAATGCTGTTCTTCTCCGTGACAAACACCAGCGGCGTGATCCATATTATAGTGTTTCTTGACATAATTCCTCTCAGTTTCCAAACAAAATTTGTAATAATAAACAGGACTTGATGATTTTATACTGTGATAACGGGCAAATCTTCTAATGTTATAAGCAAACATAGATATTGTACTTAGATTAACGCAGTCTTGCAGCATATCTTTAGTTATGCTTTTATTTCCCAGGTGATAAGAGCGTATCTTTTGTTCCTTTGCTTTGACATTGTCAACAGACAAGTTCACCTTCAGTTCTCTGGGAACAATTGCTCCAATTGTCTTAGAAAACGATTGATACGACTGAAAATTTCGACATATCTCTATGCCATCTCCTGACGTGTAGCCTAACATAAGTGGTATTCTAGCTAATTTATCCGTTTTAACTAATTTTGGAGGAGGTTCTTGAATAAACTTTTCTACATTCAAATAAGGTTTTTCTATCACCGGAGAGAATGTCAACCCATCTGTAAGATCAGGATATTGAATGTCTAATGTAGGTAAATTTACATTGATTAAAGATTCAGCAGGTACATCAAGTAAAAATTCATAGAGATCATTCATATCGCTAGTGGTTTTTCCAAGTAACGTTCCTAACTGTAATGCTCTTTCACGAGGATATAAATTGTAACTCCAATCGTTTAAACTTACTCCGCTTTGACAAATTGCTTTGTTAAATAGACCTCTGGTCATATCAGATATCATATGAAAGGATGTTGATGCACCACCGGCGCTACATCCAAATATTGTAACATTGTCGGGATCGCCGCCAAATTGTACTATATTATTTTTAATCCATTTTAAAGCTGCAACTTGATCTTTTAAACCGGCATTGCCGGGAACTTCTTTAGTGTCTAAGCATAGAAATCCAAAAATGCCTAATCTATAATTAAACGTAACCAGAACTATGTCGTGTTCCATAAAAAACTCTGGCCCGTAGAAGTCTGAATTTCCAGATCCAGTATAAAATCCTCCCCCATGTATCCAAACTAACACTGATAGCTTTCGTTCGGGATCAAGGGATTTTGTGTATATATTAAGAAAGAGGCAATCCTCATTGCCTTTTTCTATTCTGTTGAGACGCTCGTTGTATTGTGGGCAAACAGGGCCATGTTCAGATGCATCACGGATTCCCTCCCATGGTTCCGGTGGTTCTGGTGCCTAGGTAAAAGTACATGAAATAAATTATTCAACACCGTATGATCGTAAGATATATCTTTATACGCATTAATAACGAAGAGAAAATATAGTTCTTACGATTTAAATTTAAACAGTGCGTCTGTCAGTGATAAAGATTATTATTGATTTTTCTATTTTTTTGTGTGAGAAGTATATAGTGGTAAATATGTATGGAGCAATGCTTGATTTAGTAAAATTTAAGTAACTAAATATAGTAATATTTATAGCGAGGTCCAGAAGAGCGACAGCCTCTGTGTGCTACGACACAGTTTCGAATGGGATTGTGCCTTCAGGCTCATGTCAGCCACCATTAGATATAATGGTCAATGGATACGTCCCGTCACTCAGCGCTTCATCCAGTAAGGGACTGATTAATTATAATAGGTTTGACTGACTTTGCTCTCCGAACAACTGACGTGAAGCGATGATATTTCATCCACTTGTCATTAATTCTAGCTCTATCTTTAACATGTTCTATATTTGCATGCCCAAAAAGCGTAGCTTTTGGAAGCTTTTGGAAGTAGACAGTTTGTTTTACCAATTATATCTGTTATGTTAAACAAAAGAATAAAATACATAAAGCATATAAGCGAAATAAATTTGATCAGACTTAAGTACTATCCTTATGCAAATTAAGCATATATAAATTGCCCCCAAGCTGTGTTTCGTAGCTCAAAGCCAATCAATGAGCTATCAATCACATTCGCTTTCTTGTTCTCGAGATGCAAAAGCTTTTACAGACTATTTTTCCGGTAGGTACCTATCTACTGCGCGTTCGTAATGGTTAATTTTAAATATATACCTATCTGATGTCGAGAGGGCTATCGATAGACTCTTCTGGTCCGAATGATATAATACCTCTTACTATCAAGGTGCTCAAAATTGAGTGCCTTCCACACTGCGATATTTCCAACACAAATTGTTTACCATTTCCTACCCTGAAATCTAAACGTTTTTCTGGAAAAATGGGTTAGTTGAATGGGATTCCTTTTTCTTTATCGGCACGCTTTTGTAAAAAAAAGTAATTTATGCTTCCTTGAGATTTTGTGAGAGAGATGTGTTAATGAGTTGTTTGTTATTAATGCGATTGGTATTTAACCGTGTTAATTATGAATATAAATAAAAGTGTACGTACCTTGAATCTTAGATTGCCGACGGGTGGTTTTGCATACGGCACGCCTTTAAACGCGAAATAATTATTCGTATCAGCATCACAGATAATTCCTTTTAATGATCCTTGTTCTACTTTAACAATGGGCATCTTGCGATCTGTGTTTAAAAAATTGGATTTGCATAAAAATAGCGCAGACAAACGTTGATATGTAACATCAAATGAAATAATTATCATAAATTATTAAACTACCAATTGCTAGAGCACATATCAATTTAAATATTGTTGCAAGATAATTTATGGAAATATCTTATATCAATTTCTGCACATTAAAGAGCGCGTCAATGGATTACACAATGATATAGATTAATATTGTTATATACACTATGCGTGTATCAAGTTTTACCATCGCGAGTGGAGTGTCTACAAACCATATTGTTACAAAATTCTTATCAGAGCGAATAGAAGCTATATGAAGAAATAATATTAATTAACGAACTCATCATAGCTAATATATAGAAATATATAGGTATTTAAGACAAATACCTATAAATTTCTCCTCGTTACTTGCCATAATGTATATACGGCTGAGTTTAATGATAATTGTAATTAGTATAAAATACAAACCTTTGTTTGAAGGTTTCCATGGTTAAGGTTAAAAAAAACCTATTTCGTACAACCTCTAATGCAAATTTAAAGGTATTGTTTACTTAAGATAACATTTTCAAAACTGACCAAATTCAAATTTAATCAAACGTATGTATATAAGCGATATACTGAATACGATCGAATTGATTATCCTTCTGCTTTAAAGTCGGTTAACAATCCGTTTAGCTGGTCTCAGTCAACGACAAACACTGTTTATTACGTTAAGTGTAGAATCACTCGGGCATGTGAAAAATGAACAATTCAACGAATTAAAATTTGACAACGTCTCATTTTAAGTGCCATTGAAAAACTAAGAATCGGTAACAAAAATTCAAGGCAATGTAGGTACGCGTTATTAGGTGTCGTTATCTCGTTTCAGTTGGAACTGGAATTTTATCCCAGGCTTTTTGTCATTAAAATTTTCAAATATAATATAAAATTATTTTTAAATGTGTTTTAATTTCGTAATTGTTCTTTTTTGGACGACACTTGGGATTTTCATGTAAAACGGATACATAGCCTTAAAAATACACATTGGCTTTATGAAGGCAATTGAAGGGACACACGAACTAAAAAACTATTTTAGAAAGAGACAACAACTGACATTTGTAAGTTTTAATGATAAGTAAAATTGAAATTACGTGACACCATTATTTGTCTCAATATATCATAATCAAATACTGACGACGTACTTATCTGATTATGTGGTTAGTGAGAGCCGCAGAAAGATTCACATCACTATCACGAACCTATTTTAAAGGTGTGTAAAGGCACGTCCTACCGCAGATAAGGAAAGAACTTCTATAATATCTATCGCGGTTTGGTTTTTAGTTTTTAATTGTTTAAATAGAATAGGTAAATAAGGTTAACGCTATGAGAAGAGAAAAGTATAATTCGCTGCGTGGCGCGGTCAAGTGCAAAAAAAGTCCAAAATCTCCAAATTTAAGTTAGGTATAATAAATAGTGTAAGATAAACATTCATATAATTACAATGTGCCAAGAAACTATATCTTATTTATATCTATAACTATAACTATAACTTATTTATATCTAGTACCCGAGTCGAGCTAAAAAGCACAGCTGTACCAATCTTTTTGCGAAACAATTTAGGTCACTTCCACCGCTTATAATTTCGATGTGGTGCAATTGGGATCTGTGGATCCTTCTAGGCGGCTTGATAAATAAAATCCAGATTTTTTAGTCTTGACGTAGTTAAATATTATTTGGTGAATTGTTATTAAATAGATCCACACCATTCTATAATAAGAGAACTAAATTGATTGAGATTTTGTCGATTTAAAACTTTAAAGGTCCCTTAAGTAAGGACTTGTGTGTCATACACAAGATCATGATCATCACAAATAATGTTTTTGATGGCATACAACATTTACGAGAATGTTGTTAGTCAAATTTTATAATGGTGTGAAAATTATGGGAATTGGGAAAAAATAATGAAAATGATGAGCGCATGATCAATCAATTACGTTTTTTATACATATTATAGCATCGGGAGGGTCTCGAGGTGGTCTTGACATTCAAAGTCCGTTGTGGCCGTTATGACAGCAGGAATTTTTTAAATAATCGTTCAGGCAAATTTTCCAAGATCTTAATATTCAATTAACGATTCATTTATAACTGAGCTTTATATCACACACAAACGTAGTACGATCAAACTGGACTTAGAACCAATAGGTACTCAATAGTTAGTAGGTTAAACCGCGTTCGTCCAGTATGACAGCTGTCAACAGCAAGATGGCTGTCATGGCTCATGCCTCATGGCAACACTTATTATTCCACATAATATTCTGGAATTGCCCGCTCTTATTTTAATTAATTTAAACGTGTAACATAGAAGTTATTTTTGACTATACCTTAAAAACCTGACTTATACTTAATAACTTCTTAAATTACAAACTGAGGGGATTTTCATAGTGAAATTGGTTTTTAAAAAATGAGTCGAGGAGTCTTTACCGGTAACGACGAATATGCATGCAGTTATGATAAGATAAAAGCGTAGGTACTTACGAGTTTATATGAGCAATATAACACTTTGTATGTACACTGTATTGTACAAATCCTCTCTAATTAATAATTTTACTTAATAAATCGTTTCATTTGACATCTAATACAATTTATTTATTTAAATTCAGATAAAATATTTACATAAAAAATACTTGTTACTTATTAGGCGAAACCGATTTATATAAACACTCACTATGTACAAAAAAACAGTCGCTAAATGTGTTGATAATATAACTAAATAACAGCTGATTCTATTTTGGTATTAATTGTAGAACGAACCTGGTTATTAGGCAGAGAAAATACTTAACCTACCCTTTTGATCAAAACGGGTAGAATTTTGGATAAAATTTAGGGTATATGTACGGTATACCCTAAGCAGTAGTTAAAACATATTTTAGCAAAAATTTTATTTCATAAGGGTTCTATTTTTAAAATATTACAATATGGATTATGTATATTGTCAATAAAATAAATTAAATTTGTTATTAATCATTTTAGATAACAATCGAGACAGAGTCACACTTCGAGCTTATTCTGAAAATTATTTTAACATTGCATTATCTTTAAAAAGAATTTCCAAAAAATAATCAAGGCTTTGCGGCTGAATTCTCTCAGTTTAACAATAAAACTTAACGCACAAATAACAGCTTACCTTTAGTACGAATCTTGGACAATCGTGTTTGAGAAAATAAAACTTTTCTGGTATTTATTACAGTAACGAAATATTTTGCAAATTTTTATTTATATGCATGTGCGCGCTTCCCTTGCTGGGTAAGGAATGAACACGGATATTTTAGACTGTCGTATTTTATGTATTATTTCACATTCATTGTTGCTGTTATAAAATATGAATTTTGTTTATTTTTCCTTATTTTACTTGCTTAAGATCTTATCTTACATGACCAATTCTTAAGATAAACGAAAGAAAGCAAACGTTAATATATTTTTATGACATTTAGTTGTCGAACATTTATGACATTCCTTAAAGGTAACATGAATTACCTAGTACCTAGTATTGAATATATATATGCAAGGGAAATGTTTAACAAAGTCCTTTATAAATTCCTTTGCATTAATTTTTGAAAATCACACTGACACCTGAAAATCTAAGTTTATTTATACCTATGTAAGAACGGTTATTAAGTAAGTAAATTATTCAAGAATTAAATTTTTTATTTATGTTCTCGTGTTGACTTTTGCAAACTTTTCAAAGTATATGATACACGTGTAGACCTATTTATAGTACCTCACGAGGGTGTAACTAGAATTTTGTCGATGTATTTTCATTGTAAATTCAATTCAAATCCCGTTATATGAGACGAAAACGCTTAGTGGACACTCTGGAACATAATAATATACAATTCGCTAAAAAAACAGTTTGAGCGAGGGTGCACGGGAAACAATTTCGCGGTTCTCTTCCCCATGGCATTATTAGGGTCTGGCGGAGAAGTGATACTATTTGGAATTCCTTAGGGTATCAAAGGGGAGTTACAGAATGAAAACTGCTCATGTGAAAATGCTTTCATTGCTTTTTATGCACCGCCGCTGGCTAGTAATATGTTTTGTTGTATTAGGGGGAGGGGAATATTATCTCTTGGCAAAAGCTCGATTGTTTATATACCCTATTGTCTTGTTATTGATGGGCTATAAAAGTACTAGAGTCTTGATGAAGGGAAAGTGCATAACGATGAGAGATATTACCTACTCTCAATCATTTTTTTTCGTAATTATTGAGACTTTATTTTTGGGGAACTTAAAATTGTTAAGGTTAATGGAAGTGCAAAGTACACTTGCATTAAGATATTTTAAACTTGACTTGAAACAAAATAGACTCAGACTTCGGTCTTAAGACAGAATAAGCCGCGAAATTTTATTTTCTTGCAATATAATATTTATTTTCTATATTTAAGAAATGTGTATTCTTATATATGAGAAAGAAGATATAGGTTTTGTTTGTACAGTTTGACTTATAAATTTATTTAAATTTTCACACCAAAGTTTGTGTGGTTTCTTACTTTTTAAATATGTATTTAAAAACCTTAATTTTAGAATAAGTGACGTCATTTTTGGCTACGAACTAGAACTTAAATTGACTATTCGCTTGGTAATTATCTAATTAGTTCACAAATCTTGGATATCGATTCTAATTTTAATGTCATTAGCTAGGTATTTAAAGCAGTTTAGGCACTTATTTAGCACTATATAACCATAATAAAATGTAAATGGTTTCTTTTAAAAATAAAGCTACTATGCTACTAGTACTATAGTAATAATTTTATAATCAAGCAAATGTCGTATATTTATACCTACTCAAATAATTAAATAAAGTAACGAATCGCTATAGTCTGACACCCTTTTTGAGTAATGACGTTTGATGTTCTACTTAGTGCAGGGAATGCTTGAAAGAGCAGTTGCATAAATTTGGCTAATTTGACACGCAGAACGGGGAGACAATCAAAAATCGTAGGGACCATGCGCCTACAGCAATACCACCCCTCCGTTCAACGTAATTGCACAAGCGACCCTCAAAAGATAACTATTATGGTTTTAATATTACGAGATCGTACGTCAAAGAGATCATCATAATTAAATTACAACTCAGCAGGTAGTTATCGTTAAAGCATTAAATAGGAAAATACCGAAAGAATATGTCATGTATTTAAAAGTACATAAAAGTTTTTTCATTTTAAATCTGTAAAATTATCAATTGACTTTTAAAATCGTTACTTCTATCATTTTTATGGCATTATTTATGAGGATGCGTGGTAGTTGCGCTAAAACTACTTAGGTACCGAATAAATTAGGTTGAAGTTTTTAATATAAGTAGCATACACTCTTTATCCAAATTTATTACTTGGTTTAATACATAGTATATTATACTTTTGTATTAACCGCTAGGCGCCCTTAGTTCGTAAGTGTTCTTAAGTGATCAGCGCCGCGCTTGAACCTCGCGTTAATTTATAATTTAATAAATTAAGGTAAAAAAATCTTTAAAAACAAGCTTTTATTTAAATGCGCTAAAAAGAAAAAATAAACTTTTACACTATAACTTTACTGTCAACTTATAACATTTCAAATTCAACATATTTGACACAATTTATATGTTTTAACAGCTTGTCGCGAGATTTAAGTACCTACTCGTAATTTTAAAA
>JADANM010003811.1:3283868-3296105 GCA_026213755.1 Eurema hecabe | reverse complement strand
TACTCTTTTTTTAGTGTGCAGTCGGGTATTTTGTTTTTTTTAATAATTATTATGGCATTATTTATGAGGATGCGTGGTAGTTGCGCTAAAACTACTTAGGTACCGAATAAATTAGGTTGAAGTTTTTAATATAAGTACACATACACACACACATACACTCTATCCAAATTTATTACTTGGTTTAATACATAGTATATTATACTTTTGTATTAACCGCTAGGCGCCCTTAGTTCGTAAGTGTTGTTAAGTGATCAGCGCCGCGCATGAACTTCGCGTTAATTTATAAGTTAAAATACGCCTCAAAATATAAAATAGCAAATCGTTCATAAGGTTATAGTACGCGTCATTTATGTTTAGCGATTTACGAGAATAGCTGCGCATCGGTAGAATCGCGCTCGTAATTGACGTATTAGTGCGAGAAAGACAACACGACTGGGACAACCAATCAACGTTCGCGCACCCGACGATCACGCGCCCCGCGCGCTACGTCGCTACCTCGATGCCTTATTTTTGACTTCTGCGCAAGTTTCGTTCAGCGCTAAAGATTCGTGACGCGTACAATTATATCTATAATTAGAAACTCCTAAAACGAGCGTGGTCAACATTCTTTAATATTTGTTTTTGAATTCACGTATAGTTTTGTTCTTTTTAATCTTCAAGCATTTTGGGAAAAGTTGATTCGATTTATTTCAGAAATGCTTTGGTGAAATCTGTAGTAAATAGCCTTACACTCAAAAAGACAGGCTTGGCTATAATTAAAAAAAAAGAAATCCAATGAAAACTATGTAAACTATTAATAATGATAACATTACTTTTATTTAAGCCAAGTTTGATTTAAGAAAGTAAAGATGTGAAGGGAAGGGCGTCGTAGCCACTTCATACATACCGAGAACAACGAACTTTTTTATTGTGTTTTTTCTTACATCGCCCAGGACAACGAAGTTGGTAACTTAACTTTCGTCCGTTTTCGTTACACTTTATTCCATCTCGCTCGCACTCGCTGTGCCGCAACGTGCGCGAGCTGCGCTGTAGTTTTTGTAGTATGGCCGTACACTCGCAGCGTCGTTTGGCTTATAAGTTATAGGGTTGCCAGATTGTATAATTGTGTATAATCCGACGCGATGGTTGATTGTATGTAGGATCATTATTTATTTATATATAATACTGCTTATAACATTGTCTTGAAGTTGAATTTAATTAAAGGTTTTTTTTGGAAAGTTGTCACTGTAATACATCAGCCTCATTTGTAAATTATTGTAAATCAACTTGCCGTTACGGCCATTATTATATGAATTTTCATGAGGCGCCATTTTACTATAACTACTGATGTTAAACAAGCTTACTTTAAAGTTAAATAGCTTAATAAATATTATATTGCTAAAAGGACTAGCACGAAAGGTTAGAAAAAAGTATAAAATCTATGTAAAATATTTTATACATTAATCTGGCAGCCCTAAGTTTAACTAATGACTGCATTCAAACCGGTCCGCGCTCACGCTCAGCCTTGGCACAACCGTTGCTAGAGAGTAACGTATGCGTCACGTTAATTCTGCGCGCTCGTGTCAAACTTTTTGGATTGATAAAATGAAACAAAAACATTATATATATCAGTGGTGATGAAATAAAAAAGTGTGCTGTGTGTGTTAAAGTACCTTCGTAAAACCGAGCCAAAGTTTCAAAGTGAAAACAACGAACGTTAAATTAAGTGAAGTGTGTGACAGTTAAGTTGCAGTAAAGTATTTGTTTACTCAAAATGGTACAATAGACGTGTTTTTGGATTTTAATAAGGAAATATTAGAAAGTATTTAAAACTACGAGATGGGGAACAACCGGTTGCTTTCACCGTTTACTTTGACGCTGATTTGTACAGGTAAGCGGAATAAGTTGCCTACTTACTTTCTGAGTCACCTTCGTCCCCGCTCCGCACTCCTCTATATCATGATTTCTATTGGTTGATCAGTGCATACTTTATACTTCGGGAGGTATAATATAGTATTGCATTCTTTTTATACCAAATAACTTCTAAAATGTCTTTTATGCAAAAATAGTTGTATTCAGTAATAGGTAAACAAAGGACCAACTGTCGCATCCGATGTGGCGCTCAAAATATAATCCATAACAATCGTTATAAAAATGCCATGAATATTATCATCCTTCTATACCAAATTTTATGAAATTTATATTTTGTGCTAATTTTGCAGTCCTATGTTATGTCAGATAATCTTTGAATTTATTCATTTTTACTAAAAAGGCCAACCGTATTTAACATTCGGAATATATTGTATTTTATGGCGAGAATTCTAATCTTGTTGCTCTTTTTCTGTTCTCGGAAAGGACATTGTTTCCTTTGTATATTAGTCTTTGATGACAGGTAATTTTATTATGTGATTTTTTAAAAAATATACTTCGAAAGTACACAGAAAAACGTTTACTTTCCGCTATGTAAATTGTATACAATGCTAAAAGAGGTAATTAACATCTCTTTTTGTCGGTGCTCGACTTCGGGCATCGCTAGATATAATCATATAATACGTACATATATTTTTATTTCTAGCGAAATTTCTTCTATTGCCGAAAATGTTTATATTTTAAAAACCTTATGTCTAACAAAATGTAGGTAGCTGGAGTAACTCCCGCCTTAAATTCGTTCCCTTTAAGTAAAAACATATTTGAAAGTTGTATAATGCATAATAATTAAACTTTTATCATTTTCTTTTGTACACTTTATATTACGATAAAAGGATGTCTTTGAAATTCTTGAGTTTTAGAATTTCAACAGAATCGGTTACAGTCTCAGGGCCGTATTGAATAAATATTGAATAGCATGCAAACAGACAGACAAATAGGCACCAAAAAGCTCAATACATAGTTTGTATCGTAATGTTTTCGACAATTACTTCATCACGTTTCCTAAGAACTATATATATAACTAGATAGATATCTCGCGTTTGTATAAAAACTCCAATGTGTTAATTGAAATACGGCTAGTTGTTCTAACGGTAAAGTGTAACAGACAGACACAGTAAATTTACAATATAAGTTAGGTTAGAGTGATCATATTTTACTAATTAACTATAATTATAGTCAATTAATTATTATTCATAGAGTTCGAATAGAACTCGGAATTCATTTTAATTGAAGCAATTATGCCATTTAATGACTGAAAATCAATTATTGTTATGATATTATATATAATATGTTGTTCATTTTAATGTACCGTGTACTATAACCATTGGTACTTTAAAACATTCCACGAAGCATCTTAGAACGAAAAATGTAATTAACTTAATAGTAACTTGGAGCATGCTTGTGTAGTCTTAACGGAACGTACAAGTAGCTCATTAAAGGATTTATCAAAATCAAGTGATTATCTGATGAAATGAAACCATAAAACAACCGTGAAAATAGATATAGCTGTAACAAAGAATGTAAAGAGTTTCATAAAGACAACAAAATTGCTAAAAAAATTCCTTGTTAATGTAAACTTGGGAATATTTTATCTACTGAAGTATATTCGTGACAACAAAGCTGAGCAACAGCTTGTTAAATTAAATAAAGGTCACTAAGTACTACTGGTTTAAACAATGAACAGTTTATGAAGTCAAACGTATTTGACTTTGATACAGAAGCTACCAAATGTTAAATAACTACAATGAAAAATAGTTAGGTAACAAATACGTCTATCCAAGGTTTGGAAGAACATTGTTCGCGAATCACAAGAACGCAATAATGCGGAATGAATCTCGCAAGAATACCAGAATGTAAAACTACAGAACTTACATATTAACTAAAATATATCCTCACATAATATAGACGCTAAAATTGAAATTGAAATGTGGTATACCTGTGTGATTTTGGAATGAAAAGACTGAATCATGCCTAGATAAACAAACACAAAGCGTGTAAAATATGTCCCGTCCCGTATACGGCGTGGCGACTCGCGTCAGGGGATATTCGAGTTGCATATTATAGTAGTCTTCATATTATTATTGTCTGCGTCCAGACTTACAACTTTGTAGATTTATAATTGTAATATATCACAATACAGACAATACTCAGCGTTTTTACCAGATTAGTAGCCAATCTCGTTGCAATAAAAGCAATTTAAATAAAGGCAATAAAGGCATATTTTTTAAGATTGTTTATTCTTTTACTAACATCCTAAACTTTAGCCAAAGCAAAAATTCATAGCTTCTTACAACTTTTTTCACTATAATATTTTTAAGCAATAAACGTCTTATTTTACGTCTTCCGAAGATTGTTTTTCGATCGATGTTTCGGTTATAAAAATATTATAGTTTAGTCTTTACGTTATGACCTTTCCTGATCAACTCCCGCATACTTACATACTCGTAAGAAACATATCCAGAAGTTATGAATTTTGTTAGTTTATGTTGTTAAAGCAGATTTGTTCGTCGTTCTGACTGGTTCATGACAAGGTTGCTGCTAGGATTCCAAAGTGTCTCGGCTAACTAAATAATAATTGTAGAAATATGAGGTAATTCTCACGTACTTCAATTTTCGTTGTTTCTAGTATACTACTTGATACATTTACTAAGCGTCTTATTTTAAATTGTTTAAGAAGGTGGGTGTATATATTGCAAAATTTTGAACCTGGTTTATAGAAATAGAAATTTTACCTATAGAACCTCTGTGTTAAAGGCGTGGTGCCTTCGTCGTTGGAATATTCTGATGTTCTTTGTAAAGGAGTAAATACTTTACAGGTTGGAAAGTAATAAGTTAAAGTATGTTACCATTTAAAAAATACATTCATATTAAAATAAATTTGTTGATAAATTGTATTGTCACACTTCTATTTAGTGTATAGATTAACTTGATAACATTACATTACTTGTTAAAATATTGTATACACATTTATATTTCCTTTGACCGCATCTGTAAATGAAGCAAATAATTATGTTTGAAGTGCATCAGTTCAAACACAATTACTGTCGTTCACGTATAAACGTCAAAACTAATGTTATAATCAAAGCCAGCTTTCTATAAATACATATTATTATGAAATTAGTTAAATTATTGAAACATACGATTTGTAAAACTGAGTCATGTTCGTGTGACATTTGTGATTTGGTGTATGCAGTGATAGAAATATGGGCACATGTAACACTGTCAAATATTATACATTGATGATAGCTAAAAGCTATTTATGTAGAGTTTAGACTTTACCATGTTAAAGAGGGAAATTGGTTATAGAGGTACATTGAAATGCAATTTAATCCGTAGTCCAATAAACTAATTGCTCGGTCATAGCGTTTAACGTTGAACTCTGTGTTTGTTATTTTGTCGCGACATTGCAATGCCAAAACAGAACAGAATTTATAAGCTTAAGCTTTAACCAACGTTGAATTGAATTACTTCAGACATTTGACGTAAGGGAAATAACATTTTGGTTAAATCTTCGACGCACGGAAGTAAACCATCGTTAGTAAAATGTAAATCTCACACGTTCACTTCATTTTCGTTGCGACGTTTTGCTGTAGAGTTCTGCGTATCAAATCGTAAATTGTTATGTTATTGCAGCAATGTACTTAGACTCTAAAGTGTGCATCTAGGTCTTGTGTGTAAGCTCTCCGCTCAGCCACCTAGATCCGTTAAATGTGATGACACAATTTTTTCCGTGCAAATATGTATGGCTTCAGTCTCTAGGTAACTACATGTTTCTGATTATTTCGATAACATTTTATGAGTGCCGCAGGGTAGTTTGTGTCCCATACGAGATGTGAGGGTAATTTAACTGCTATTTAATTTCTAAACACAACAATTTTGGTTCAAATAATTTTTTGTAGTTGCATAAATAAAGTTAGAGAGTTTTTAGCTCCTATGCATTCTTATATATACTCAATGGATTTGATGCGGTTTTCTTTTATAAAGTGAGTGAGTGATGAAGTGAGAGAGATCTTCTTGATGCTTTGTCCCAAGTTTTAGAGATGTTTAAAGAAGCTTGTCAAACCGCTTTTTAAAACTTGTCAATTAACTTTTTTGGCTACACAATCAAACAATTGCTTGATTGTTTAGCCAACAAATAAAAAAACGTCTAAGCAAAAAAAAACATAACAAAATTGCATGAAAATATTTATCGTAACAAAATGAAATTTGCATAGCTGGCTTTATAATATAACATGTTTCATATTTACAGAACATGGATTCTAAAGATTTCTCTATAAAATTTAATATTAAACATTGTATGGACTAAATGTTTTTATCCGGTATAGTTGCTTAGACTCGGTAAACTTTAAACATTCAGTAGACAGCTAGTTTAATTAATATATTTTTAGTTTATGGGGTTTTGTCGCTTCCTAATATGTGTATAATATTAATTAAATCGAACTTAAGCATGCTAACGGTTATCAGTTAATGGGTTAGTACCTAGATTAAAAAAACGAATTGAATAGGCTTTCACAATTTTGTGTTAAACGTTAAAATATTTTCATAATGAGAGGATAAATAAAATGTTGCGCAAATAAAATACTATAACCCCGTTTTGTTTAAACAAAAGGTGTGTAGTAAATTTTCTAATTTAAAGAGCTTTTCTTTATGGAAAATTAGTAACATGAAATTGTGGTTGAAAGAGTGAAATCGAGTTTGATAATACCGGTTTGGAAGCAGGTGCGCGTAGTCATCTCGACAAGGCACACTTTTTGTGGACGGTTCTACATTAATGCATTTCGAAATTATATTCCAAGGTTCATTTATATTTTAGTTCATTAAACTTCATTTATTTGCAAACGTTCATAAATAGGTACATATAATAATATTATGATTTTCGTTATATCTCGTAATTCGATAGAGAGTTTTAAATTTAACGATGAAATTTTTCTAGTTTTCCAGGAAAATTTTAAACGAAATTTAAAAAAAACAATCTTTGTCCCAATATTGGTTCGCTCGCTTTTTGTAAATATTGGCGTTCTGAATGTAAAATCCTTCTCATAGCTAACTTTTATTACCCAAGTCATTGCATTTCATAACATATGAAAACTGACGCTCTCTTCATTACAATATAAAACTTAATTTAATTAAAAACTTTTTCTAAACTAGACGGTGTTGTGACTTTTATGGCGTTTGCCTAGAACCAGTTATTCAATTGTTAGTTATTGGTTTATTATATTAACTACCTACCTTATCAATCGAAATCTACCAATAATTAATCCATTAAGAAGTTTTGGATTAAAGACTAATAAGCATCGACATTTTTTTAGAAACTCTTGCATTTTTAATACTTATCTAAGAATTGTAAGAAGCATAAAAGTAACGTGGTAAGAAGTAAGTGACAAAAATAATGAAGTATAATCTGTTTAAGCGCCTGCTTACCGTTCACTTTGTTGAGCTCACCTTTTCTCAGAATTAACTTTGTTAGAGCACAAAAATATTAAAGTTATATTGAATAACGAAATTCTACTAATATTAATCTACGTTACGTTACGTTATGTTTATTAAAAGAGTATTCGCAATAAAAATTTTCACTGCTTTGTTTATTACGCATTGCAGTAAATCACTATAGATGTGTATTAAATTTAATTGAATGCTTGTAAATTACATATACCTAATAATAATATTAAATTAAAAAATTAATAAACCCCCAACAGACAGAAACGTAAAACTTATAAAAGTTGTTGTTTATTGTGATGTACAACTCATACCTTAACCTTATCCTTTCATTTGATACCCCACTTGAGCATATTTGCAGACAAAAATTTCGGTTTTTCTTCCCCACTTTAACCCCCCATAACTTTTAAACGGCTGAATCGATTTTCATCAAACATGTCTATGAACACACGCCCGTAAACCACCTGTAATACAAAAAAAAACTAAATTGAAATCGGTTCATTCGATGATTCGGGAGCTATGATGCCACTGACAGAAAGACAGACAGACAGACACGTCAAACTTTTAACACCCCTCTTTTTGCGTCGGGGGTTAAAATGATAATTTAGGTAAAAAGGAAAGTGATTTGTTATGATTATAGTGAATAATATAGAATGCACGGATTTCTGTAAACATGTACCAAGAAATTTAAATAATTAATTAATTGTTTTACAAAATGCTAGCTGCAGTTTAGCCGCATTGCATGTATTATAACTTTATAAGTCATTATACACATAAACCCTTCTCTTGAATTCTCTTTATCTGATAAAAAACCGCGTGAAGATCGGTTGCGCAGTTTTAAAGATGTAAGCAGTAAGCACACAGATGCAGACAGAAGAAAGCTTTGTTTTATACTATGTAATGCTATTATTGCCTGTTGAATACTAAAATTTAAACTGTTATCAGCATACATCATTTACATATTTTACATGTAATGGTTGAAAGTTGTATGTTGTTACGATTTCGGCTTTATTTTTGAATGGCTGGCGTAATTAGTTTAAAACGTTGGTTCGTTGAACTTGATGCGCGACTTCTTTAGTAGAGATTCTTTTATAAAGGCATTCCGCGGATTCCACTTCAATTCCCTTTTGTCCCATAGCAGTTCTCTAGTTTTTCCGATCAATTAAATGTTTTGATGAGTGATAGATGAAGCTGCCCCGTACCATCTAACAATACGAGATCAATTGTTCATGGGATCGTGACCTTCTCAATTGAAAACGTTAATAGAAGTCTGCTTTCGAGATACACCGTTAATTGTTATACCTGGGCGTGGGTTTATTGGAGTTGCTCGATAACAATAACTGCAGACTGCGAGTCGCGAATTGCAATTTTCTTTGTGATCTTCGAACTGATATGCGTATTTTATTAAACTAGCTACAAGCTACGTTAACAAATTTTATATTGTATTCATTGTTCTGGCTGTGCTTTATTATTATTTCAAGGCGTAGCTTAGTAGTAAATAAACTTATCATATTGCCGAAATTGTTCCACACATACTTAATTATTCATAACGGTATAGAAATGAGGTCACACTAAAAAATATTCATAATAATCGACTACAAAGAACCAAAGCATGACGTGTTTTACCCGCGTAATTTCCAAACATGATTTTTAGGGTTTACGTCTTGAAAACCGATCTCTCAATGTTCGACCATCACCGTCCTCGGTCTAGAATTGCACATATACATTAATTGAACAACAGCATTAATTGAACAAAAATCATTATGTATAAAAATTTTGTTTTTTTTTTCCTCGGTGGAACCCTATTCCATAAGTCGTCTGTCACCACTTAACAATGTTCTGTTGATTATTGTAGTTTTTGTCTGTATTTTGGCAAATCTTAAACTTAATCTGTTTTTTTTAATATACCTATTTGCAAACATTTTTTACCTCACTGTAATTAATAGAGCTCATTATCATCTTAACCTACATTCCCTTTCATCGCGTTCAACTGAATTTTTACCTTAAGTTGAAATATTGTTGTGAGCGTTACAAACGGTGTTCTTCATGAGGTAAACGCACTCGAAGAAACTGACTTGGCTCAAGACAATGGGCGGACGGTTGCACGCCACAATTTAGTTAATACAATACGCGTTTGTTCTCACCTTTTCGTTCCCACTATCGTATTCGCAGAACATTTTCTCATTACTTACTTTTTATAATGCACTAGCGGTAGCAAAGAGCTCTGTTTCGCTTCATATTTTTCTAGTAGTCTACCAGACAGTCAGACATCTCTCACCATAAACCAGTAAGCTGCGTACCCAAGTTAATGTTGTTTCTTTTCCAACCGACCGCTCAACTTCTTTTAATTAAATCAAGCAATTTCATTTAAACATTGCACTTTTTAAGAATCTTTTAATTTTAGTCCATAATTCCATTCTAGGTTTAAAAATAAAAAAAGCTATCTTTAATTATGATGAAATTAGTTGAGGCAAAGCGGTCCGCGAGAAACGTAAAGGGTCATATAATTAGAAAGTAAAATTGAGATTAAATTAACATATTCTCTAAAAATCTGCCCGCTATCCAAGCTTGGGAAGTTATAATGAAGATAGAAAACATTGGTTATTATATTAGTTCAATTCTTGCCCAATCTAAACATTCACATTTTGAAAGTAGACCGTATATTTCAAACAATAATAATTGTATTGCAGGGCGATATTATTTTATTATTGTAAATATAATGTTAAAAATTAGTACATAAGATCTACGTTTATCTTTAGATACATATTTCATTTAATGTTTCTTTTTATTTTGTCAAATTGGGTAAAGTTGATTGCTTTGGAAGTCACAATTTGTCTTGTACTTACGCTTTCAACGTAAATGTTTTTGTAAGTAGGTACTAGTTCAAAATGACCGCACAATTGTAGTTTATTTTAGTCGTAGGTGACTGCTTATAATTAAAATATGTTTTTATGTCAACGCATTTCTTTGCATGTTTTGTTAAATGGTTTCATGGCTAGGAATGGCTAGCCTAATGATGCCTAAATGATAATTTATGTATGCTAGCCAATTACATACTTTTTTATTTTTTGATTTTGCAGTCACACACACGTGACATCACGACGTGACACTTGATATATGTATAATAAGTGATACTATGTTAAACAAAATGTAATAAATAAAATAAAAATAAAATAAAAAACACTTTATTGACCAAAAGTATACACTACATTATAAAAAAAACACACAATATAGCCAATTGGCGGCCTTATTGCTAGGAAGCAATATCTTCCAGGCAACCAAAACAAGGCGGTAAGAAAAAGTTATGAAGTAAAGTAGATATAATACAAAGCGACAAATATAATAAAGTGCATAAATAGATACATATATTAACGCGACAGACAAACATAAAGATAACTATACATAGATATATACAACTATATGAAAAAAAGGAATATCTAAAGAGTCCAGTGAAGATTAAGGGGAGGAGAGACATAAAGAGAAAATATAAATTAATAATGGAGAAGTGGTTAAAAAGTGAAAAAAAAAAAGAAAGTAAACTATAATAAGGTGCCTAAAAAATAATTTTTCAATTGTGCCTTGAAGCTGCTAATAGTTTGGGCTTTGCGGATGTTAACAGGTATATTTTAAGTTTATGTAATATTTTTAGTTTGGCAATACATATTATTATAATGTGATACATATTTATATTACTACCTCGCACTCAATAAGTGTGAGATTTTTATATTCCTAGTAAACGGAATATATTTCTCTTTTCTTGTTTAACCTTTATTATAAATTTCCCCAGGGTAAAAAGACCGTTTAATTTTCCTATTTTATATTAGTTGCAAATACGACGGCAACTGAATTCTCAATAATTTTTATTTGTCCCGTTAATTCGTGTCTCGGAATGCTGTTGCACTAAAATTTCAATCGAAAAACAATAAATTTATTCATTGTTGCAGCTGCCGCGGTTCATTATAAAAAGCCACAGAAATAGACTCGTGTCCTTAAGTCGTGAAGTATCCGATAAGTTAGGGATTTTTTGCCTGTTTTTAATGAGTAACTCTCGACATGTGTGAGGACTGGCATCGCAACATGTGGCATCCTCCGCTTGCTGTCGCGAACATCCGGGAACGCTACTATTTCAGTACCTCCATGAATTGATTTTAAGTTTATACCTATAAACACCTACAAGCATACGGGGGGTACATTAATAATATTCGTCCTTACACAGTAACACATGAAATTGGTGTTTTGTCGTACTGGCCACTTTGATCAAAATATCAAATAAGTATAATATATAATAAATAATATCTTTGATTAGGAATTCCAATTCCAAATATAATGTTTAAAAGTGTAATTATTTTTTTTTCTCTGTGTCTTCGCGTCACCCAGTTTACAAAAAGGAAAAGTTGATATATCGCGTTATTTAAGAGTACTAGTTTCAACGTGGCAGCAGTGCTGCCGAGACGGCAAAAGAAAACACATTGCGTGTTTTTTCAACATTTACTAGTTCTGGATAATTGACCTGCTATATTGTTGTATTCAACCAGCAAAATAATGAAGGGACTTTAAATCGAATAATGATAAGTAGATCCTGTACAATAATCTAATACACTCATAGCAATGGCTGAGCTAAGCGCACAAGCCAAGTCCTGCTTTAAGCGAAAATTTATTAACACAAGTAATTATTATTAAAAAAACAAAATACCCGACTGCACACTAAAAAAAGAGTAATTATGTCTTTATCCCGTGGGACTTTTAGGATAAAATGTATCCTATGACACTCCCGTAATCAAGACAAATCTAACGATACCTCATACATCAAAATCCATCAAGCCGTTTAGGCTACAGGAGGTCACAAAGGAAAAGACATACATACATACTTACATACACTCGAAAAACATTACC
>JADANM010003811.1:3236482-3283768 GCA_026213755.1 Eurema hecabe | reverse complement strand
GTGTTTTTTCAACATTTACTAGTTCTGGATAATTGACCTGCTATATTATTGTATTCAACCAGCAAAATAATGAAGGGACTTTAAATCGAATAATGATAAGTAGATCCTGTACAATAATCTAATACACTCATAGCAATGGCTGAGCTAAGCGCACAAGCCAAGTCCTGCTTTAAGCGAAAATTTATTAACAAAATTACTTGTGAGCGTTTGGTAGTCTAGTGCCGGCGTCGTTCAATATAGCTTTCTCAACCCTCGCCTTACCATAGATGCCTTTTGTCAACAACTGCAAACAATAATGGAAAATCATACCAAGGCTTGTCAATCGCTCTAGGTCATCCCTGATTCAAGACGCTCTATTGTTGTTTTAAAGCAACATGTAAACATATGCCAGTGGGAACTCAAAAAAAAACAAGCTAGGTACAATTAATAAGCAACATATTTTTTAACTGTTGTAGTTATTGATATTTTTTGAATTAAGACTAATAATAATATCTGAATATGTGCATTTCTAAAATATTCTAGCAGTTACCAAATGCATAAAGTTTTTTGGATCTGGGATTTTGCAGTAACAATGCAAATATAAGCAGGTACCCAGTTTAGGTTAAAAGGAAATACAATAAAAGAACCTCGTGGTGCTTTCATTCGTGTTTCTATAGAAGTATTAATTCTCCATTAACATAATAGATAAGTTGTATAGGTTAAGATGTGTAGGACGCGGTCCTCAGGTAAAAATATCACGTTTCATTGTGGCTGCGCAAGAGCAAGTTAGTCGATCAAACGTAGTGTGAGAGAGAGAGATAGGATATGGTATGTAGTTCGCGGGGAAAGGGGAGAAGGGAACTGGCTTAACAGGTAAAGAAACGGGCCTCGTGGCAACTGCGCCGTGCGTGAATCCAAATAACGAAGATGCAACATCAATTTATGAGACGTCTAGAGTCCTAAAATAGTAACCAGCTACTATTAATTAATTGAATTGCGATGGTTATATTTAAGCTACATGCAAGGTTTTTTACTACTGTACTGCTTTTCTTCAAGTACAAGACGTACAGAGAACTAAATAAAACTTAAGTAAACAAATGATTTATCAGAACGAATAAGAAAAATTCTCATGTTTTTAATAGTTTCAACAAGGAAAAAGTTGGAACATCAAATAAAATGAATTTATTTGACATTAGAAAGTGTTTACATAACTAACAGTATATTATAATGTCAACACTCGACACTTCATGTTACGAGTAAGCTCGGACTTAAAAATGTTGTATTTCTTGTTGTCAATGTGTAATTATAAACAAAGTGGTAAAATAACAAAACATGAAAAAACTTGTTTTATAAAAATATTGTCCTCTTGGTAAGGTAACAAAGATAAAGCTAGATTGCGAAGTAGTGCACAAAGTATACAACGCTTAGATATGAAAAAATAACGTAATGTATTAATATTAGTGTACACGATAACATTACATTAATATTGATGGCGTTTTCAACGTAATTTTTTTCCTTAAAATAGCATGATGTATCTACTGTTTCAATTACCTGGTATGTTTATTCTGGTGACGAACGAGACTTACACGTAAAATTGTGCCGGGCCAAAATCCAATATGGAATTGAAAAATAAAAAATCTACAATTATAATAATAGGGCCGTTTGGTAATTTTATCTTATTGACCGTTACTGTCCTGGTATGGACACTGAAACCGTATGCTTCGTAGCTAGGTCGCACTACTTCTGCGTATAATCTTCATCCAATTAAGGCTAAATAGCTAGGTCGCATTGCAGGAACAATTTGTAGAACATTTCTTTATACAAATTATTTTGTTTTAAGTTTTTATTAAAACGCTCTTTAATTTGTTTTATTTCTTGAACAATGGGTAGTCACCAACTTTCTTATATTCAGTGTTTCTATTTCAAACATAACGCTTGAAATAGAAAAACTGATTGGAATATGAATTTTATTGTAGTGATGGACGAAATATTTTTTTAGCTGTAGAATGAAAGTATTTTTGGGTCATTTGGTAACAACATTCTTGTTTTTTTTATATTTATGTAAAACTGAAGCATGTTAAATGCGTGAAAATTATAAATATGTATACGATTCTTTCGCAGCTACGTTAATTAATCCTTATCGCCATGTTGATGTAGTTCTCAATATAATACATATTTTCTCTTACACGAATAACGAAATTTGATTTTAGTTATCTTAAACCTAGAGTATAAATTACTTAGAGCAAAGTTTGCACTTGAAGGAGTTTGCACTTACAAAGTTTGTTGCAGATTATTATTATAACATAAGCTAGTATGTATCCGATATCAAAGCGTATTTGCACAAAAGATGAAATATTAGCCATAAGAATTAATTATTTTTCGATAGCTGCCATTTTGTTTTTTCGCGGACTTCTTTCGCTGATGATTCTCTCTAATAAATCACGGCGTGATGTTTTATATTTTTTCTAATTATAAATGAATTATTTCCATCACAAAATGTATTTTTTGATTCGCACCATTAATTCCGGAGATCAGCGCGTTCAAACGGACAAACAAACTCTTCTACTTTATATTATATATGTGTCAGAAAAAATATCGATTGTTAGTGGACTACAGTAGCTTTACTCCGAACACAATCGACGTCGGTTTTTAGTAATTTCGATATGAAGTAGTATAAAATGTTTGTTTATGTTTCAACAAATATACGATGAAGTGATGTGATATCCGATTATTCGATAGAGAAGCTTAAGTTCCATAACTCTGTTAGTGGTATCTAAATTTTTCCATATTGACGACGATAGCGTTCGAGTTGAGCTACTGGTTCTAAGACCGAGGTCGTCTTGGTACATTGATTGAGACGCAAATCCGCTGAATAATAAGATTGTAATTCCGCCCACGCTCCTTAAACATCTCTACAAAGTTACAAACTTAATCATTTTATTTTTCCTAAAAGCTTCTTCTTAAATTAGAAATCTTCACACAATGTTTAAAATTATTTAGAGTAAGTATACGTATATATACATATTATACGTATATTATATGTATATTATACGTGGGACACTCAGAAAGTTTTACGACACAAACAGTTTTGCGACATATATGTTCTTTTAAGGGCTTTCTTCATCAGCCTCTATGCAAAGTTTTATGCATCTGAACCAAACTCCTCGTATACAGCCTCCTCAAACGCAGAGAGCGCATCATCCAGCGACGAAAATTATATCTTTTGAGTAGAATTTTTATTTTTGGAAATCTCAGGGATGTAAGGAAAGTGATCCAGAGGTTTGACCGCTGTCCCTCCTTTTGATTTCAGTGTGAATGCGCGTGTGTGTAGTGTTGGTGCAGTAGTCCGCGAAGCCTTGTGTTTTTTCGGTTGTTGCTCACCCCACAGAAAACTTGTACTTGGGCATTTGATAGTATACCATTTGGTTTTAATGCTTCTTTGGTTTTATAAAGGTTTTGACAACAAGTAGGCAACTAAATTGAAAAATATCGCAATCAAAATCTTTTCCTAGCTTCTAGGTTACTTTACTTAAGTAGATGTTCATTCGTTTTGAAACGCCCAAACCGTAGACTGGCGCTTTGTTTCTGGATCATATTGATAAATCCAAATCCAGGATTAATTAATTAACCTTTAACGATTTTCTATACACGCCGAGACGAGTCTGTTTCTATGTTATCTATCATATCTTGGCACTACCCTTGCCTGCTTTTGAACATCGGTAAGCTTTTGCAGCGCGTGTATAATCTCGCGAAAGCTTCCCGATCAAATTCGCAGTATATACTGAATTTGTTTTTCAATGAGACACGATAATTTTAATTTGCTCGCAAAAAAATTGGATGAAAGTTTGGAATTTGAAATGAACTTATTTATACCCATAAATAATCATATTAAAAAAAGTATAATTGGCGAGTCTCACATGCGTCAAAACTTTTTTTCGCAAAACTTTCTGAGTGACCTAGTATGATTGTTGAATAAATGTTTTGAAACGTTCCATAATTAACTGAGGACACTGGTCTAAGTACTTAATAATTTTCGTTTTAAACTGTTATGGCTATACCATAGGTTATCGGAAATCAATGTAATATGAGTTTCACGACACAAGTACATGCGTGATGTGCGTATCAAGGTCTGTAATGGTAGCCACAAGCTGCAATCCGACACATTGTATGCCCGCATACTCCCACGATCTTCGGTTACCATACGTGTGTATGTGTCCCCTTCACACTAAAGCACTTAAAACAATAGCTTCTTGTTCTTCTTATTATCAATGCGTAACACGTGTGTCTCTATGGGCCGCTAACCAGGCTACGGACTCTGGTGAGACCGTTGAAACGTTAAAATTTAAATACACAACCGATGTATCGACATTACAGAATGCTTCATTATTTGTTTTCTTAACCGAGACTTTAACAGACAGAAAGCAGAGAAATATCAGATGCTATGTATAATAGATATAAAGAAAATGTAACTTCTAAAACTGGTTTGAGTTTCACTATAAGTTTAAATATGAAGACGCAAGAATTGGTATAGTCAATATTCTAAAAATTATAAACATATGGGTTAAAACTGTTTGACCGTCATAAAACAGTAGCGCTTTAACATTAAGATATGTCGTAATAGTAGATAATAGACATAAAAATGTATCAAATAATGATGTAATCACTAATGCATTAATAATTTTGATAAAGCTTCATTTTGGTCGCAATAACAGTTACATGGGTGACTGAACCAATTGAATATTTTCAGTATATTTGTTGTCATGCTAGGTTATTAATTATGAGTAGGCAAATGACTTGACCAGCTGGCAGCTATACACATTTATTAGTTTCTGTCATCAAAAACAAAAATGTGAAATGAGAGTAAAGTTTAAAACATATTATTAAATATGATGACTTGGTTGTTGACATCAACGATGCATTTCAATAGTCACTCCAGAAATTCGATTATGACAATGAACAATATTTTTTCTTATAACTTAGGATTCTGCCTTAGGACTTGGTTAGTTCCAATATTCGAATATTTCCTATTATACTCGTATGTATGTAAAATTTTAAGTCAAACTTTCTTGGTGATCTGGAATTGGTTAGTAGATCTATATTTTAGTCAGCAATGACTTTTTGGATATTAATAAATTTAAGATAAAAAAATGTGAAATTTAATACGTTTAAGTATGTGAAATTTTTATAAATACAACAAAACAAAAATATAAATATACTTATTCAAAATTATTTGTTTAATTGACTACGAAAACGCGTTGTACTAATTTTATTGTGTTTGGTTAAATTTTAACATAACGGTCGCTTACATACAGTATTATTACGTGATTAGCGGAAAGTAAAAGATAGAGAATGCGGTGGTATCGGTTATCAGTCAACGAAAAAGTATGTTGTTCGCAAGTACCAAGACTAGTCCAAGACGTTTGGAAGCTACCTAGCTTAGTAGTCGGCGCACGCGACGCGGCCGTGTCATTGACCGTACCGTGCGCCTGCGCACCGCCAACGCCGACTGGTTTGAATTTTTGTGAGACAAATTTTAACGGCTTTACCTACTATAGATAATATTCAATTTTTTGATACGTAGTCCCTATATAATAATTCTGTAAAGTAAAGATTCAGTTCATATCAAGGTAAAGAATAAAATATCTGAACGTTTACGAGGTATATAAGTTAAAGAATTTGATTGTATGAATACGGTAAATTCTGAATTTGATAGTCTGATAACTTCAAATTATCATATAAATATAGTACATAATAACTAAGGACGCTTATACATGGTGCCATCTAGCCCCAGAGTTAGATAGGTAGTTATGACAACTAAGTAACGGATAAATTTAAAGCAAATGTAACTGTACGCGCGTGAAACTGTTTAATACTAATAACAATTTTCTTTAATAAAGCGATTTCAAAGAATTATTAGTCCATAGTTTTGTATTATATATCTAATAATTAATAACAAATAAAAATGGTTATTTTCAAAAGCGTTGTAGTCCAGTTAATTGTTCGTATATTATGAATTAACCTAGAAGTTTAAAATTGCTCGTTTAATATAAAATTGCAGCAAGTGAAGTGAAAGATCCTGTTTAATTGAAAATAATTGGCGAAATAAGCAAATTTTATTTTCCCTTTATTTTCTACTTTTAGTGCGTTTAACGTGATTGTATGGAATACGTTAAGCTTATAAGTGAATTCGTATTTTTCTAACATAATACCTACTCCTTTTTAGTAGAGAAATCCTAATAGGATACCCCTGGACCTCGGGAAAAGAACCGTTGGTTATGTCGTACTTGTACGGACCAAAACCCCATTGTGTACCGTTCTACCGCAGCGAGTTGGGGTCCCAGGCACTTTCGCAGACTTCCGAATTTATGTTATTATATAGCTGCACACTATTACACCCATACCTTTACCTTTCTCGGGAAACACTCTATCAATAGTGTTTTGACTTTTGATACAATTTTTTTCCCGGTAGCAGTATTTTTTACGCAGCATACAAATATTTTAATTTACAACACAAAGGGGTATGTATGCTGTTGCCCATGAACTATTTAGAATTTTATTTTCCAGAACAAAACCTAGCAAAATGTTTTCAAAGTTTTGTGTAAATGTCATACTAATCAAAACTTGCAATGAGAATGGAACACAACATTTATGTCTAACATAATACTTATTATAACAACTTTAAGCTTCCTTAAGTTTTGTTTTTATAGTACCGTTCTAAAACGTAACATTTATTGTATAGTTCTTTGTATTTTGCAATTTGATTAAGGACATATCACACATTTAAACCTTATGGTTTAAATGTGTGATATGTCATTGGTTTATACCAATCCTATCCGCGTTCATGCAGTTTTAATGGCATACGACAAAATATTTTTAAGAACCAAATTCTAAGCAATTACCGACAATGTTATTTACAGTAATACTGGGTCTTCGAGGCGAAGACGAGCAGCACGACGCAAGGGAGGGCGATGACGTCACCATGCAATGCCGGTTCGGGTCTGAAGCCAACGCAGGAGAATCTCCGACATACTACTGGGTCAGAAGCACAGCTAGCGGCCACGACAACGTGGCTATAGGAAACATACCGCTAGAAACTAACTACAAGTAAGCTTTGTTTATACTTATAATGTTATTAAGGAACTTTTCTCTCGCCGCTACAAAACTGACACTTCTCAAAGCATTCTTAGTAGCCTTAAGTTTCGTTATGACATATAATATGAATTTTGTAGATCGAGCTCTGAATAAAATTTACTTAAGGGTGAATGCCGGTACCTAGTATATATTTAATGGATTAGGTTTTCTAAGAGACTACTTTATGAAGGCTGTTTACGCTTTAAATTGCAAAGAACTTTATATAACTAATGTTAAAAAGAATACGGGAAAATAATCTTGATTCTTAGCATTACTTACTTACGGGCCTTTTAATACCTGCCGTTGTTTCATTTAATACCTGCCGACCTGAACGACAGATTAAAATACTATCCTCATCAACTTGCCAGCTGGCAGTCAAGCACAGTGCGTTTTAGGATGAATGGTTTGGTACGCAAGGTCATCCTTTGGACATAACTCCCTTATGCAGCTTTCTCTGCCACATAAGACTTAAAAACATTCAGAAAAGAGCGTATCTTTCCTTGATGAACATGAGTTCATAAGTCACTTACCATCAGATGAAGCGCGTGCTCATTTGCCTTTTGTAAAAAAATCAGTCCTGAAATTTATTTATAAGCAACAGCATAACATCATATCTTGTTATAACATAAGATAATGTATTGTAGCCTAAGGTCTGTCTTGGCCAGTTTTCATGTGTTCTTTCATGCGTTCATACATGTATTCATATTTCATACTCGCGTAGATTCAAATCTATACTAATATTATAAAACTGAAGAGTTTGTTTGTTTGAACGCGCTAATCTCAGGAATTACTGGTTCAAATTTAAAAATTATTTTTTATTGAAAAGGCCAATTATTAAGTAAGGCTTTACGCTGCATAACATCAAGCTGCGACTAATAGGAGCGAAGAAATAATGGAAAAAGCAATCGACGGGGTCGCGAGTAACAGCTAGTGATTGATATACGTAAATTGACATTAAAATGACAACCGCCAGACTTTGGTAATAATGTGCGAGTCTTCCGGATCACTAAGTACTCCATAAAGATCGTGAGACTGTGCATTCATCTGTAAATAAAATAGCATGATTTTGCATTTATTACTTTTAATTGTGCTAGTTTCTCACAAGTCTAGAAATTAAATCTAACAATTTTTAATCCTTTAAGGTATTCCAATATAAACTTTGTTTTGCGAGTTCTTCTAGTTAGTATTTTCTATGTAAGGAGCGCAAAGCTTTGTCTTTTTATATTGCGTTTTTGAATTTATCATTTTATATTTTAAGAAACTGAGCTTGGATTGTATCCAAAATAAAAACATGCTTGTTGCAGTTTTATTTTCTGTTTCAGAGTGAATTTATCATAAATTTCTTTTGTTGCAGAGCAATCTACGCTCCGTCAGAGGGTCGGTACGATTTGTTGGTATCGAATGTGTCGTACGAGCGGGATAACGGGCGCTTCGAGTGTCGGATCAAGGCAGGTGGATCTGGGAGGACATTGCACTCGCAGGGACACAGCCTGGTGGTGCTCACTCAGCCGCAGCCACCCCTCTTGAGTCCCGGGACGCATGCGCAGGCGCAGGAAGGGCGTGAGCTCAATCTGACATGCTCGTCGACTGGCGGATCGCCTAGCCCCGATATAAAGTAAGTTTTGAATGATTTGTGACTAAAATGATCTATAAAGCATCTCGGGACGGACAGTGGCCACAAAATTTTCATTATAAATTTGATATTATCTCAAATAAATTAAGCAGTTGAGTGTAATGTGATTAAGAAGTCTAATTATTTACATAAAATTAATTTATCCTCATGATGATGAGATGGCATAGATAAACTTCCACTTAACGAAAGAAACGTACTAAAATCTCAATGATATGGCACATTTTTTTTATGTAGGGCGAGTACCACCTCGGGCAAAACGACAGAATTCATCCTAACGGCATAGTTCTATCCCCCGATAAAGCTTCACTAAAGTCGCAATGCCCTTACTTCCTACAAAATTTAAAAGACATTTATTTCTCGAATAGGTGGTATCGTGACGGGTCGACGTTTCCCATGGAAGCGAGTATAATGAATGGTCGCACGAGAGCTGAGCCGTCAGTGGCTACATTGACCCTGGTGCCCAATCGCGAGGATGATGGAGCAGCCTTTAGGTGCGTGGTGTGGAACCGCGCCATGCCTGAAGGCCAGAAGATGGATGCTACTATTGAATTGAGTGTCAATTGTAAGTTATTTACGTATATTCATATAACCCATTCCAGGCCACGAGGAAGGTCGCCTATGAGATGGACGGACCAAATCAGAGCGGCAGTATCTAGTCAATCCCTTCACGAATGCACGAGGAAGGCTGCCATGAGAGAGGAGTGGCGTCGTGCTGTTAAGCGTGCCACCAACACCTGAGTCATGACCACGACCGCTCTGCCAAGAGCGACTATGACTGAGAAGAATATAACCCATTACGCATTCAATCATAGTCATTACACATTTACCCTTGTTACACACACTTCAATTAGTAGATCAATCAAAAAGCAACTATATTTAAGTTAGTTGCTTACATTTAAATATACGTATATTGATAGCACTATACATATATTCGTATAGATTAGCTAATACTATAATCTGGTACTACCTGATGGACTTGCGTGGAAGCTTTTAAGTCTCTGTGCCTTTAGGTATGGCTCAGAAATTTTTTGTAAATGTTTAAAAAATGAAATTAAAGGGTTACAAATGATTAAACTTTGATTTTATGTTAAATAGTACGCTTAAATATATTTATTCAAGTACGGTATTCGAAAAAATTAAATTTTAACTAACGTTTACATATTAAATCCTTTGAAGTCATTTTATTCAATGTTGATATAGCTCTTATTTTTAATGTTATTAATTTCGTCGTTATAAGTAATTTTATTACAATTCAGTGCGATACATATGTGAATATATAAATATATTAATCATTATTTATACTTATACATATTATGTAATATATGTATACGCAAACAACTTGAATTAAGAAACTGAAGCGAGTTAATACTTTAAAATAACAAGTCAGTTATAGTAGCGCTTTGTCATAAAACCTTCGAAAATTATACATTTTCTTTGCTAAGTATAGTGTTAATTTCTTTTATTGTTCCAACGTTACTTCACGCTATTTTCTAAGGATAACAATCATTATGTCGCACTCACTTGTGGATGTCCTGAATTCTAAATTCTCTGCGTTTTATAGTGCACAGGAATGAAAAGAGATGTTTTGTATGTCTCAGTCGTTTTCCGCTAGAAAAGCAAATATAAGCGTAAGTAGGCAGACTCCTTAAGCGGGGCCGGGAGCAATTAAACCAGGCCACATCTTTGCGCTGCCTCGCAAATAATATACATTACTTTTTTATTTTATATAGTACCTCCTATCCTGACTGTAAATGTCTTGGTTAAACATTGTTTTACTGACATCAGCATTTAGGTAATTATCACCTCCAGCTTGTTTTATTTCGCGCTATAAATTCGTTTTTTACTAATTATATAAAACATTGATATTAATTTAACTTTGCTGACATAAATATTTTTAACAAGTGATCCTATTTTAAAAACAACTTGTTCTTATTAAGTAACTTTTTTTGTTAGTCATTAAAAAGCCAAACTTAATCCAACCTTTTAAAAATACAGGTGCTTTAGTTTGAAGATGGTTTTCTTCATATTAAATAATTTATAAAAAAAAATTAATTTATCGTAAGGGATCTTATACTATCGCGTGTTTCAGTTTGAATTCACTTACAGCAATCGCGTTGTTAGCCTACATTCATTTATTTATATATTTAATTTGTATGTATATTGCTCCATCTGAGTAATATAAATATTTATCATTTGCATAATACCTTCCTGTCAGTTCACTTGAAAATGCATGCCAGATGCCAACATTTTTAATTTCGTGACCTAAATGAAACGCATGTGCTCTGCGATTTAAGTTCTAAATTGAACGTATTCGGTAAACACGCGTACATATCTGCTGAAACTAGAACACTATTACATCCGCTTCCTATAAACTGTACTGTTTTATTAAACATTAAATACGTCTTCTCGTTGTTTATATCAAATACATAGTTTCTCTCTCCTGTAAACAATTAATCACCATATGGAGCTTGAATGAGAAATGTACAATATTTAAACAAGAAACGAGATGGTTGAGCTTTGTATTCTTTGGTTACGATATATTTTACTATTTTCGAAATACTATTCATTTAAACAAGTTATTTAGCTTATCCTATGGTTCTTAGTTTCATTTTAATCCATTCAAGCACAGGTCAGGATTAATTACTTGGACGGACATTGTTTGGGTACAATTTTCTCTATATCTTATTTTGTTACAGATTTTCCTCGAATCGAAATTGGCCCGGAAAACCCGCTACATATTGAAATTGACGGCACCGCTACGATGGAGTGTAAAGTTGACGCCAAACCCAAAGTGAACAGCGTGCGATGGACTAGAAATGGCAAATATATTTCTAATTCTTTCATCCACACTATTCAGGGAGTCACAGTGCAAGACGCTGGCAAATATACCTGCAGCGCAGACAACGGCCTCGACCATCCCGGAGAAAAAGATATTTATTTAGACGTTTTATATCCTCCAAGCGTTACAGTTGACTCCAAAACATACGAAGCCGAGGAAGGCGGGACTGTAGAAATACGCTGTGAAGTGTCTGCGAACCCGGAACCCATATCAATCGAATGGACTAAAGATGGAAAGACTGATTTTCGTCAAAAAGGTAACACTTTAGTGCTATCTCGAGTCGATGCAGAAATGGCAGGGACTTATATTTGTAAGGCTGTTAATGTTATTACGTCTTCCAATGGAAATCGTATGGAAAGAGCGAGTAGTGCCTCAGTGGCCGTATTGGTGAGACACAAGCCCGGTCGAGCGTTCATCAGTCCGGACCGTCCCGTTGCCCAAGAAGGTACAGGAGTGACGCTCACTTGCAGCGCGAAGCCGCCCGGCTGGCCGGCGCCGCAGTACAGGTGGTTCAGAGACATTGAAGTCGGAGATGTAAAACCAAACGTTTTAGCAACCGGTAACAAGTACACGATACCCAGCGCCCACCTCGGCAGCGAGGGCGTGTATCACTGCCAGGCCACTAACGAACTCGGCCACGGCGAAATAGCGTCTGTTAATCTCGAAGTCTATCAACCTCCGCGATTCCAATCAAAACTCCAGCCGCACATGATCAAGAATTCGGGTGAACGAAACTTTTCATTGACATGCATAGCGTTGGGGAAGCCATTACCGCATGTCAAATGGTACAAAGACAATTCGGAAATAAAAGCAGACGCCAATTTATACGAAGTCAAAACTGAAATAAACGAAAGTCGAAATGCAGTCTTCAATATTCAAAGTATGCTTAGATTTCGGGGTCGCGCGAGACCCAACGGTGACGACTTGCTTCCCGAGGACCGGGGAGTGTATTCGTGCTCTTTTGAGAATGAGGTGAAAAAAGTAGAATCGACCATGCAGCTACGAATTGAACGTAAGTATTAACAATTGAAATATGCCAATTTCGCATTATCCTTTATAATTGAACTACTCCTTCTACTATGTAATTAAACGAGCAATAACTGTTTTATCTTATTGCACAAACCGACTCTATTCATAGCTTATAAAAAATTCGTTGAAAAAAGTTATAAAGCATAATAATTTAATAGGAAAAATAATTGTAACGCTACAAAAGTAAAAGTGTAGTAAATAACTATGGAACGAAAAGATAATTTCTCTTTTATTTTTCACGCTATACAGTGAGAGTGTTACGGTCATAAAATAACAATGTTTTTCCAGATGAACCGATATCAATTCGTCAACAAAACAAAGTAGCTTACGATGTAATGGAAAACGCCGAAATCTCGTGCAGAGTTCAAGCTTACCCGAAGCCGGAATTTCAGTGGTTCTACGGCTCTAATACTGCGCCGCTGCAAATGTCATCGGACGGCCACTACGAAATAACCACGACCACAGACAATAATGACGTCTACTTGAGTATTCTATTAATCCGCAACGTGAAATCACAAGATTATGGAGATTATTACTGCAAAGTGAAGAACTCGTTGGGAAGCATTCGCCCCCAAATAAGATTGCAACCTAAAGGCGCTCCCGAGTCACCCAGAGGTTTAATGAGTCAAAAAGTGGGGCCGACCTATGTGACTTTGAAATGGGAAGCAGGTTTCGAGGGCGGTCTGTCCAACACGAAGTATTTCGTGTCGTATCGCCGAGTTAAAAACCCAGAAGGGGGGGAACATTGTGCTTCGGATAGAGCGGATGAATACGACTGGAAGGAATACGACTGCCGCCGCTCCAACCCGTGCAACGTCACGCGCCTCGACCAACACAATATGTACCACTTTAAGGTAATATACATAACATGTCTATCATTTTTCATATTCACAAATTGTTGTATAGTGAGTTGTTTATATAAAATTCATCAGATTTAACTTAGAATATGCTTATTTTTGCGAAAGGATATTTTAAAAGACAAAGACGATTTAGCATTATTTTACCGAACAGTCAAACTGTTTTATCGTTAACCTCAAAAGGTATAAAGAAAGTACCGTTTTTTGAACTACAATGATTAAAAAAAAGAATTAACAAAGTTAATATAAAAAGTTTGTGCGTCATGGTTGAAAATGTTGCTTTCCGCTTTTACGGATGACGACTTCAAATTATTCAAAAACGTCTTTTTCTTTAAATTTAGGTAATGAAATGTGATCTTATTCATATAAATTTATATTTTAGTAATCAAATAACCATCATATAATAATTAATGAAAAAAAAATCGAACTATTAACAGAGAAAGGGTAGCAACAACGGGTAGATAACAATTGAAATCGTTATAAATAACTGGAAAAGTTACTTCACTTTTAAAATTTATATTTTTTAAATTTGAAGATCTTGATTGTTTTTTAAATATATTTGTTAGTCTGTAAAATCTGTTGACTGTTGTGTGCTGATTTTTTAACTTTGAAAATATTTTTTTTTATGAATAAGATCAAGAATTGATATCATAGATAAAATTAGAATGCTAGTTCTATTGAATATTTGGTAGAATATTGCTAATAAGTTTCCTTTATTGTTATTGCAACCGACAGCATCTGACATTTGCGTTCAAGGTAAATTGGTTTGAGCCGCTAGTTATTTGTATTTATCATTGCTGTGCTCGCTTTTATTACTTTCGCTATGCTTTACAGTGCTCAAAATATATATATTTATTTTGTTAAGCTAATTTTAAATACTCTAAAAGCTTCATGATAGTAAAATGCTACATTCATACATCTTTAAAATATCTGCATTCTAACTTTACTTTCACTTGGCGGTGATCCGTCCCAAGACTAAGCCTTTGCGCCCCGTTTTCTGTTTTAATAAGTACAAGGTTTTAAAATTGTTTTGAAGTATCTTATAGCAATGTGATATAGACATTCTATATATAGGATTAAAAACATAATTTTTAATCGTAGATAATACGTAATTTCTAGTTTCAATTTATCAATTACATTATTTTCCCAAGGACCTTTTGCTAACAGTTATCCTTTCGTTCATTGTACATATAAATGCAAGTTTAAAATGGGGTGTTTCATTCCCAGTCGGGGGAGGCTCGTCCGCCGCTGCTCTTAATTGACTCACGTTGTCGCAAAGACTGTATCGCAGTTCCAAATCGTTACCATGCAGTGTAATCGCTTTCATTTTACAAATATAATTGAATGCGCGCTGGTTATATCCGGAGACAAATTTTAATTACGGTTTTGCTTCAGGTAAAAGCTGTGAATACGAAAGGGCAGAGCAATTACTCGAACGAAATAACGGTGACGACGAAGGTCGATAAGATCCCGCCGCCTGAGCAAGTGACGTACGATCCGAGCAGCAGGTCCGTGGGCTTCAGTGTGGGGCCCACGTGCTTGCCTCTCGTGGGGGTCATTGAGGGTCTCGCGGCCGTGGGAGGGTGGCAGGTAAGGAGTGTAAACATATTGAAGCTTTATGTAATTGATCGCGATCCAGTGAGCAACTTTCGGGATCTTCCAGAGGAGACTAGGTCTCTTACAGATTCACCTAACATCGAGTGATTGTGGTAAACCGCTGTCCTGTTTAAAAAAAAAACTAAGTTTCTATACGGACCACCACAACTGAGCGATGAGGAGAGGGAATGAACTTTAACAATTTTGCGAATTTTGTTGCAGTATTTTATTATTTTTTTTTTATTTAGTAAGACAACAATGAATATGTTGTTCGTATTTCCAGACTTCCTAGAAAGTACTATTCACGTTGAGTTCAATTCATCGATGCCTTTATTTGCTTTGTTCTTTAACCAAACAATACTCTAATGGATCCGATATAATTGATGTATTTTCTTCTTGAGAAGCAATAAAAAGACTTAAATAGTTATTATAAATATATACAATTAAAATTGCTATTAGAACGTGGTTGTCGGAATTTTCAAGTTGTATACAAGTCTTTAATGAAAACAGTTAAATAATATGAGTAAAGATATCTTATATAGTTGATAATTTTGTAAATAGAAAACTATCGTAATATTGCAGTGCTCTCGAATTTATATAGGTACTTTTTACTCATTATTTTGAGGTTGTTTGAAACAACGGCGTCAAAAGAGACAGTCATGCTTTAACTATTCATATTTTACTTTTTTATTTTCTTTTATTTTGTTTTTTTGTTATTTTTTACTTGTAGAAGAAATCTTCTGTCTTGCGACGAAGATTGAACTTCAAAGTATTTTTATTTTTCGTACACTTTGATGAGGGCTTTGTTAATAAATGCACGCCAAAATATTTGTTAATATTTTTGTGAATGATTTGCCAGTGAAGGAAATTAATGAACTGACGTAACATTGCATTGTCATGAAATCCAATCAACATCCAAACGAGATTAAAGCTTATTTTATAGAACAATACATCGCTCGTAAAAATAACAAAATACGTTTACTAATCGGTGAAAGATAAAGACTCCAAGATAAAATAAATGATAAATTTTGGTGTCATATTCAATTTAAAACTGTATAATTTTATAAAATTTTAATTTTATAAAGTCTTAAACATACCAACAGGGAACTTAAATAAACGCTCATACTTGTAATAATCAGTGACAATAAATCGATATGCATTCACCAAAATTAAATTTCGAAGTAATTAAATTTTGACCGGTTCTCCATTGTTATCATCATTCACCTTTACAAATGAAATTATTCGATTCCTAAAGGGCTTCTATGTTTATTTTTGGCCCATGTTAAAACGCAATAATTTCTGACCTGACTATATTTGCTGATTTATTTTTTAAGTCTAGATGACTTAATAATAATGAAGTTCTAGTACAAGGTACACCTCTCGGTTTTATCCGCATAAAGGTTTTTGTTTTTTTTAGTAGCAGTTAATTTGCCAACCGTGCATTGACAAGATTTGTGTCATAAGGATATTTATCAATTTTAATAAGGATTTATGTTCCCAAGGTGGTAGATACTATGCCGTTGCGGCTGTCTGGTATCAGTTCAACGGTTCAAGAGACTACGCTAGATCCGCCCACGAACCGCGGTCGCGGGCCGGAAGCGCCGCTCGACCAGCTCAACCCCAGAGTGCGTCTGCGTCTGTGCCTGCAGGACAGCCAGGACACGTGCAGCGAACACGTCGAGGCTGACAGTGAGTCATAGAATAGACATATCATAAGATTGTAGAATTATTATTAGTATATGTAATTCAAGTAATCTAAGTAGTTCTAATTTTTACGGTTTATTAAAATGTTCTTGTGAGACAGGTTGCTGCATCCTATAAGTATTACGACTAACAAACTCTGTTGCAGTACTTACGAGAGTCTTACTCTCTGAAACAGTTACAATTTTTACGATATCTCTTTCGAGTCGTTTGTGCCCTTTTGATCACAATTTAAACTCTTAAATTTTGAATTGTTTTACAATAAAACATTAAAACAGTCATTTTAATGACATATATTAATGTATTATAAACTTTCTACGATACTTCAGTTGGACCATCGTACACAAAAGAAGCGGCTGCATTCACCACGGCTACAGTTATCGCGATCGTGGTGTCCTGCCTCGTGTTCCTCATATTCCTGAGTCTACTGTTCATATTCTGTCGCTGCAAACGCAAAGAGAACAAGAAGGATTCTTCGAAAGATTACGAAATGGATTCCATGAGGCCGCCGATGGTGTCGCCGAACCAGGCTCCTCCTCCTTATTACCCGAGCACTGGAATGGAGAACAAAGCTCTAGAACATTCCATGGATTTGCAAATGAATATGGAAGACTCCAAAAATGCTGTTTATGCTACTCAAGGCGGCTACGGGTACCACATAGCTCCTCACGCGCAAGGCCATCCGGGGCAGAACATGTCCAATACAGACTGTAAGTCATTTACAATTAAATGTACTTTATGAAATTAAAAACTTATGCATACTGGTTTTTAAATCAATATAATATAGCTTTAGAAAGATTTCTAGTCAGCTATAGCATTAGTTTTCATAGTGCCTATTAAGTAGTTGGAAAAAGTAAAAAGCTTTTATTAAAACAAATGCAATAATTTATTCAAGATGCTTTTAAAGTTAACAATAGATGCAATATATTAGATTACGGGTATATAGAATTCAGAAAACATGTATATAGATCTCTAGCAGAATAATAATTTCTAGTAGTTTTGGAGCTCTCGAAAGGTTTATGGTTTCAATATTTCGTTGAATCGTTTATGACTTACAAATACACGAACTACTCAAATGTGCAAATTTACACTTACAAGTAGTTTGCTGTACGGGAGTTCTCAGTATAAACTTTCTAAAACTCGAGAGAGGTCTGATGTTTTAAAATATGCACGTTAGTTGTGTCGAAAATAGCGAGCGCAAGCAAAACAAACCATAGTCGTTCAACAATATTTCGCATCCTTAATCTATACCGGTAGCGTTACATGAAAGGTGTAATTAAAATTAACCCGATTCCTTTGTTCCCATGCACGCAAGGACTAAGCAGTAGTGGCTACGTAGATGGTAAAATCATTCCAAACCCGACGAAAATCGTGTTACACGTGGAGTGCTACGAGTCTCCCAAGCCTCACAGTAATAAGTCGTTTTGTCACCCAGGGGTTAACATGGGCTATATAGAGAACAGCTACGCGAACAGCAACAACGGCGGCAGCGTCAACTCGCAGGACTCGCTGTGGCAGATGAAGATGGCGGCCGCCGGCGCCGCGCCGCCGCGCGCCGACCGCCAGAGCGCCTACGGGTGAGTACTGACTTGTATGCGCGAGGCTTTCTCATTGCGAGACGATTATAACGAGATCGATTTTCTTACGACGCGCACAGTGGTGGATTTGACCAATTTAGCTGGCCATAACTCATTTTTTTTAAAGTTATGATTATCGACCAGAAGGGACTAAAATCGAAAGAGAGATAGATAGGTGACAAGAATTTACCCCTCTCCCCTTTTGTAGCATGCACTGAGTGCCTGTACCGACAGCTCCAACTTGACCTTCGTGCTAATTCTATGTTACTGTTCTAAGTGATCTCAGTTGGTGCAATTAAAGAAAAATTTATTATGTGTTTTTCACTTCAAATTTGGCAAAGATTGTGATGGATTCGTGTAGTTCAGGTAAGAGTTGTTATATTGTATTTTTTTTGAAGTGTGTGAACTTCATTTTATAATTAATATTCAATTTTAAAAAAGGATATGTAGGAACATATTATTTTGTCAATTTTCTTTTTCAAACGTTATTGATTTATACTATCGCCCTCAATCGCGTTATAGTTTTTTTTTTGTCTCGAATACTTTACATATTGAGCTAGCTTATGACACATATTTTGCGGATATCCGCGAATACCTTACTTGGAGGCTTTTTAAGATTGTAGGATTGTAGGTAGGTAGATTAGATACATAAATAATTTTCCTTTTTGCTTTAACATCCATTTAAGGGCATTTTTGGTTGCTTTAGGTAGCTTTGGTGTTATAAAAGTGACCCGACGTTATCTTCCCAATAAAATGAAACTCCAAAATGTGCCTAATTTGGCTGAAAAACTAGATTATCTTGAAAATTACCTTTTGGGCTATCATGATAACACACCCGATAATATAAGGGGATTGCAGCATAGATTTGCATTATTTAAAGTATCTATGAAAAGAAATGGTCTAACACATCTAGAAAAGAAGCAGTTTTACTTAGGATTAATAAGCATGGGTTAAATGAGCGTTTAAACTTTCGACAAATGTCGCTCGATCGTCTGGGCCGGTCATTTAAATAATTTGAAGCTTGTTGTGAGAGGTAGAAACAGAGAAGAGCTAAAGAAATACGCTCTACTTTAAGGGAAGACATTAAAGTTCCCGCAGAAAATACCACAGTACAGGCCCAAGGAAAAAGAAAGGCTTCGAAAATACTTTGAGATATTACAAATTTAATAATGTCGGGTGGCTTTTATTTATATTATTTGTTTAGTTTTTAGTAGCTATTTATACCTTAGACAATGCTCGAGAGAGAAAACAACCGAAAAATCTAAAGCAATAAATGTTGTTTTGTTAAGATTAATTTAAAAACTCTTTTATAATAAAAATATGGTATTATTCATATTTATTGTTTAATTATTTACGTTTTTGTACAGTATATTATATAATGATATAATATACAAACTCCTTTGATATAAAAAAAAACAAAAAACGACAATTTAAAGCGAAAAAAAATCCTCTCAAATATTTATGGCCACCTAAATGCGTCAAATCAACCACTGTGCGACGCTTAACTATAAACAGACTTTTTGAGATAAACTACCCACAATATAACAATTACATACTCTTTTATTGTTAAAATCATATCTAAATGGCAAATACTTAAGATTACACATAAAAGTCAATTTGTTGTAGTAGTTCAGACCGCTCACAGTTATGCAATTTTTTGTGGAGTTAAGGACAAACGCCCGTAACCTTTCATCCGATGTAAAGTTTTAAACATTGAAATGACTAATGTTAACTTTTAATGTATTTGCAAAGTAGCTATTAAAATGCATATAACTTGCGGCGCAATATTATAAATTTTACATTTATCCTCATTATATCACAAAAAAAAAATCCATGTACATATTTTAATAATGTCAAATCAAATGTCTGGGACGAAATAATAATATTTAATTCAATGACAGTGTTATACATCTGATATTGTTATATCCTATCGTATAATTTACATTGTTCACGGATTTGATTTCGATGTTTGATCATTAAGCCTTTTGTCATCGCACATCTTTTAGAACCATTCGCTTGTGCATTACACTGAAGCGTTAATGATGTTGCAGTTAGGTATTGGATGTTCATTCTGGAAAATGAATGCAATTTTATGACAACCCGTGGGCGCAAATTTCAATAATAACGTGGAAGAATTTATTTTTAAAATAACGTTGAAATTGTTATATAATAGTCTGCGTTCTTTTATTTCAAAACTTCCCAGAATCTCTTGCTAGCCCTGGTAAAAGCTGTGTCATTTAAATTGAAATCAAAATCGTTTTTCAATTATTCAAGGTACAGTCTTTATGCTTATTAGTTACCGCTTGTTTTAACGAAGAGAAAAACTCGATTAGGTAATTGATGTAGTTAATCAACTAACACGGTCGTTACGAGTAAATTTTTCGTATTTCCAACAGTATAATGTAATCTACTATCGTGCAACGACAACTTTAATCTTCGGTTTATACTTACTAACTCAATTACGACATAGTATTAAGGTGACATGATTTAAATATGTAATTGCATTTATTTGTATTTGAAAAAGCTGAATGGACATTGCGACTATAGAGTAAAATACTTATTGTTTAATTAGATTTCATATTTGTGAGCTTTTTTGTAAAATAACTGATAAGATTGTATACATTAATAGTCTTTCGTCCATAATCTATGCTTACTTGAATAGAACTGCAAAATTATGGAATTCTGCCGGAGCTTTGTCTCCTAAAATATACATCCTCGGGATCTTCAAGAGGAGAGTGTTCTCAAGTATGCGCGCTTCATTTTAAGTCATCGTTAAAAATAAATAAATAAAAAGGCTAAAACCGTATCATTCTATTAAATTAATGCTGTTAAATAAAATAAAATATTTATATGACATCATTACTTGTGAATCTATAGATACGATCCTATCGCGCACGGCGGCTACGGCACGATAGACGACTACGCGCCATATCCGCCGCTGCCTCACGGGGCTCACGGGGCTCACGGAGCTCACGGGGCTCACAGCACGCACGGCAGCCACGCCGGCGCCGACTACGCGATGCGCTCCTCGCAGACCCCCTCGCGACAGGACTACTGCTCCGACCCCTATGCCTCCGTTCACAAGCCCAAGAAGAGGATGGATCAGCATATTGGTAAGTATCTGACGTATAGATTTGCAGCTGTGTTGTCTTTTAGAATTCCTTGCGACTGGTGCAGTGCGCTTCCCTCATAAATAAAATAATCATACAATGCATTCGACATAATCGGTCTATGACTCTGTCGTATACAAGTTCATACATACAATAATTAATAATAAATTATATATTGTGTTTATACATATTATATATGGTTATAACTTATAAATGTTATTGTTCGATACTATCAAATTTATCGACATGAAAGTTAGGTGAATCAGTTCGCAGTTAAACTATCGGCGGATAAAGCTCGAAGGGGTCACCACCATAGATTTTGGAACATAAATGTTGTTGCAGAATCTCCATACCACGAAGTGAGCGGGCTGCCCGAGGCGTACTCGGAGGCGGGCGAGGACAAGCCGCCGCAGCTGTCGCTGAGCTACGACGAGTCGCTCGAGTCGGGCTACTCCACGCCCAACTCGCGCGCGCGCCGCGTCATCCGCGAGATCATCGTCTAACTTTCCACGCATTTTGATCAACAACCAGCCTGCTGTCCAAAAATTGGGGTCATTTCGTATGAAGCTCTACTCCGACCACAATCGACGTCGATTTCGACTAATTTCGATACAGTTTTCGAATGACTTCGATTTTGTTGTTCAAGCTTCGACAACAATACGATTAACTGCTCTACTCTGACCACTATAGACGTCGATTTCGACTATTTTCGATTCAGTTTTCGAGTGAATTCGAATAAAAATAAAACTTTTTTGTTTACAATACGATGAACTGATATTCTATGCGTTTCTATGTTTGGGTCTATTAAGGTTGATCACTGGGTAAGCGGTATTAAAATTTTTCGATATCGTCAACAATCGCGTTCGGGGTAGAACTCTAGTACCATATCTGGAACATTTATTTTAGATGTGATGATGTTATTTGATATATACGATATTCAATATTTTAGATCCGTCATTAGATAGGAATTCTTAAATATATTTCCTTTATAAGTATGCACGATCTAAATGTTAGGATGAATGCAATATCATTTAAAATATTGTGTTTAAGAGTTGCATCTAATCAATTAAAATAATTTACTCGAGTGAATATACAGTATGACTTAACGACTACAATATGTTAAGATATTACTACATAACTAGATACATTAAAGTACTTAGCATATAAAATATCATCGTGCTTTAGTCATAAATTAATTAAAAGGAATTATTATTCAATTACTATTTTTTAATCCGTCCTTTTACGTTATAAAGCATACGACAAGCTCGAATAATTAATAATGAAACGCTCTAAAAGATTGATTTTATTTATGAAAAATATTGAACATCAAAAAGTGTTCAAACTCATCTAACCATCGTTTACATCCAATTTGGTGACTTAACATTTTATATTTCTTTATAAACATTATCCATTTGGAATACCACACTATATGGTTCCGGCGATAGTATGTAGCACTATGCATAGTTACTTAATTAATATATAAAGTGACTAACGACGCTCATGCAAATGTGTCTCGGTATGTATATAGCAGAAACCACGCTAAATATCTAGTAATTACACAGGTCTGTGAATCTGAGAATCAATATCAACCATAAGCACTGCACTTAGCTTTATTAACGCTAAATGAATTAGCTTCTCCGCAAACGCTCCACACATCTCAAAATGCACGAATCAAGTAATAACATCACGCTTCAAAACAAGACATATCGTTATCGTTGCATTGTGCACTCGCGTTTGTATGTCTGTGACGCAAAGGGAATTCTAATTACAGAGTAGAATAGCATCTTAAGCTCAATAATTTATGTTGTGCTCGGCTCTTAGATACAACTTGCCTCTGCTTAAATTTATCACAGATGACATTGTTCCCTCACACAGACTTAGTGCCAACCTAGGTGTTTTAATATGTATAAAATAGCTCAGTCAAATGCATCGGTTATTATAAATGTACGACTACGCTTTTAAGAGCAGTGTTTTTAAAATAGAATTTTGTTACAATTTTTATCTATATAGCGTCAATTGAAAAATGTCAATTTGCCAATACTACGAATACTTAAGATAGCATAAGCATTTAACTATTATAGCACGATCTACAAATAAATTGAGGTCAAACATTTACGTTAAAACAAAAGATATAAGTCTAGACCTCGCTATCATACATTTAAAAAATCCTATATTTCCAGAAAACTCGAAATGTAGGTACTAAGTCCCAATGTTGTTTTTCTTGTAGGTACTTATGTTTCAAGTCGAACTTTTCTTTACTAATGGAGCTAAGAATCGTCAATACATAGCAAAAATAATGAGCTTATTTCTAAGAACCTTCGTACAGACGCGACTCTGATAAGACTTCAGTAATGTTTGTGTATTATAATATTTATAATAAACAATCGAAATTATTTTCGGTACTGCGGCGCGCTAATGCCGTTTTAATGTTTATTGAGAATTAGTGTTGAAAATGAGACTTCAAAGTACTAATGGTACAATTAGAATCAGCATCGATTTTAGTAACTAATTTTTTTATGGATTTATACTTAATTTGTTGTAATAACCAATCACAATCTGTGTATAAAGTACATACAATTATAAAGTTTTTTTTTATTATTCTATGCATTAAATACAATAATTTTTATTTAATACATAGATGCACTTTGAAATACTCTAACTATTGGTTAGAATTTTGAAATACTCTAACTAGCGGTGCCATTGATTCTTCTATATTCTGCTAACTTTAGGCTTACTGTATTCAAAAACTCTTAAAAAGCATTTTTCTTTTTCGCTAGTCGGTTGTTTTTCATGTAAATTATAACTGCTTCCATGTGATTGCTTTTGCAACATAATTATTAAAGCTTAAACCTACTATGTATAATAGTCGGTAAAGCGCAATTGTATAATATTAGGTAAGGTCTATTTAGAGAATCTAATGTACTGATTTTAATGTCTATATTCTTTACTTTATTTTTATAGTTTATAGTTTTTTATCTTTCATTTTTATTTTTCTCTAATTGTTTGTTTATTAAAACAGTTAGAAAGCGAATATCATTTATGTTTAGCTGTTTAAGTGCTGCCCTAATTTTAGGTTTTATATATTATATATGTGATTATTTGTCACGAAACGGGCCCACCTTATATTAAAATAGGAAGATTACTTATTGTACTTCAATATTAAACATTTATAATGGAACGAATAGACGCCACTTAAAAGATCTCAAAAATAGGTCAACGATTTTTATAGTATAAACGATTCAAGTATTTAATAAAGCCTAATTGGTACTTTAAATATATAATAATCACCTATTATACTTTCAATTAATCAATTATTATACTTTATTAATATATGTATATGTTATAACGTTAATAATCACCAGTAACGTACAATTGATTAAAAAACAAATAATCTTTAAAAGATTGGCTCATTTTTCAACCGACTTCATATATTAGATTGAATTGGATTTATTGTGAAACAAAAGGGATTACCTCGAGAGGATTCTTTTTGATTTTAATGAATGAAAAGTCAAAGTTTAGTCAAAATCACTGGTTTGTTTCATAGTGAAATAAATATAATAAATTACACAGTTGGGACTTTGAAGTCGGTTATGGTTTTTATTGATAGTTATACAAGTATATTGTATACATTACTGCTTATATCTTCTCCTTTTACAAGAATATACTTGACGACCGCTTGGTGGTGAAGTGGTAAAATAACTGGTTTTTGCGCAAAGCGTTGAAGAGTTCGAACCACATTGGAAAAATAACGGTAAAATTTGTAATTTACATTTGTATCTTTCCGGTGTTTGGGTATCGCTATATACTATAATATATATGTATGCATTTACAAAAAAAATGTAGCATATGTAAGTTAATTGTTATTTAGTGGCCATAACACAAGCGCTGCTTAGTGTGGGACTAGATGGCGCTGTGTTAAAAGAAGCATCCTGAAGTACTTATTAAACTTTTTGTGTTGTTTTGCATATAGAGACTCAAAATTTGTACTACTTGCTTTGTATGTAGGTACAATTAGTATGTAACATGATCTACTTATGAAATCACAGTGACTGCAATCACAACGAAAATCTCTTAATATAATCGTTTTATCTTTATTTTTATATATTAAAAATTGTACATTCAATCTTGTATATTATTTTATCTATGTACTTGTACTTAACTCTCTTAACGCCAAAACGTTAACTCTTAACGAAAACGCGCCATATTTTAGATTAAGGTTTTTGACGTGAGCGTCCTAGTACGTATTATAATTAATTTACTTGTTGTATTATAACAATGAATTTGTCGAATCTATTGTAAATATAGATGTATTAATGTTTGTGAAAATAAATTGTTTTCACTCAAATAACAGGTTTTTTTGTTGATTCCCATTTTTAGAATAATACCCTATTACTCCCTACGACTCTTACGGATAGTGTTTAGATATTGTACTTAAGAAATTAATGTTTTATTACTCAAGGAATTAGTACACCTTTATTACACATAATTATTTAGGCCACCTTTGGGTCAGCGTAGTCATCAATCCCATCTAAGAGCACGACAAAAACCTTACTTTTATGTAATTTTTCATATTGAGAAATTCTATGGCTTTTGTATACCTATAAAATCTTAGTACAAATGCCAAATATTATGATTATAAGTCTTTTGAAATAGTAACGAGATAAACACAGGTTGTAGTAACATAAACAGCCTGCCTTTTTTATTTTAAGGTAAAATTTCAATTTTGTAAGGCTCAAAATCTGTTGATAATTTGTAAATGCCAGTAGGGTCCAATTTTAAGGTATTATAAGCTTAATGTCTCGCTTTTGTTTTTATAGTTCATTTGAAGTACAGTACAAAACCAAGAAAAATGGTTATTAAATCAATTTCTACTTTTAACAAGCATATATTATAATGATATATTTTACTAATTACTGTGTTCTAAAATTCTGATATTGGAATAAATCACATACCTATAAAGGAAGTACAATTTGTGATACACTATCCTAGTTTTTTAATTATAGCATTATGCCGCATTATGCGGAATAAGAGATACTTATTTATTTTGAGAGGGTAACGCCTTCTTATGTCGGGTTCACAACTGGCTCTACCGATCAAATCTCCCTGATATTCCTTTACGAACTTCATGGTAGGTTTACGGTCCCGGTACCGAACGGGATTTTTTGTGGCTTTCATGCTCCAAGGGTTGGTCAATAAATTGTGTTCTGCCTATGCACTCTGATCTAGAGATCTTTTCCAGTCTTTTATATCAAAATTATCTAAATATACACGAATAAATGAGAGTTTCTTTAAATATTCTTTAAGGTCATTTAAAGGTATGTTTAACAAATAGAGTACCCCAAGACATGTCAAGGTCGCTTATAATGACTTGTAAACTTGGAGTATGCAGATTGCAAGCGCACTACTCATACAGGTGCTCAGTTGTGGAAACTAGGCATTATACTCAGGTGTGTAACGAGTGTGATAATAAATATGAATAAAACTGAAGTGTCTGTCTCAGTTTTATGCGAGGTGAGCAAACGAGCAGAATTTTTAATTACTTGTGCTCGTTTGCGTACGTAAATTAGGTATGTTCCTACCCTAAAGTAAAAGTTTAGAGAATAATAAAAGAAACACGTGCTGTGTTCATCGCTAAAATACGATTAGGTTTCTTGACAGTTTATTTCATCTACCTTCGCAATTTACAAAAAATGCCTTATTTTTAAAAAGCTTATGCAAGTTTAATACACCAAAATGCAAAAAATTGTCGTCTTTTTATTGTACGCATGTGTCAGATTATTCTGACAATTGCGTAAAATATGTGTTACATTTCATTGAATTAATGTACTTAGTTTTAAATATAAAATTATAATAAATACGTAGGTACGGGATCTATTTTATGACAATGCTGCCCTGCCACCTACTGTTGTTTAATGAAACTAAAACCATCTAACAGCTGGAGTATAATAATTCTGACCAAGAAATATTCTTTATAACTTGTACGGTTTAATAATTTGAATAATTGAAAACAAATTAAATGACATTTTAAAATATATTGCAATTTACATAAAACATTTTTTCATGTTGCTATCTTAAATGAAAAGAAAATATCTATTGATTTAAAAAGCCTTCTGTTTGCGCAGCCGCGAGATCAAGACAGTGTATGCCGCAGAAGTCGGGACGATTTGGGAGTGTTTAAGATTTGTCTATTAGTTTATTCAATGCATGTTTATCTAGTAATTTTTAGTTAAAAAATATATTATTTCTTATATATCTATCAGATTAGGCTAATTCAAAGATGGGAAATACTCAAGCGGGTGAAAAACAACATAAATCGGGGAAATCTCCAGCTAAGGGCCGGCATTTCATGAGAAACTTGAATAAGAGATCATCAGGGAGAGAAAACAAAAAGCACGGTCGTAAAAAGAGCGCTAAAAGCGGTACAATAGATAAGGAATTCGATAAAACATCAGAATCCGATAACAATGAAGCGATGGAGGCATCAGATAACGATATTATCGAGTGCGCGTATAAAGCGTCGGGAGTGGAGCGGGGCGCGGAGGCGAGCGCGCAGTCAGAGGTAACGGTGGGCAGGTGCGAGCGGTCACCGACCCGCGACCACTCGCCGGCCGCGCCGCCGGTCCTCACTTCGCCCGCCGACGGCTCCACCTCGGACTCAGTGTTCACGGACCCTCTCACGCCGCTCGCCGTCGAGCTCAACCAATGCTACTACTCCGCGGAAAGTGACAGCGCGCACGACGAACTCCCGCGCACCCTTACACCCTCCTTCGTCGAAGCGCGCCCGCATTCCGCCTCATCTCACGACGAAACAGAAATGCCACACGAGGAAACCGTTTCCTTGTCAACGAACGATATTGTAGAAAAAGAAAAGAGTGACATATTCGATGACAGGTCTGACGGGGATGAAAGTAAAAAGGTTATGGGCGCTTTATTCACAAAATCGAAGGACGATCCGTTGGATCAGAGGACCCATGAGTGCAATCATGATTTTCTTGACAATCGGTTGAAAGCCTCTGCCGGGCAGGCTTCGTTCACACTGTCCAGACATCGCAAGGTCGAGCTGCCTCCGGTTGCTGCAGAATCATCACTCAACATATTGCAAGACAATGGTAAAGACATTCATAATATATAAACTATTTCTAAAACTATTTCGCAAATATTATTGCGGGATAAATATTTAGAATACATTTTGAATAATGAGATAATGACGACTTCTTAAGTTAACATCTATGATAAAATCAAGCAACCTCCGCAAATCAAGAGTTTATGTAAGAAAATTACGATAAGATTACATTTACAGATAGGTACGTTAAGGTTTTTATGATAATATTTAGGTACTATATTTATCATATTTTTGTGAAAAAGTAGTGAATTAGTACTAAACAATATCTACTATATAATTACTATATACTGAACAATTTTGCAAAATAAATTTATTAAATATAAAATAATAAAGTTTATAGGTATCTACTGAGAAAATTAGAACTAATGGAGACAAGGCAGAATAATTTTCACTAAGCAGACCCCGTTTAAATTCTTGAATCGATTTCCATTATATTTTCACGAATAGAATGTCATTTTGTGAGAAATTTAGCGAGCCTATTTTAAAATATGTTTGGCTTTAAAATTACGCACATTAAATTTTACAGTGCCATTCTGTTTATAGTATGTAGGTAATATAAATTTATACAGATACTCACCTGTCGCCTGTTGATCAACAGGTGTCAGGTGTATTCTGCAAGCATCAAATGCAATGCTTACGTCTAGAATATATCTATGACTATAACGTAATATCGTTATTGAGTAGTATACGCAGAATTATATAGGGACTAATAATTATTATCTTAACGGTAAAATCGAACACATAACAGCCATCTACAGCGATATTAAAATAATCTTCACGAAAGTGAATTCAAATATTTTGATAGGTCTACTTGAGCGAGCTGTGGACGATAATATCTTATTTAATATTACATCTCAATCGGAATAATCTATCATTTAAGTCGGTTTAGACAGAATTTGTAATATTAGGCCAGCGGTCTAACGTCTACGATCTGCGTAAGAGTCTGCAGTATCATCATTTCATAGAATGTGGTAGACAAACGAAGATCGTTTGTTAGTGATTATTGAGCAAAATCCGTTATAGGAAGTAAACTGTAGACAGGGATCTATACAAGTATGCTAATAATATTTCTCTAGTAATATACCTACTACGATCTAGGCAAAAAGCTCTATGGAATAAATACAGGGTTAATAGATTAATTTAAAACATTTGAAATAACGTCTTATATTTATAAGGTACTTATAATATCGAAAGCTTGGTATTCAAATTTTATTAAAAATGGAACTGATTTCTTATAGACGTGTAAAATAGTAGATTTAAAACAAAATTTTATACAAAGAAGCGCCTTGTAGTTTATATATGTGGATACAGCGAGCTACTATGAATTATTTTTCGCTTGCTGGATTATCCCTGAAAAAACTATATTCTCCTACGTATATTTAATACGTAGGAGAATATAGTTTTTCTTTTTACATATTTTTAATGCTAATTTTGTTTTAGAGACAGATAGGCGGCACTCTAGTGTCAGCGATGCTCCAATGACTGAATCAAACGTGCTGCGGAAAGTGGCTTCATTGACTTTAGATAAGCACTCGGAGAGTAAGGTCGTGCGACCCAAATTCGTGCCCGAGAAATTGGACTTTCAACTGTATGAAAAATTTGAAGGTTTGTTACCGTGTAATACCTATAACATTCAAACATATACTTTACACTTACTCGTATATCGATAATATTATTATATTTGATTTAAATAAAAAAAAAATCTTTATTTGAGCAGAATAGCCTCACCATGTAATTAATGTAAACTCACTTTTTGCTGTTCATGCTATTTAGTCCATTAGCATAATTAGTATAGCACTTAAAAAACGAAAGTGTTAGATATAGAAACTACTTGAGTATGGCTACTCTATCTAAATCAATTTATTTACTTTTGACCGTAATGCTTTAATTGCGGCGCTACTCCTTAGGTGAATGGACACTTAGCGATAAGAAACTTTATCTTTTATTAGCTGTTACGTATCTTCAATACCTAAAACTTATCATAACGAATCATTTAGCTGCAGTAGAGATAATAAGCGAACAGTGAAGTAGTGTATACGTGACCTACAATATAAATGGAATCAAATCAAAATGCGTTTATCGACGAATCGTGTTAATTTTACAAATAGCTCAGTTGCTCAGTTTAACTATGTGCAGTTACTAAGCAAGTATCAATCTAAGAAAAAAGGGATCCAAGACATAGTAACAATATTAGGACTACATACTGATGAAATCTCCCCTTTCCAAACGACTCTCTCAGAAACGGACATACATTGCGAAAAAGTGAAACAATCTAGCGATTCAAATGCTTTAGTATTGTATGTTTTTAAGACGTTGAAAGTGAATTTTGAAAGAACAATGCAGTGGTATGTTATTGTGTTGGCTGTGTACGGTAGGACCATGAAAATAAGTATTGAATACAATATACACACACATGAAGTTCGGGTTAAATTCGTGAATGAAAAGCATTTCTTGAATTTTATTTTGTGTAATGGATTGAATTACAAACTTTATAATCGAAGTAAGTGTAATTGTTTAAACAAAAAAATTTCAAAGATTGTTAATTGTTGATAAGCAACCTACATTAAAATTTCAAATGGTCAAAAAACCGAATGAAAAAATTTATAACTTAATTATTTTTTTAGTAGGTAGGTATAACCTGCTGAGCTTGAATTATGTTAGTTTCATGATTTGTTATTATTTTATTTAAGTTATGATGTAAAGTGGATAAAGAATACTCGCCCATTACTTTTCAATTATCTTAATAAAGAAAAATTTGCCTTCCTAAAAATAAGACGGAAGAATTGTACATGAATGTGTACAATAATAATAATTATTATTTCATAAGGTTCTGTCGCTTTATTTTTTATTAACGCTGTCAAATGTCAAGTATGCTATAAAAAGTAAATGTCAATTGTCAATTCATTTGTCAACACTCAACATCCATTTCTAATTTAAATTTATACTCATTTATTTTTGTTGTATTTTCAATAATCAAATACTTTCATAACTATTTTTTTCTAAATCTTCATTAGTTTTACATAGCTACAACCTCAGCAGTCAAGACGGGACTTACGATATCGGTGATGAACAATTTAAACTTAAAATAAGTAGAGGTATAAGATAAACTATTATTAACGAAATGTATGTTTTTAAAATGTTTTATTTTTTCCCTTTCCAGGGCAGATGTTATTAAATTGGTTTGTGTCTTCAGCTGAAGCAAACTTTACAAAAAATATATCTAGTACACAAGATCTCAGAATTCTTGGTATTCAATATTGTACACACCTGCTGGCAGCAGGTGTTTTGCGACAAATACCCGATAAAGACGCTCCAACAGAAAAGATATTTAAGGTATATGAATAGATTTTGTTACTTTTATAAAAAAGTCTTATCTAATATTGTGTGACCTGTCAATATTCATGACCTCCAATTGATAGGAACATGCAAAACTTCATGTAATGTAAAGACATTTCTTTATATTTTCAGCCTAATTTGATGTATTACTGGGCACATATGGAACCACCTGTTACACAACCCATAACTCCTGGACGCTTGCACACATCATCATGGCCACCACAAAAAGAATATCATTCAGGAAAACCAAACCAAATAAATCAACCTATGAATACTCATCAATTTTTTTGTGTAAACAATAATGAAGAAGTAAGTGATGTGACAGAAGCAAGGCTTATCATAGCCGAACAAAAAAGAAAACTTCAAAAATTAGAATATCAATTAAAGCAATATAAAGAAAATTCTATAGCCATAGCAGAAAGTAAAAATTTAATTACAAATACTTATACATTGCCAGAAGATAAAAATAAAAAAAAGGTCAGTAAAGAGGTTCAAACGAATAATAATGGCCATTATGAGCTTAGTCCACTTAAAGAAAAAACTGTGATATACACTTCAAAACCTGATACTTTAAGGACAAGTGTAAATAGTGATTGTAGTGTAGCATTAAGTAAATTTGAATACAATGATCCAATTAATTGTATACAAAGAGAAGAAGAATCTGAGCACAGGTCTTTAAAAATAGAAAATTATTGCAAGTTGAACAAGAGCAGAGAATATGATTTAACTTTAAGAAATGATTCTTCTTTAGAAAATGAAGCACAAAACACTAATAATATAATAACAAATAAACTAGAAAAGCAACAAATTAATGAGACACAAAAGATTAACCGATTATCAAATAACAATCAGAACATTAATACAAATTTAATATGTGATAGTTCTTCGGATGCATCATACGTTAGCACTACTACTGAACTTCTTGGTAGTAATCATAGCAATGTAACAGATGTTGATAAAAACTTTAAGTCTCTTAGTCCTTCAGCCACACAAGTACTCTATTTTAAAGCAGATACAAATAATCATGTTACAAGAGAGCCTTTATCATTAGATTTGTCACAATCTGAACAGAGCTGGAAGTCAATAGAAACTGAAAATAAGGAAGAAAACATATATGTTTCAACATCACAAAATACTGGAATAGAAAGCAAGCCATGTACAGTAAAAGAGGCAGATGCTTCGGCATTCATTACTTCAGATAATGAAGATGAGAAAAATTTTGAAGTTGGTGATGTAATTGTTGATCAAAATGTTAGTATATCAGATGATTCCACAAAACCATGCACAATAACAGATGAAGGCTCCCAACCTCCTCCTTTGCCTGGTATGTCCCCACCACCACCTCCTATGCCTGGGACAGACTTCATACGAAAAACACCATCTACTCAACCAGAATCGAAGGACCAAGAGAAAACTTCTTCTAAATCAGAAATGCAACATTTACCTTCTGACCAACTAAAATGTCATGTTTCACCACCACCTCCACCACCACTACCAGATTTTCAAACAATGGAAGCGATATCGCCAGTTAAAGTTTCTCCAACGCAATGTTCTTCTTTGGACACAAAATTCCAGCCAAAGCCTAATTTGCCAACTCATTTATTATCTGATGTAGGACCACCACCTCCCCCAATGCCTAACGTAAATCTGCCACCTCTTCCGCCTCCTTTGCCTGAAATGGTACCGTCCCCATATACTCTGCCCAGCACGGTACCCCCTCCACCCCCCCCTTTACCAGGGATGGGTCTGCCTCCTCCACCTCCTCCACTGCCAGATATGGGTGCACCGCCGCCTCCTCCTCCGTTGCCTGGGATGGGGCCACCGCCCCCTCCGTTACCAGGAATGATACCGCCGCCACCACCTATTCCTGGAATTGGTCCGCCTCCTCCACCAATACCCGGTATGGGTCCATCTCCTCCGCCAATGTCAGGAATTCCACCTTCTCCTAACTCAAATTTACCATCAGCTTCAGGCCCGCCACCACCGCCATCAGGTCCTGCACCATTTCCAGCGCCACCCATCGGAGGATGGAATATGCAAAGAGCCAGTAAGTACAAGTCGTTAGTCCTCGAAAGATTTTGTGGGTCATATGTGTATATATAAGTTTTGATGTTGATTGTTTCTTACATTTTATTCAAGCTTTGCAATTCTTTTAGCTCTACGTAAAACACCAATAAAACCAGCAGCTCCTATGAAACCCTTGTATTGGACGCGAATATTAGCTACTTCGGCTGCACAAACAGGTCAGGGTGAAGTGAACGCTGGGTTTAAGCCCCTATGGCTAGAAATCGACGAAGCAAAGTTGGATAATATAGATGAATTTACGGATCTGTTTTCCAGACAAGTCGTTAAAGCGCCGGTGAAAAAAAAAGTAGAAGTTAAAACAAAAATTCAACCTATCAAAATATTAGATAGCAAAAGATCCCAAAACGTCGGTATACTCGCACAAAGTTTACACGTAGAATTTTCAGAAATTGAAAATGCTATTTACAATTTTGATACTTCCGTTGTTAGTCTAGAAGCGTTACAACAAATTTACGAATTGGTAAGCAATATTATATATTATTGCGGATCCTTTCGATCGTTGATGAAGTTATTTAGCGGAATATTTATATTTCAGCGCGCAACGTCTGAAGAACTGTCAATGATAAAGGAGCATCTTCAGAACAAGCCCGACATTCCATTAGATAAACCTGAGCAATTTCTACACGACTTATCAGGAATACCTAATTTCGCAGAACGGATCTCGTGCTTCATGTTTCAAGCCGAATTTGAAGATGCTGTAAATACAACGATGCATAAATTAGATAATTTAAAACATACTTGTGAGGTACATAGTTACTTAACTGTATCGTCATAACAATATGTAAAAAGTTTGGATTTTTAGCCATAATACTCTGTTTGTAGTTCCTAACAACGAGTGAATCTCTTAAACAATTATTTGCTATAATTTTGACTCTGGGCAATTATATGAATGGTGGAAATGGTCAGAGAGGACAAGCTGATGGATTTGGACTTGAAATTTTAGCAAAGTTAAAAGATGTTAAGGTAACGTATTTCAAATGCTTATAAACATTGAGCTTCTAACATTGTATTATTTTTCATTTCGAGGCTGTTTTTTGATGTGGTTTGTGTGATTTAAATAACTGAGCTTAAATATATTCAGAGAATTCTAATATGATAAATGTATTTGCAGTCAAAGCAATCAACAGTAACACTGTTACATTTCATAGTGAAGACATACATGCGGCAGCGAGGCGGAGCTTTAAGTGGAGAGTGTGTGTTACCGGTTCCCGAACCTGGAGATGTGTATCGGGCAGTCGCTTTAGACTTTGCTGATGTAGCTTCAAATTTGACCACTCTAAGGAAACAACTTGAAGGTAAAGAAAAATTATGTAACCTTCATTGCTTTGTTTCTTCTTTTTGCTTGGTTTATAATGGACAAACACAGCACATTAGCGTCTGATATTTTATATTCATATATTATATCATGTTAATATCTTCTAGTGGTTGTTTCTTTCAGGGTGTAAAGATAAAATGAAAAAAGTTATCGAAACGGATGCTTTGAGACACTCGCCAGACGAAACATCTGGAACTGATCGCAATAAAAAATTAGAAGTTTTCAAAGACAAAATGACAACTTTTGTAGAGTTAGCTGAAGAAAAGCTAAAAGCTGAAGAGGACAATCTGACCGAATGCCGCAATAAGTTTGTAGCAACTGTGAAGTTCTATCAATATACTCCTAAATGTGGGAAACTGGAAGATTGTGAACCAAAGGAATTTTTTTCTTTGTGGACATCATTTTGTAGTGACTTTAAAGATATATTCAAAAAAGAGGAGCAGATAGCCATCAAAGAAAAGTTAGTATTAATATAAGTGATAGTGAGGATATTTGCCATGAAAAATTTAACTGCTATTTCCGATGTAAGGAAAAGAATTTATAACTTTATGTTTATATATTAATAATTTCAGGTTAAAAGAAACAAAAAAAATGCATGAAGAAAGAAAATCTCAAGCTCTTACACAGCCTAAGAAGGAAGGTGGTTTAAAATCGCGTCTGCAAAAGTTATCTAGTGTCCGGAAATGATTTGCTCATTTGGATCCCAGTTAAGGTTTATACATTCCCGTAGCTTTTATATAAGAAGATAAACAGCATTTATTTACTGATTTTTATCTAGCTCTGTATTTAAATCATAGGTAAATTGAATTGTGCATGCATTTTAAAATAATTATTAATTTACAAATAACATCATATATAATTTACAGTGTCTGAATAAATTTACACATTGTACCAAAAAAAAATCTTATTAGACTTTGTGTAAATTTAATCAGAGTACTGCAATACTAGACAACTTTTATTTGATACCTCTCTTGATAGGAGCTCTTTATTGTTTAGTACAATAAAATAAGGTGCTCTTAATGCAACACAAATATTATGGAACAATTATTGTTAATTAATATTACAACGTCAGTTAATTTTGTATCAGTGATACAAATTTTGTTTGTACAATAAAATATCATGAATGGCTGCTTCCAGTATGTCATGAAAAAAAATAAACAGGCTGTAAATATTTATTTGTGTTAGTTGTTTTTCTATGAACTCTATTGTTTAAAAAAGCAATCTTATCCCAGTGTTAAAATGTGACTGAAAAAAATTGATGATAAATCCTTGTGTCCAACAATTCATTTTTAATAAAACATAGCTTGCCTCAAAGCACCAATGGTTTTGTCATATTTCAAAGTAATTGCATACTTGACTTAAAATTTAATTTATTTTGAATAACAATATCTCTGCAATTTTCACATAAAGAAGCTAGTTAATTGCGCCTATTATGAAGCAGCTAAGTTTTCTATGAAATGTACCTGAAATGTAATTTTTAGCATGTTACTTTATGTATATAAATGGTGCTTAAGCAAAACATTATCGTTTTGCAACTTGATTGATGAACAATAAAACAAATGTAAAAATTCTTATGCATTTTATTTGTAGTCCAAACATTTTTCTTTCCATATTCTTTGTATCTTTCTGTGGAGCTTTCTGGCAACTGTTTTGTCACAATTGATATTGAGTAAAGATGTTTTCAAAGCTTGCCATTGCATAAAGCTTAAGTGCATTGTAAGAGCTTTTTTATCAGAATCATTACGTAAGCTTTCTTCTTTACACAAAAAGTCATTTAAAGATACATTATTTGTTACATTTTCAATAGAATGAGTATAATTTTTACTGTTATTTTCTATCTGGATGTTTGCTTTCAGATTGTTGGCTCTTGAAATAACAACACCTTTTTCTTCCTGACCAGAATTAATAAACTTTTTAATACTCAGTTCCTGACTGAAACATACTTCATTCTTAAATTCATCAAATTTATCAACATTCTGGTTAATTTCATGTACATAGTCTAAAATATTTTCACACAAATCATCCATGGCACCATCGTCATCAATGGACAATGGATCAATGTTTATTTTAATTTTATTCATCCAGACAAATCTACCATAATCATTTACATTTTTAAGGTCCAACCATTCCTCTAAGTCCTTAGGCAATATAAAATTATCCGGTAAAAGGCACACACCCATTAGTTCCAATTTATCCAGGCTTGAATAGAATTGATTGTACCAATTACAGGAATGCTGTACTAACACAAAAGCCATTGACCAAATACGGCTCAATAATGCATATGGCATTAAACTCATCCAATGAGCTTCACCTCTTTTAATCCTATCTAAATAAAATACAGCAGCTTGCTTTGAGCAAATAACTATTCTTATCATTAGCTTAGAAAAACACATTATTTTTATTAATACATATTGAAGCATTTGTTTTGTAGGCATGTACAATTCATTATCTTTATCCTTAGGTAATACTGATGCAAAATTTTCAAGAACATTTATAAGTTTCAGCATTAAATATTTTTTTAATGCCGTGTTCACTTTTTTTAAATTTCGGTATCCGATGTCATTACGAAACTTTTTATCAAATTTGTACAAGAACCTTGAAAGGATAGCACTCTCTTTATGCAAAGGTGATTGTTTTGTGAGAATTTCAATCGCTTTGTTTGTTGTATATAAGAAGCTTTTTATATCTGCAACAAGATGGGCATAAAATAATGGAATTAAGGAAAATTTAAAGGAAAATATTCAGAACAAGTTGCCTACCTATTTTATTTTTACAAAGAAAAGTATTCACCGGTGGGGCTAAAAGCGATTTATCATTCCAAATATCCAACATTATGCAAGAAATCGTATGTTATATTATAGCAATTTTTTTGGTTAATATCACGGGGTGACGGAAATCAAAAAGTATTAATCAACTATCAAAGATAATGTAATAACTACGTTTTAGTATTAATTTATATCTTATAGTTTATATTTTATACTGAAAAGTTTGACGGAATTTCGGAAAATGAAAATCTTCTATTCTATTCAAAATGAAAATCTTGTTTTGTTATTCACTGACACTCACTGACACTCTTGTGACTTGTCTCTTTATGACATATGACATTTTATTTTTTTATTGTCACAGAGTACAAATTAAAACTATAGATTCTTTATACGATATATATCATCATCTATCGTATACATATATACGATAGATGAAACAAAATACATATATATTTTGTCCCTCACATTTATTTAGGTAAATAAATTAAACCAAATTTAATTTTAAAGTTTTAAAAGTAATAAAACACATTATATTTTATTCTACTATTTTAATTAACTTTGAGAGTATTGTTATAATATTTATTAGTACAAGTATTTATCATAATATTATAATAAACAGTTTGGAAGACTGAAATTGGTTTCCGTAATGATAGGGTTACAAAAATATGCAGGGCGTCGCGTTAGTACGTAATTGTAAAAATGTAAATTAATATAATATAGTGCCGCAATATAGTTTAATTTACTATTTGTTTAATTCCATTTCTTCAATTTCATCTCTTATAATACCGTCGATGAGATTCGAGTCTGGTGGAAGCCATTCACAACTTGTGTCTTCTGATGAACATATCTGAATTAAAAGAAAGTTAGCTAGTAAAAACAAAAATAAATGAAATAACTCAGAGTTGGCAATAAATACTGTTATCTGTAACAAATTATTACCCTGTTATACATGTATTACTGGATGCAAAAATATAAGTATACCTGGCATTTACAGCTAGCTGCTTCAACGTAATGATAGACATCGGTTCCCGGCTCTACTCCAGGGTCACAGTGACGTAATTTAACTGACGAATGCTTCCTTTCACCATGAACGCAAACTGGATGATGAGATTCCTTATATGGAAATTGCCAATGGGATATCTATAAAAAATAACTCCTTTACATCAAAATTTACTATTTTATTCAGAATTAATACTCATATTTTCATGCGTATTAAAATTCTAGGAAGTTGTTAGCACCTACTTCATATGATAGACAATAACCCCAACATGACATTATTTTTACTTCGTCCCAGCATTTTAGTCCGTTAAAGTCAGTTTGAACAGCTTTATGCGAGTACCTCTTCGGCTTACATCTAGCACTCGAAGGTGCAGCGATACATGTGAGTATTAAACAAATGTATATTAATAGGCCGAAGATGGTAACGCTTACTTTACTGCGACCACCCATTTCGACTAAGTTATCTCCTCTGTTAAGGACTATATACCAAAAGTAACCTTTGTTAATCTCCAAACATGTCAACCACTTCTCCGATTTTGATTCTGTTCCTCAAAGCCCCTTGCTTATAAAGGTGGATTCCAGACGTCATAATATTAATTCCATGCCACTTCACTTGACGACATAACACAAGCCATTAGCTTGATGATCGCTTTGAATAATATTTTTAGAATACATTTGAATGTTCTGACTTGTTTTTTTTTTTCTTAAGGTGGTAAGAAATTTCAGTTACATATTTTATTGGAATGCATTACGGGGAATGAGTATTTTTTATTTCGGTGGTAACTCGCACACATATTGCTTACTTTAATATCCTTCCTATTGGATATGCATAATTTGTACATTCTAGGGCGGATCCCAGCTTTGGCGCTGGGGTGGGGAGGTCAGATAGTCACACAATTATTATGTTCTTTGTTCAATTAGTGCTCCACAAACAGAAGCAAGTCCACCAGTAAGGAGGGAGGTCCTACAACCTTATCCCCCCTGGAACCGTCGTCGTTATGTAAATTGAACATAACTAAAATCATCTTGTTTTCAAATTACATAATAACTTAAAGTAGTTTTCGATAATTGTAAAGATAAGCATTGGTAAAAAAATTACAGAAACACTTAGCGATGTCGACTGCGCTATCTGTTATAATAAGGGTTTATATATTACTTTTATATGCCAATATAATTCATAAACTTTACCCTTCATAATCCATAAACAAATAATCGATAAAAAATATATTTTTTTTTCTCTAATATTATGTCATGAATCTAAACATAAATAAAGCATAAAATTGGAAATATGCAAATGTTGTATAATAAAAGTGTTGTACTAATGTTATCGTAAAATAATAAAATAGTGGCTCATGATTAAAATATATTTCATACAATAACTAAATTTTTCCAAATCACGACATAACATTCTAGACATTCTAGAAGAAAAATCATGTTTGAAATAGGCGTGCTGTCTGAGAAAGAAATGTTTAAATTACGAGACAAAACAGAACATCCATTTGGTGAGAAGATATTTAGCTACTCTATTATATAGCTTAGATTTTAGTCAGTCAAATAAAAAGTGCTTGAATCAAAGTAGAACAGAGTAGGTAATATAGTTTCCGATCCATCTTTATTCTATACGAGCTGTTGCTCGCTACTTCGTACCCGTCGGATCTATTTATATTATTATGATAAAGTGAGTCAATCTTAGAAGATAGACATATCGCTCATCCAAAAGAATAATGACATAATTACGTTTTTGCGATTTTTTTGGGGGGCGTTTTAAAAGTTTGAAATCGATAATGATGTGTATTTCCAATAATTCTACTGATTTATTTGAATAGTAATATTATGTTGCTTTAGGATCAATAATATTATGTAAAAACATTGCGAGAAAAATCAAGATAACTATTAAAAAATACGAATTAAAACAAACCAGATGTACATTTATAACATTTTATAAATTAAATAATACAATTATGACATACTGCAAGGTTTTCATATGGGAATGAATCATGAATTTTAAACAACATTTTATTCAATTTGTTTTATTTTCAACTAATCAGTCTAAATTTTAAACGTATGTTTTTTATTGTAATAAAAATAAGTTTTATAAAATCTTTATTCTATACTAGCTGTTGCTCGCGACTTCGTACCCGTCGGATCTATTTATATTATTATGTTATAGTGAGTCAATCTTAGAAGATAGACATAATACTGTCGCGGACTTTTTTTTAGATCATTTAAAGAGGAATTTAATTCTTTCATACATATTATTTTTGTATCTTGAACCGTTTTCGCAGCGCACGCAAAGGAAGAGACCTCAAAAATGAATAATTTTCCCCTTTTTTTCAATATTTTCCATTATATCTTCGCTACTTTTAGTCGCAGCGTGATGTTATGTAGCCTAAAGCCTTCCTCGATAAATGGTCAATTCAATAAAAAAATAATTTTTCAATTCGATCCAGTAGATCCTGAGATTAGCGCGTTCAAACAAACAAACAAACTCTTCAGCTTTATATATTAGTATAGGTATAGATTATATAATTATGATTAACGTACATAATGATTGGTGTTGTTATGAGTTAGGTAATTGCCCGAACTTCTCTATCATAATTATCAATATCTCCATTCATCAGACAATATCTTCGGTACCGATTGACGCACATTTAACTCTTAGTTATAAAGACTTGTTTTTTGCTGATGTTTATGTGAAACCTACGGGGTTTACCTGTGTACGATATCGGACTACTATCAACTAAAACCCCATAATTGTTCCATGAATCCGCTTCTTAATGATGACCACCTGATCGCGTTACGCCTATAGGGTAAAGACTTCAACTCAAAAAAAATATATTTTTAACCATAGGTAAACACTTAGGGCAACTTTCCCGCTCTAATTAATTTGACTCAGGTTGCTGTGTTTGCACCTCAAGGTACAATTATCCAGTGGCGGCGTAAGGCGTGGGCGACGTGGGCCACCGCCTACGGCCTCGCGGTACAAGGGGCCTCGCGCCTCAAAAAATTTAAAGCAATGCATAAAACTTTTAAATTAAATGTATACTAGGTAGAGATGACATTAAATATAAGTTCTTCATAGCTAGAATTTTTTATGTCAGCAAAAACCATACACAAAATTAAGCATCATTGCGGTTTTAAGTGACAAACATTAGTTTTTGTCTCCATTAGCTCAATAAAAATAATCACTGAATCATGAAATCAAAAACTGTCAATATTTTAAATTAATTGTGTTAAAGTGATATTTTACCGATGCATACATTATCGACCCCTATTAGTACGAGAGCCCACGACCAAAATTTTTGTCTCATAGCAATACGACCAAAACCGCATCAAATCGATAGATACGATTATCCTGAACTTGAAAATACCAATATCAGACCTTTTGATCTGACCGAATTTTCAAAATTGTCAAAGAATTTTACCGAACTGCATCATAGCAATATGTCTGATTTGCAGACTGTAGTTGAATGATAGTTCTGAGATACCGGAAACATATTTTTCAGACGTTAGTGGTGTAGCACAAACCCGTAAAATCACTTAAAAAAATTAAAAATAAGACAAAAAAATGTCTCATAGCAATACGTCTGAAAATCTTTTTTATTAGCAAATTTTAAAATTTGAAATGTGAACGCATTAAATTTAGAGACCGTTTTGAAAATGTTAACAAATTTTACCGATCGGTATCATAGCAATATGTCTGAAAATTGTTGGACGTGATAAAATAAGTTGTCCACACGTGCAAAAAATTTATATCAGACAAATTAAGGGTAGCACCTTCTCTATCAGATAACTTTTCGATACACCTAAAGTGTCTGAAAACAGGTTTTTGGTAATCATGGCAGCGATACGAAAAGTTAAAAAAAAAAATTATCCGTATTGCTATGATCTCGGGCCTCGGCTAAATTTGTTCACATTTTCAAAAATGCGCTCAGGCTACGCGTAAAATGTCTGAAAATAAACTTTTTCGTAATACAATTATTAAATCTATGTACATTTTCACTATCAGACGTATTGCTATAATACCGACTGTCTTTTTATTTTGACACAGCAGAAATAACGCAGCTGCTACACTTTCGACCGTTACTACACACCTAGTCGGGTTCAGAATCATACAATCTAACGATTTTATAGGGTTTTTGCCGTATTGCTATGAGACATGGTTTTGGTCGTGGGCTCTCCTACTATAGGGTGGTACCTTATACAGAATGAAGAAAATATTTAAGATGATAAAATTATGTCCTGACTGCTGTCCTGATTGCAAAAATATGATTGGTTTTTTTGGACTGGAAGCATCTTTTGAAAGCCGATATTTAATTTATCGGTATTGTCATTTCCACCTCGTTTACGATATGTAATTTTTCATTAATATTAATCTATTTTGTATTTTATGCATAAAACTTGCAGGCATTTCTTTTTTATATAAAATCCGTCTTCAGGTCGCCACAGAACAGGGCCTCGCGAAATCTGTTTTGCCCACATCAAATTTAGGTCTTGCCCCGCCACTGCAATTATCCCTCTGCCATGACAAGACCTAAGCGTTTGGGTCCTCACAAAAAAGATATGGCTATCCTATACGTGCTTGTTATTTATTTTCCAATCTCACTCTTGTAATATAATACCGTAATTCACATTTTTTGTAGTGAAAAAGTTGATAAAAAAAACAATACGGTCGAATTGAGAAACCTCCTCCTGTTTGTAAGTCGGTTAAAAATCAATGATCTATCTAATTATGTTTAACGTAGTGCTTATTATACAGCTTTGGGGCAATATAAGAACTATAATATACTTGCTAAGGTTTTACATAATTCCTAATGTCCTAGTGTTTCAATTAAAGAATTATGCCGTACATATTATGCGGAATAATGCTTAACGTTGAATGTTTTAACTACATCTTTCTTCGTGCATATATCGAGAACTTTCAAAAGTACTAAGTACTGCTTTCGCTGGATGTGTGTAATTACATTTGCAAGTCCAAAATATTAACTAAAAATTCTTTAATTTGATAGTGATCAAAATATCGCACTGTGATCAGTAATAAAATAACTAGGATAGGAGAAGGAGTTTTGGCCGGAATCTTGCGGCGTCTATTTGTAATCTCGATTGAATATTCGTTTTTTGGTGCATAAAGTGATTTAATCTTTGATTGTGATAGTGATTCATGCAGTAAATTAGCTAATACGTGTCCAGGAAATGAAGAATTTATTCGATAGCGCATAGTAGCGCCGTTCCGATTGCTCCAAGATTCGTCGAGGTTCGAGTTCGAGTTCGAGGTTAAAGTTCACTATCACTTTACGAAGGGCAGAACGAAACGACTGACTGCCTGGACTAAAGACGACTTGATGACGATTTTACTTGACTCATATCGACTTTTATCTTGACCACGTTGCCTCTTATTGACATTGGCAAAAAGCTAGACGCTAATGCCATAATATAAGAAAGAAAAAGAACTAGGATAGAAATTGTCAATATGACAGTCAACTGTCATAATAAAAATGTATTGAAAATTCTGTAGTGTGTGTGTCGTAGTGTGTCGTACTTTACGACCAGTTACGAATTACTATGTAATTGTAATACGATAAATTTAAAATTACCAGTATTTTATGAAACAGTGCAAATCATATTATCATTATTTGTGTAAAATTTAACGTCGGCTATGTCAAAGCGAACACCAATAAAGTCAAGAATTAAAGTGTGTAATAATTCTGTTTTTCGTCTTCAAGACAAAAAGGCTGATAATAATGAACTATCAATTGGATTAATTAAATCAGCGAAACGAACAGGACAACTGAGTTTATGCAATAGAGGACTAGGAAGTGGTAAGTGAATATTTTATATAAATATAGTAGAAAAAAACAATACGTTTACATTGTTCGTAATAATGTATGAAATTTTTAATTTGAAATATTGTACAATTTAAAAAACTGTTCTCATAGTTCCTGAAAATGTTTGGAAAATCGACGAGCTTGTCATGGATGATACCAAAGAGGTTGATTTTGCTAGGTCAGACCAAAATAATTGGTGGAATTCTGAGCCCCTAAAAATGCTTGACCTTAGTTCCAATGTTATTCACACAATATCTCCAAATATCAAACTACTCCAAGAACTTATTACTTTAAAGGTGAGTATATTTTAGTAGTAATGCTTTATTATGAGGGTACTGTTATTATCAATTAATTCAATATGTAATAAGAATAACATACAAGTTAGATATTAAGCTTACAATAACTCTATTATATATAATGAATGTAACATTTTTAATTTATTCTACAAAAACTTAGCAACATCAGCCTTCCAATTGTATTCATGTTAACATTTAAAGGAAACATTGTTTCAGTTACATGATAATGCTTTAACCAGTCTCCCTCCAGAAATTGGAGAGATAAAAAGTCTCTCAAACTTAAGCTTAGATCATAATAAATTAAAAGAGCTGCCGATAGAATTTTATAAACTAACCGAGCTGCGGTGGCTGAGCATATCACACAACGAGCTTATCAGTATTGTACCCGATTTTGGTGATTTAGTCATGTTAACATTTCTGGTAAGATTTAAATATTATGTTCAATTCAATATAATGACACTCATTTATATTTTCTAAACAATTGCTATCTTATCTATACTAATATTATAAAGAAGTATAGTTTGTGTGTTTGTTAAATTGTAAGGAGTGATGTTGGGATCTACTGAACCGATTTAAAAAAATTCTTTCACCAATAGAAAGCCACATTATTGCTGAGAGTCATAGGCTATATAAAAAACAAAAAAGGATAATTATCATTATGCCCAATGAAGTGGGCACGGGTCAGCTAGTACTGTATACATTTATATCTCACTTTTATAATTTATATATAAATAAAAATATAATAGATCTGGCTTGTTATTTTCATATATGAATTTATTTATTTCCAAATCTAGTGCATATTTTGTTAATAACAAGTGATGTTGACTCAATATATTTATTGTGCTAACAGGACCTTTCCCATAACAAACTTACATCTCTACCACCTGGTATGGGTTACTTGGTGAGACTTGTTGAACTTAATTTATCCCACAATGAATTGGTAGAACTGCCTCCAGATATTGTTAATTTGAGAGGTAAGTGTCATGGTATTTTTTCGCCACAAATAAATTGATTGTTAAAAATTATGTTAATGATTTTTGTTAAAAATATAAGGAAATAAAAATATAATAATTTTATATACCATATCATATTTGAGCTGAATAACCTCAAAATCAACAGGTCAAAGTAAAATCAATTACTAGCCGCGACTTTTTTTTTACCCGCATTTACGTAACAATAAGACATATTAGACTCAAACAGAAGACACAGGACAAGTAGGTACAGACAGAAGAAAGTGATTTGTTTTATACAATGGAATGAATGATGAAAGATTAAAAAAGTATTTCGTTCTAATAGTTAAGGGCTATATTGTTATAAAGTATAAGTGGTCTACATGCTATTGCAATGACCTGCGTCTTCCGGATAATAAAACGAACCCCTCTATGAATAAATGCGGATAAAACGTATTACGATTACGAACAGATTGAATGGTCTCGCCATTTCCATTAATTGTTATATTTTAATAAGTTCGAGAGTATTTTTTATTCCCATTTTAATGTATTGTTTTATTTTTACATTATTAAAAAAAGCTTAGCATTACATTAACTATTTATTTGTAATCTAATTCGCAGACTTAAAGAAATTTAACATAAGCAATAACAATATAAAAATGCTACCGCCGATGGGCGAGTTGAGGAAAATGGAGATATTGGATGCTAATCATAATAATATTGAAGAACTGCCTGACTTTTACGGATGCACGGCGCTCAAGGAGATATATCTAGCTAATAATTACATAAAGGTCAGATATCAATAGATACGTTTTGGTTTAAATTGTATAGGATCGGAAGATTTTAGAATATAATAAATAATTCAAGGTCTTGTTTGGTTATTGTTTTCACGCTTCATTGCGGATGCGGTCGAGAACGACTGTAGTATATAACTCACATATTCATTACATTTGTTGTGTTGTAGGGGATTTTATTTCCTTCATAGCTGAATAATTTATGCTAAATAACGTCATTGTCCCTGTTTAAAAAAACATTATTTTTTAAAATATTAACAAATATTACAGCTGTCGCCTTGTTGAATAATTCTGCATATCATGCATCAAATTTGCATAATATGCAGAATTATATAAATATTCATTG
>JADANM010003811.1:3157580-3227616 GCA_026213755.1 Eurema hecabe | reverse complement strand
GAATGCATTTCAATGTGGACATGGTAATCGATGCTAGTAGTATGCTAGAGCTAGTAATGGAACCTGTTTATTTAGAAAAAAAAACAATTAAATTCTATGTATTATGTAATTCGTCACTGGTCACTTATCACCAGGTGCAATTTTTTACTAGACTTACGTTTACAGGTTCACAAAGATCCCGCGCTGTGTTTACGAGCTGGAGAACTTGGAGATACTGCTGGCCACCGAGAACCAGATAACGGAGATCAACATATCGTCGGACGCGCTCGCCAAGCTCGGCAAGCTGGCCGTGCTGGACCTGTCCAACAACAGCATCGTCAGCGTGCCGCCCGAGCTGGGCAACTTCACGCATTTAAGGTATTGAATATTATATTAACCAAGTTTTCCAATTACTGAGCATAGTGCGACTCAGTGGCGCATAATGCGGAATTATGCTGAAGCTAATTGGAACGTGAATTAGTTCTAGTTTAAGAGTGATCGATTGTGCGAAGCCTTGCTGTAGTTAAAATTCAACGTTGAGCATTATACCGCATAATGTGCTAGTGCATCTAGTGCTGTAATTGGAAAACTAGGTAATTCTATACTTATACACATTACACTAAGTACTTTGATACGGTATCGAGATGGAACCGCATGGCACAACTAATCTGGGTTGATAAAAGTCTGGGTTGAATAACAAAAAAAAAATCCCATTCATTCAAGACGAATCTACCTTCTAACCATAACCTATTATTATAATTCCTTCAATTTTTTACAACAAGTACGTGATGAAACAGTCAAAGCAGCGATATGATTATGTATTTCCAGGTCATTAGAGCTAATGGGAAATTGCTTCAGACAACCTCGACACGCGATCTTGGCCAAAGGCACGGCGTCCATCTTGTCCTACCTCAGAGACCGTATACCGGTTTAATAATGTTCGAAATTTAAAATTGTCCGTTCCAAATTCAAAACAGAATTTTAAGTTTTAACACTGAAAAGTTGCCATGTGAACACGAATGAAAAAATAAAAAATCAAAAGCTTCTTTTAAGTTACAGGAGCGTATATATTATATATTATTCTAAATTCAAATATCAAGTAAACATTAAAATTGGTTGTGAAAATTCATAAATTGGCTCAAAAGCGTCGCTCAAAATCTGTGCCAAATTGAAACGGCATAATTGGTATTGATTTCGTGTTAAAATAATAATAAAAAAGATAAAAATATTTGGAACGTGAGTACGTATTTATCTTATGTTTTCATCAACATTTATATACGCATTTTTATTAGATTATTTTCTCTGAAAAGTAAAATCATATTGTAGTTATACTTTTGTATGACGTAATCTTAAATACATAAATCATGATTTGATTTTCGGTGTTACTATTATCAGATTATAAATGTAAGATGGGATTGGTTTGTTATTTTTTTTTAATAAAAAAAATTAAAAACATTCAAAAGACAAGTAAAGTATTTTGTATGCGAATTTAAAATAGGCAGAATATTACTGTGTACCGCCGATTAAATATCCAAAGCTAAATTTACCAAATTTGTATTTTGTACCTGCATTGCCTTTGCAATTATTCGATATTTTTTGTTTATTTGTTGTTAATTTTTGTTAAAAATAATGGTACTAACAATAAATTATATTGAAATATTTTTTCAAGTTCCTAGTCTGTCTAACAATGATTTATCATGTTTAATTGTTTATTGACAAGAAAAAAAGAAAAAGAAAAATGTTTATTTACTCATTTTGTATGTAATCCTCTTCTTTTCGGTTATTATGGAAAAGGTGATATGATTGCGTGTGAATATTATTTATATTATTAATATTTTCAATGTGTTGATTATGAAGTTTAATTGCTTATTATGATTTTGAAATCACATTTTTTCTTTAATAACTATGTTATGTGGTGATGGGAATAATAGATGTTACTAGTCACGTGTGTTATAAATTATTAATATGTAATAGTTTTGAAGTATTTATATTGCTTGTGATTTTAAAATAGCGTATCAGTTATTAATATTGTTGCTGAGTTGTGTGCCATTAAAATACAGCAAGCTATGTATCGTAATATTATTATTTATTATGGAAAAGTATATTGAAAGTATTTTAATTAAACTCGAATAAATGTTTAATTTTTAAATTTAATATCTTTTGGTTATATCAACAAAGTAAAGGTTTGGTGACTGATTGTTTCTGTACGACTATAAATAAAATTAAAAAAATATGTTTTTAATAAGAGAAATACATATGAAGTCGCTTATAAAACTTAATAATATAACAATTTTATATATGTAGAGATGCCTTCACGCTAACCAATGTATTAACAATTACACCCAGTACCTGACGGTAGCTTAGAAATTTAATAGTTATCACGTTGCTATTGCAAATGCCATTTTACGTTCATATGTAAGTAAATTATGAGTTTGTTTGTTCGTAATCATAAGCGCACAATAAATTATATTTATCACTACTAAAGCTGTTTTATTACTGCCCTCGGATATGTTTTGTTCTATACGAACGCCTGAATTAATCTGTATATCTATTAATTGATATATTTATTTGAATATGATTTTTACCAACTTTATTTTATAAGTACCAAGCTGCCTTTATACCAATTACCAGCCATTTCATTAATAAGAAAACGATTAATTCTAGTGCCACAAAAATCCATAACTAAAGGTAGAGCATAGATTAAAGCATAGAGATACCATAGCTAGTATTAAATTCACATTTTACTTGTTTTCTTTATAGTTTAAGCCTTCGCGAAACCAATTTGATTCTATTGAATTATAAACCCTAAGTTGCTTTGTTGTTCTCTATTTAGTATGTCTGTCTACGCACGCGATCTGACGGCATTCTTCAAATTCAATTAACATAACAATACTGAATGGAACCGAATTAACATAACAGATTACTATAATAGGTCAAAGCATAAAAGGTTGCATGCGGCGTTATGGACTTTGAATATAATTTAAATTCACTTTTTTACTTAACTGATTTAATATTTTAAATCGCAAATGTAGGTAAATATTTATTGCACTCAGTGTTGCCAGTAACGCTATGCTTTTTTGTGTATATAATTATTTTGTTGATTCTATTATTTAAAATTTAAAAAATATTTTCGAACATTTTATACGTACAACAAAACTAACAGAACTGTACAATTAATTTAAGCTTAAATAAAATCCTGACAAGTTATTCGAGTTCAATTTTATGGGCAATAATCCTTGGTAGCTCTAGGTAATGCAAGTAGACGATGTTTCTTCCGGCAGATAATGTTGTAGACATAAATGTTACCCATTCATTAAATGACATACGGACATTTTCGATACAATCTGCTACAAATATATTTCGCGCTTGTTACCAAAACCCCAGAAGAGTATTGAAACTAAAATTGTAAGAAAAATTCAGTTTCAGTCACTCATAATTACTAATCTTTTGACACCACATTCATTATGATTATGTCCGTAAAAGCGTCGTGTTTATATAGTCCTTGGGGTCAGTAGTATCAACGATAAATAGACTTAATACTCAAAACAAAATCAATATCGACTCACGGTTGGATTGCATTTAAAATTTTTACTTAGTTATTTGGTGTTGACTTGTAAATGCAACACAAGATGGTTTTGTTAACTCTCTTTAAAATTAGTATGAAAATTGCCGTATGAAATTATGAAAATAATATGCACATTGACGGACCGCTTGGCGCAGTGGCAGCGCAAGTACTTTCTGCGCGTAGGGTCGTGGCTTCGATCCTCACACCGGAAAAATATATTTGTAATTTACATGTATTTTTCATCGTTTGTATGTGCTTACAAAAGAGATGTATGTAGGTATATGTATGTTATCTGTTATCTAGTTGCATATTACGAAGTTAGTTTCCATAACACTAGCTCTGCTTAGCGTGGGGCTAGATGGCGCTGTGTATAAGTGCTTTGAAATATTTATTATTATTATTTACTAGCCGCGACTCCGTCCGCGTGGATTTTTTATATAAACTTGACTCCCCCTTCCCCCCTTGTAAGTCTTTTTTCCAGTTACCTCAGGCTCTAGACCATCTGAGTACCAAATTTCATTATTCGGTTCAGCGCTTTGGCCGTGAAAGAGTAAAATTATAAAAAGTTTCAACCCCTCCGCGCAACCTTTTGGGGGTTATTAAAAAAATAGCTTATGTCCTTCCCCTTCCCTAAGACTATCTTTGTACCATGTTTTAGCTTGATGAAAAGACAGACAGACAGACGGAGTTATTTTCGCATTTATAATATTAATATTCGTAAGGATATGAGGTATAACTTACTTTGTACCTCAATACTTCTTGTACGTTTTACATATAATATTGTCTATTAATCTACGGAGCCCGGATAAGTTAAGAAAAGATTTAATCGAAAATTATATTAAATTTGAATAAATAAATATGATTGATGATGATTACATGGATCAATAGGCACGTGACTTGTAGTTCTAATTTGGTATGATGTGAGTGCTTCATAACTTATAATTTATTTCATTGTTCTTATGTTATATACCTATAGGTATACCTAGTTTTAATAGAATGTAGCATTAGTGTAGCAATCAAGACGATATTACTTATTATATACATTAATAAAAGGAGACGGACGTCAAGTTTCCTATCAATGTATGCAAATTAGGATGTGTGGCGAAATTGCCAACAACCATGCCTACTTGGCGGATGGTTTCATAATAATACATAAAGTACTGATTATCATTCATACAGGGGCTGTTATTACCAGAAGCACTTAGACCCGCATGCCGTTACAAAATACGTAGTTTGTTGTCAAACGAACGTATTATCATTCGTTTTCACTATCGTCGGCTCGTCATTCTATTGTAAATTGTCTGTAAAACCATAATAACGGCAAGGTCGTGAGGAGTGGGGACGGGCAAATGACGACTGCACTTTGATTTCAGTTAATAGTAGTTCAAACGAGTCGTGTCATCGGAAAATAGTTTTCCGCAACAAACAACCGACCCTTAACGTCGTTGAAACTACTTTAAGCAAAATATTAATAAAACTGACTTAAGATTACAAAAAAGATAAATTTTAACATTGAATACATCAGTATGTTTATTCAGCTGTGTCTACGATACTCCTAAAATTTCTTGAGAGTCTCCAACGAGGATTTAAGATGCCACTTTGTAGATAAACGATGAACTTACGGACGAATAAATCGTGTGAATGTGAGTTGTGAATTAAATTTCAAGGACTAAGTGACCAGGATAAACTATGTATCAAAATTCATTATTTAGAACTTTGATTTGTCTTTGCGTGTTTTTGATCTGTGGTGGTGAGTAATATAAATAATAGTTATGTAATAAATCTTCATTTTATGCAGCAGGTAAGTAGCAGTAACGTGATTACGTAACTATGCACTTTATAGATATAACTTACATAGATAAATAAATTAAATCTGTTAGACTAGGTACAGTTTTTTTTTTGCTTTTTTACATACTAGGATAAATACGTCTTATATGCAAGTGTTTATAATTATCACTATTTCTATATTAATTAAGCCGTGTCCCATAGTCTTATTCGTTTAAAATCCAATCCCCTTTCTTTCTATAACTTATTAAATTTATATAATAACACTTTCAAGAAAATGTGAATATCTGTTAATGGAATATTAAAAAATAGTAGAAGGGGCGATTATATCCTACAATATAATTGAGGATGAAGAAATAAGATTTTATAATTTCGTCCTACATTTCGGGAATAGGTTTCTGAATATGTATATAATTTCGCAATAAGGATAATAGCTAACTAATCTATCTATCGCGTAGTATTGGAATATCCATATTCATATGAATTATGGGTTGTTCAAACAATTTGCCTATTAAACCAAATTTTTATGATTCCTCTTGGACATGTTACGTTTTCGTAAACAAATAGTATTTTTTGTCGTGACAAGGCAGTCAAACGAAGTTACACTTCAAGCGTTGTCTACCTATTTATTTTAATGGACTTCATTCTTTCCATAATGTCTATTTTGGTGGAAACATTTCTACGTTATTCAAACAATAACGTGTTTTCGTGAGTTCTTATCCTTCTTGTACAATATAAAAAAAATGTTTTTATTTCCTTTAATATTGTATAGTATTTTTGGAGTCCGTACGAGTAGGTATATTACAAAAACATTTTTATATTTCATGTTTTTATTTTAAATATGTTTAATCATATGTTGGGGGTTTTTGTATACATATCCAGTGATCTTTGGTTTTTAAGGGAATTTGACCACTCGGGCACTTAATAGGTTTTACTACATCAGTGTGAACTAATACTAACAGGACTATTGCAATAATAAACAACGCTAGAACGCGCCGACACACCATCTGTAAAGAAAACACGAGTTTTACTTATAAATTATGACTAACACAATAATTGATCGGTAGGTCTTTGTGAGTATCTATAATACACATACATACACAGTGACAATTCTACATCATACATAAAATTATAGAGTCTTCGATTATTATTAATTTGTTGCGCTCTACTTTCAATTGAACTTCATACGTTATTTTTTTCACCTTCTTACTTTGAAGATAAGTAATTCCTTAGAGGGAATAACAATTACGTATCTTAATCAATCTATATCATACTAGCGGACCCGTGCCCACTTCGTTAGACATAATGTTAGTAATCCTTTATTATACAGCCTATGACACTCAGCAATAATGTGGCTTTCTATTGGTGAAAGAATTTTAAAAATCGGTTCAGTAGATCCCGAGATTCTTTAAATACTAGTATAGATAGACACATCTTGAGATAATGTTCGATTTTGCTATTTCTAGCTTAATTACTATACTTTTGTCCGTCACATGTACATGTGTAGGTCATATACAGTCTGCAGATGCATATATAAACAATACGAACTTCGCAACTAATACATTAAGTGATTATGATGTATAATGTATGTTGATACATTATTGATTTTTTACACAACATTTTGAGTGTTAACTGTTAAACCACTGATAAATCACCTTTTAGAGTTGATTTAGACTCTACATTGTTATAAAACAATTATATTTCTATTTCTACTATAAAAATACAAAACAATTCGTGTTACTTACGTGTATTACTTACGTTTTAGTATATTGTATAAACGTGTTCTCGTGAGAAGAGATGTCAGTGTACTGTGCACACTCTTTGTAAACAACAACAGGTTTCTTGCTTAATTTTTGTATTTATATTAATCCGCATATATGTAGGTACCAGCTGAGCTTTTAATGTAAATTTTATACATTGGTTTCTCCTTTTCGCATAAAAATATTCACATAACTTCGATGATATATTTGTAAGCGAAATATGTGTGTCAACTTGTTGCTGTTACTATATTATTATACTAGCTGTTGCTCGCGACTTCGTCCCCGTCGGATCTATTTCTATTATTGTTATAGTGAGTCAATCTTAGAAGATAGACATATACTGTCGCGGACTTTTTTTAGATCATTTCAAGAGGAATAATTCTTTCATACATATTATTTTTGTATCTTGAACCGTTTTCGCAGCGCACGCAAAGGAAGCCCTCAATGATGAATAATTTTCCCCGTTTTTTCCATATTTTCCATTATATCTTCGCTCCTATTAGTCGCAGCGATAAATGGGCAATTCAATAAAAAAAGAATTTTTCAATTCGAACCAGTAGATCCTGAGATTAGCGCGTTAAAACAAACAAACAAACTCTTCAGCTTTATATATTAGTATAGATGTACATAGTCGGCATGAAGTTATTAGTTACGGAAGTACCTAATGGGACTGTCTTTATATTATTATCTACTTGAGAATAAATTTAACCCGGCATATTGTATTAATAAAATATACATTTTAAAAAGAATATATAATATATTAATCACATTCAAATAGGTATTTATAAATAGCATTAATAGTTAATTGAAATAGTTATTATAATTATATTGACGATTGATAACAGTTAATACGATACATGGGTTGACCAAAAACAAAAAAAAAACTTGAGAAATTTTATCATTTATTTAAAAAACTAGTAGAATTGAAAGATTAATAAAATCAACCTTATTTTTATATTAATCAACGATTTTTATACAACGTATTGTTCTACCCCTCACTTCTACTGGCTTGTAACCGATAGGACAATCTGGTGCAGTAGGTATAAAACCGTATACTACCATCATCATTGACAATGTAATAATTAGTATTGTTATGGCTCGTAGGTATAACATCTGAAACGAAACAAGTTTTATAGATAATGAAGAAAAATATTAAATTAACGTGAGATTATACTACCTAAACCTGTGCACTATTTATAGCCAAAGGGCGGTTTCACTTAAATTATTTTATCTATTTGCATCCATCCATCTAATGACTTTTACAAATAAACAAAGCTTGTAATAAATTAAAACTTTCATTAACAATATATCAATATTATATTAACAATATATTAATAAGTCTTCGGCAAGATTGTAAATTTTAGGATTGCACAGTTCCATTAATTATAATGAATATCAAACAACATTTAATTAAGAAACAAAAAAGTATGTGTATTTCCTCCTTTCCGTCAATTTTATTCTGCTTTAAATATAATCTATTATTATGTGTATTAATATTACTTACATTGATCAATATTAACCAACGCTTTACTCGTGACTGAAGATCTGATCTACAAACACAGTCTGCAAATGGTAAGAACTTTCATCCACATATATATATATAGTGACCTTTAATCTGTATATCTCGGCTATATAAAACATATATCCTCACATACCTAATATAAGCAATGTTTCCTTGACTGTATTCATATATTTTTTATGTTATTATTATTGATTTCCAAAAGTTAAAGATGTTGATGTGCTTGATAGAGCCATACGCCAAGGCAAACAAACCGGCTCGCACCTTGGTAACTTTCGAAAAAGCTTATTTTTTAGATTTTTTTATCCATCTTTTTTGCAATGAGTGCCTTTTCCTTCCCTTATAAACGTACCGTATTTTTATGTGCAGCAGACGACGCTTTCCTAGCGGCAATCATAAAAGAGTCATTAACTAAAAAAATCTCTTGTAGTTTTACAACCCTAATATTTTGTTTTAGATGTTAACGCACTGTGCCAATTAGATCAAACAAGCAGTTTTGCTCGTTGGCCGGGAATGACTCCTGATAGGGGCAGACCGGTATTCATGTACTCAGCAAGTGGCAACGAAGAATCACTAACTGGCGCCTGTCTGGCGAGGTGCAGGGAGTTGGAGGACTGCGCATCCGTCGTGGTGACGTATTCAAAGGGCAGCTGTCAGGGCCTTGCTACTTCGCCGGTCGCAGAACTGAGGACGGACAATGACGCTGCATACTTTACCAAAGTTTGCTTGAAACGTTAGTACCTACGTTAAATAGTTTAATGATAAACCCCCTTTGAGCTGGTTATAAAAATAATATGCAGTAAGTAAGAACGGTAAATAATTCACAGAGACAGGGAAAATATTAACATGAAGATAGAAGCGTTAATACGATAACCTTTAAGATAGCTAAAATAATAATACCTACCTAATAGAAATACATTGCACTTCATTTTGTATAATATCAAAATAGCATTAAATAAACAAAATGATTTGTTGTAGTTCCACAGGGCTGTGCTAAAAAATGGTGGTCTTTAGAAAGTACCCCAGGATACTACCTGAACTCCGAGGGACCAAATATCAAAGTTCTTATGAACACAACCTTGCAAGATTGTTATGACGCGCTATTTTCCTCAAACGAGAAGTTATACAGGTATATATTATAATATGATTGGTATGGGAAATTCAGTGTCACAATCAAAAATAAATTATGTTCTTAACGTGTTGTTGTTAGGAGCGTCAGTTTTATAATAATATGTGTGTTTATTACGACAGGTCCGCGCAATGGATAGAACCGGAGAGTCCATTAGATACATTCATTGTTTCGGATAGAGTAGTAGGAAACTGCATATTGAACGGCGAAAACAAGTTCACTGAACCTGAATCATATCGCGTCTCAAACTATTTTACGTTTTATATAGAAAATGTGTGTGGTCATGACTGTAAGTATGGAAAAGACTTATTTAATTGGTGCCATCATTTTCAAGGTGATGTCATGAAGTACATGCCGTTATTTTTTTAATTTTTAGATCCAAAGAAAATAGACCGATGTTCTTATGAGGAATATAATAATCAGACTTTAAAACGGGTTGACCTGACCACTAACAATTTAACTAAAGATGAGGTGAGAATCAAAATTCCGTTTTTTTACTATTACTATATATTACATATATTTTTTGATCCTAAAGTGCAACAATTTTCTATATAGCTATTTTCATCGACAATCATACAATTCAAAAATATAAACAAATCTTGAAATGAAGGAAAATATATAGCGCATTAAAAGTGTTATCGGTTACATGTGAGATAACAGTCGTTTACCGTTTATGTATGTGTTTAAAATACACGAGTGTTAGATATTGTGAAAACGGAAAACTATAATGTACCCACCATACACTTTTTATGAGCTGCCTTTGGCTCGTTTGAAATGAGAGTATAGTGGATTTTTCCATTCTTCAATATTGGTTAATATAGACATTGAACCACATTATTACACACGTATTTAATATTGCATTAAACAGATAGATACACACATCAGTAATAAAAATATTGGTATGGATTCTTGCTTATATTTTCGTCAATATTTTCAGAAGATTATTTTAAGCTTGCTTTATAAGGGTAATTTTATTTACTCGTGTAGGATCTTTCAAGCTATTAATCTGTGTAGTGCAAAACGACTTGTGAAAATGAAGATCGATTCATATGTCGTGGGTTTACGTGGACGTCGACGACTAGCCGTGGTCACTGCGATCTTCACAGCGAGGACCTGATCACCACCGGTTCTTGGCTTCTACGACGAGTGTCTACTGCTACCTACTACAGAAGGGTCATTTGTCTCAATAGTAAGGATGTTCTTTGTAGCAAAAGAAATATAATAAAGGATTATTTCTGATTCACCTAGAAGAAGCAATGGCATTCAGATATTATTTTTAATTTATCCATATTGACTTGAAATATTGTTTTATATTCAAATTGTATATAATAAAAGTAATATAGGATATAAAAAAGTATTTTGTATGTTGCGTAGCATGTTTTTCTATGTGTCTAAATTATGTGTTAATATGTAAAAATATAATGAAATACTTCCTCAGTATCCGTGGATTGCCAAGAAAACAATCTTGTGGTGACGTATCGACCTCGAGGTCCCTTCAGGGGCCGGATGTACGTCCCAGGGCGGGATGAAAAGTGCAGCGCTAGAGCCTTTGAGGGCACTGTCAAACTGTCTCTGCCGTTACATGGAGATTGTGACGTCAATTTTGCTTATGCGATCTCAAAAGGATCTAACGGAGTTGTTAATAGGTATGATTTTTGTACGATCAAAATAAAACAAGATCGACATTAATTGATTAAAACCAATAATTTTATTGAAAACTAAAAATAAAGAAAGTTGTATTATTTGAGACGTAAACATTGTTTTCATGTTTTAAGGTTTTAGAATCCTAAATTGTAGTATTAGTACAAAAGTATCCAAATTATTATAAATTTCTTCGGATCCTTATTGAATACGTGTAATGCCATTCTTTTATACGCATAGATTTAAGATAACCTAATATAGGAATAAAAAAGACTAAAAAACTTATATATATATTACTAGAACAATGGCATACGCGGTGCTGATGATCCAGAACAACCCCATAATCCAGACAGCTGGTGATCGATGGGTTCGTGTTGGTTGCTCACCCGGCGCGGGCTCTCGCGGCTACACCAAGGTCGACGCTACTGTATCTATTCATGATACAAGGTATCCAACAAATTCCTTATAAAATGAACGGTATTTGCATTGTTAATATCAATTGCCCACGCTCACATTAATATTTAAAAACTGAAGGCTAAAAATAGAACTGAATATTACATTAATCATTTTTTTTGAGCACAAAAGTAACTCTTTAATTCAAACATGGTTTGTTGACAACAAAACGCAGAACCAAGTTGACTATGACTAGAGATATATTTATACTATTGGAATTCAGTTATAGCTCCTCCAACTATATACGAGTATGATATGACAGCAGGCCCTCACTGATGAGTGAAACGAACGCAGAGACGAGTGCTAGTGCGGTGTTCGGCGGCTCGTCTCCGCTGAGCATGTACGTAGTACGGACCGTCAGTGACGGGGGGACGAATGCGGTGTCGTTGGGGGAACCGCTCGAACTACGTATAGAGACTTCAGGTAATGGAATTACATTGGTTTTTACTGGGGCATGTATTTCTCGAGTATAAGACACGGTTAATGTAAAGTGCACGGCGTGTGTGCTCGTAGTGCATTTGCATCTTAAGATTAAGTTAAACTGCTTTACTAAATAAACAATCTCTTAGGCGTCGCGTCGTTTAGTCTTTTTTTTTTGACGGGGAAATCCTCTTTCGGATACCGCGTCCTCCTCGGGGGAGAAGGAGGCGGTTATGTCGGACTCGCCTCAAACCGGCCACTACCGACTAAAACCCACCGGTGTTCCGTCGCGCACCCTTTCGGGGGGCGGACCTGCTGAAGACGCTCGAAGCAATCGTCCGCAGGCCCGCCAGGCGCGGGCAGCCGCTTTTGGTGCGGCCGCCAGTGGTCTTTGTGTGTTTATATAAACATCCAGTCATTCTCTAAAAGCTTCGCATCTATTATCATAATGTATTATTATACTTTACATAGAACCCGTCTTGTATTCATTATATTTAATAGGTCACGCTGCACACACTACCAAATAATTAATTGTTAAATCAATTTGGTTGTTATTCAAGCTTGTAAAATGTAGGCTATTAGTTTCTCGTAATTGATTATAAAATTAATTAAATTGGTAATTTGATGGCTAATACAATTTAGATAAATTTTGTTAAAATATATTTTAATCTTAGGTATTTATTAGATATTAAAGAAGACATCCCGGTTATGCCATATATTTTTTTTTCTACTACAGATGATGTTGAAATAGAAGCCTATCACCTCGTAGCTTCGTCGCGTTTGGGAGACAGCTCCGTTTTACTGCTTGATAGTAAAGGCTGCCCCACAGGACAGGTACTTCTAGCATATTTAATTAACGTTGTTATTCTCAATTCATCTTTCAATAAAAAGCAACTTTCTAAATTGTATTGCAAAATTCCAATCGTTAGTTGGTTTGGAGTAAATTGAGAGCACGTATCTAATTGATTTATTTTTGTATTGCAGGTGGACTTCCCGTCGTTCACACGATCGTATCTGGGCAATACGCAGCGCTTGTCAGCGCGTTTCAAAGCCTTTCGGTTCCCCAATTCGCACGTCGTCAGATTTGCTATCATGGTGCGATTTTGCGAACCAAAATGTGCTCCGGTAATACATACATACATACAATAATATATGTTTAGTGTTTATATCAAGCGTATAACCGAGCTTAAAATTATACGAGAAGTGACGCCAAGCTCTGTTTTATTTCAAAATGTTATTTACTTTTTAAATAAAATAAATAAAATGACAAACGCCATTCTATACCTAAGTAACGAAAATTGAAAAAAAAAGTGTAAATTTTCCCATGATTTAAGAAAAACAATTCTGTTTATATTTTGCAGGTAAATTGTGGATTAAGAAGCTCTCGACAAACCAATGAAACATATGATTTAAATGATAGTGAGTCGGCGGCTGCCGTTAGGCAAGAGGTAACTTGTACATAATAATAATTATAAAATCTTATAAAGAAGAAAATAGTGAAAGATCTTTGTATTAAAACTAAATATACATACACAATACTGCCATTTTTACCAGGCTAATTTAAATATGAGTTTTATCCTTTTTTGGGTTTTAATTTTAACGCAAACATTGCCCGTCTTTGAATTTGTCAAGATGCGGAAGCCCGTAAAGTTAAAGAAAATTTTTGAAAAGTCATCTTCAACTTTAAAGCTTAATAGAAGGATCTCATATCGCTATCACCTGACCTTTGTATTAAACAGACTTATTGAATTTTTTAGAGCGCCTGGCCGACGGTGGTGGCCACGGGAGGTGCACCGTGCGGCACCAATGAGGGGCGAATCCCTCTTGAGCTCGAAATGGTTGTAGGAGCCACACAATCTCTCTCTTCTGACACATTGGTGCGAGCTGATCATCGATCTTCATTGCGTAAGTCTACACAGTAAAATATGTAACCAAATAGCATATCAACTACTTATAAAGTGAAAGTCCGGTTTAAATTTATAACCTTAAATATTATATAATAACACCGTATAACGTTAAATTTAAACTTATTCTACGCAATAATCCTTTTGGTTTGTTTCTTCGGTTTTTGATAACTATTTATTTGCGATAAATGAATTTAAAAAGAGACTATACGAGTAGTTCCAACACAATGTGAAATAATGAGATTGTTTAAAATTTTATTTAGGTAAATTAAATGATCTATACTCGGCACTATCGCTTAATACATAGCTTGATTTTCTAAGCAGCAGAAGAAACCTTAGTAGCAGACAGCGCAATGGTGTGCGTACATGAGCTGCTGCTCGTCGCGCTGGTGCTGGCGTGGCTCGCGGTGCAGGTGCTGCTGCTGCTGGGATGCTGCGTACTTGTTAAAAGGTACATATATTTAATTTACGTATCCGCTTGTATAGGTAGAACTCTATGCTATACATATAGTGATCACTGATCGATCTAAGAACAAATATGGCGATTAAAAGTATACACTCCTCGATAATAAAAATATAACGTATATATATATAAAATACATATTAAAATTAGCATGTTTAAAAAAATAACTATTGACTTTACATGTACGTATTTAAGTATGTACATATATACTTACTTTAAGAATCATACTAAACTTTCTGTTTTAATTTTTTTTTATTCAATACTTTTTAAGATATAACACCCCAATCATTTTCAGATACAGAAATCTAGCTGAAATGAACATGCAGAAGGATTATCACTCGTTCGACAACATCGGGTTCGACACAGTATCGACTCACCGTCGCGTGCACTGGCCTGACCAAAACATTGACATATTTGCACACTAACAAAAATTGTTCCTCCAATATTCATAAGTTTGGTCATAGATTAAATGCAAATGTAAAAAGAGTTTCAAAAGAGAATAATTCTGTAAACACGAAAGTAAAGTGTGTCTCGTTTTAGTTCACATAATAATTAAGGAAAGGAACCTAATACCTAAGTGAATTCTTCGAAATGTGTTTATTATAAGGTTCGATTTAAGCCAAAGGTGTTTTGTCTGTTTTGAATTAATAACAAACGATATCGTGAATATTCGAAAATTATTATGCGAAAGTTTGTGATGATGTATGTATTTTTGTTTCATTTCCACGTAAAAAGCTAAATGCATTCGGTAGGAAAGGATTTGGCCGAAATTTGGGCATATAGGACGAGAGTAGACATTGAACAAATACATTTGTACTTTTAAATGTATTGACACAGTAGTGAAAATTACAGGAGGAACATCGCGGGACACGGATAAATAATAAAATTATCTTACTTTTGAAAAAAAAGAAAGATCATATTTAAAACTCGATAAAATGACATTATTTTGTAAAGTGCAGAATAGAGATGTAGTAAACGTATCAGACTTTATATATGTGTTATAATTAGCAATAAGTATGTATATTATTGTAATATAAATTAAAAACATATTTCTATAACGCATGTCTAATTTGCTGTAGGTAATTTAGTTATAGTTTTATGTTCTTCATGGTGTTTTATTTTCATATGTATAGATACTTAAATATAAATAAAACATATAGTAAGAGATCTTCTTTTAATTTAACTTATATAATATCCTATTTAAAAATATAATACACACAGTAACTGAGAGTAGGTAATAGATATAAGTAATACATTATATATAACTGCAAGAGTTTTTTTCAACACTAGTTAGAATGCCTAGACGAACTACACATACTAAGAAATTAATATTATATTAAGTCTTTTTCTGTATTTTATAGAGTTTGAACCCTAAATCATATATACAAAGACATACAGATAGCGATATCAATAGATAAATAATTTATATACATGAAAATGAAAATCAATTAATGCCTGACTTGCCAACATACATATTATGTATAATCCTTTTTCGTTGCCGTATCGTTCTTAACGTATCGTATATAGCTGGAATTAATTTTCTTTACTAATCTCGGTACACCATTTATTTCAGCATTTTGGGATACATACCCGCTGATGTCTTTTTCTTTATCCCGAATGAATAAGCATAATACGATATAATAATTAAGCGTTAATTAGTGGTTAATACCTACAAAAACTTCAAAATAATTCGAGCTATATTCGTTATCTGTCGCGTATTAATTATCATAGCTAAACTTCTTGGTTTATCTGAGTTCCGATCTTGACTATGACTGAGCTAGCGTTACAATCACTCTTTCTACTAACTTACTTACTTATACGCATCATTATTACTACACAGACCAAATCCAAGAAGCTTTGAACAGCTAGAGCTTTTTACTCTGTTGTATTTTCGGGTTGTGCATAGAGCACAGGTGGGGCGGGAGCGGGGGCGGGTGCGGCGGATTGTCGATTTCCTCCGCGAGGTGGCTGCCTTACATTCTGTCTGTTCGACGCCGCATTGTAGTGATAGCCTTCAAACTTGTCGCCTCCACCTGTGCCCGCCTGAGTCTGAGGATAGGTCGCTGTTCCCATGTACATTACCTAAAGACGATCATGATATAAAAAACAAACTACGGTTTGTAATAAACATAAAAACAATTGAACTTAATATGACGTTGTCAAATTAAACAACAAATAATAAATATAAATAAATAAACATTTTCAGGACATTTATGCACAGCGCCATCTAGTTCCAAGCTAAGCCGAAGCTTGTGTTATGGCAACTAGATAACGGAATAAATTACATATACACCAAGACCCCAGAAAAATACAAATGTAAATTACAAATATATTTTTTTTGGTGTGGGAATGGAACCCACGACTTCGCGCAGAAAGCAGTTGTGTTACCACTGTACCAAGCGGTCCTCAAAGTTTAGTGGTTAGGAATGTGTGTGATAATGAAATATAAAGGGAATTAATCAATCATGTGATTTTTTTCTTACCCTATTTTCACTTGAAGCCGTAGTAGTGAGGTATCCAAGATATATGTAGTATTTTTAACTTACTTGTGGCCTATATCCCTCAGGACCTGCCTCATACTCGACGAGCTGAGTCCTTCCATCGGGAAGCAACACGTGATAGGAGCCTGTAGCACGATCATCCTTCCTCTTCTCATTGTGCCCAAAATCCAGTGAAATACCAGTTTCTTGTACGTCATAAGAAAACTCGTAATTAGCTGGCAACTAAAACATTTAATTAAAATGTTGAAACACGAATTCAAGAAACGTTAAAAGAAGAAGAGAGAAGAGTGTTCAAAAAATCGTTACAAAACTTTGAAAGTTCTTTTGTCACATTTAGTAAAAAAAGAACCTCCTGTTTTGTAAATTATGGACTTAAATAATACCGTTGGTTCCTGTGTCGGTCTTTTGCCTCCAGTACCACCAGTGTTAATTTTCGGCGGCAAATACTCTTGACCTGATGTAAGGTACCATAAAGATGCCCAAGAAAGTAACATCTACAACCGGAATAAAACATACATAAATGGTATAGGAAAACAATATTATCCTATCCTACTTCCTACTTATATTATTGATGTGAAAGTTCCTATGTATGGATGTATATTTGTTATTCTTTCACGAAAAAGGGCCGGACTGATTTAATAGAAATTAGGTAGTCCCTGGATTAACATATAGTATACTTTATATTCCGGTATTGCCCCGGGAAGAAGAATTACGCGGGTAAAACCGGATGATACAGCTAGTATTAAAATATAATGCTATTACTGACCACTGAGCTATGATTTAAGAATAATATTAGGGCGAACGAAATTATAAACGTTTACAAAGAAATGAAAAGCAAAGAAGAATCTTAGTTTTTTCGAAGAAAATTAGGCAAATACTTACACAGCTGATCTTCCACATTTTAGATCTTTAACTTGGTGCTGTTGGTTATTGTATGATGCCTTCATAAAATTCACGGAGTTTATAAATACAGCGTTTGCGGTTTCTGGTGTTCCAGCTACTTTAAATATTGTTATTTAATTTATTTCATTACTGCGGCTCACGATTCGACCAAATTTCAAAATGATATTTTACATCTCGACTGTGATTAAACATTGTAACTATTTGGATATTTAAAAATAAAATTTGCAAACATTCTTAATAAATCGGTTCATTAAATCTATATCTATACTAATATATAAAGCTGAAGATTTTGTTTATTTTTTTGTTTGAACGCGCTAATCGCAGGAACTACTGGTTCGAATTTAAAAATTCTTTTTATTGAATAGACATTCATCGAGAAAAGCTTTAGGCTACATAACATCACGCTGCGACTAATAGGAGCGAAGAAATACTGGAAAATATTCAATGAAACGGGAAAATTTATGGATGTTTGAGAGTAGCCTTCTGCTTCGTGCGCTGCAAAAACAGTTCAGGATACGAAAAAAATACGTATGAAAGATTTATTCGTCTTTTAATGATCTATAAAAAGTCAGCGACAGTATATGTGTATCTTTTAAGATTGACTCCCTAAACTTTACTAATTCCAACAAGAAAATAAAGCTATTAAAAATATAATTAAAGCCAAAGTACTTTAAAATATTATTTAAAAGCTTTAAATCCTAATAGTAAAAATAGAAACCGACGGGGACGAAGTCGCGAGCAACAGCTAGTATAATATATATACAGTGTACATGTACCTACTGCTCTCATGTAAATTGTGACTGTTCTTTATTTGTTTTGAGTTTTTGTTTCTACAGGAATCGCTCTGACTCGGCGTACTTCTATACACTATACTCAATGAAATAAATAATATGTGATGATCTTTAAACTTCTGATAGTTGGAGAGAATCACTAATGATTGTTTAATTGTAAGTTTCGGCATCGTGTACCTGACGAATCGCAAAACATTTTAAAGACACTTTTTATTTATAGATTATTGTGTATGTCGCAGAGAGTGACGTCGTTGTAGTTGTAGTGATGCCGAGGTAGTGATTGTTTGCTTCATTTTCGTCCATCTACTCCGATATGTATGTAAGGAATAAAGCAATTTGAGCTTTCTTTCTGAAAGGCTTGCTAACGATTAAAATTTTATGTTAATACATAATATTATATATTTATTGTTAGTTTTTTAATTACCGAGCATAGTGCGACATTTTGATCAAAGACAAATCACAAACGTCAAGTACATTAACAACGAAGTCTAAAACTTATGACGAGTTTTGGCGGGAATCTTGTATCACTCTCGTGATAGTGATTCATGCAGTAAATTAGCTAATAAGTGTCCAGGAAATGAAGAATTTATTCGAGAGCTCATAGTAGCGCCGATCCGATTGCTCCAAGATTCGTCGAGTTTCTTCGTAAAGTTTACTATCACTTAACGAAGGGCAGAACGAAACGACTGACTGATTCGACTAAAGACGACTTGATGACGATTTTACTTGACTCATATCGACTTTTATCTTGACCACGTTGCCTCTTATTACATTGAAATTGGCAAAAAGCTAGACGCTGATACCATAATATAAGAAAGAAAAAACTTATGACACTTATGTCAAATGTCAATGTCTCAGAAGTCAGAAGCATGTTGATTATGGTTTTCAGAGGTCCTGATTAAAAGAAATTTATTCTGATAAGATAGGAAGGAACCTTAAGTAACAATAAATTCGGGTAGTATAAAACATGAACTTTTTATTAAAAAGTGCTCTAAGACCATTGTGTCGAAGTTTTTCAACAACATCAGTGAAACAGTGTGCGGTGCCTCCTAAGCGACCAGTGAAGAAATATTTTGGACCGGTAACATGGAAATCAATGGGAGCTACTGTAATTGTGGCTGGGGGATTAACTGCGTTTATGTTGTATGTGAGAAAAGAGAAACAGGAAGCTCTAGACCGGGAACGAAAGCGGCAGCTAGGCAAGGCGAAAATAGGAGGCACATTTGAACTAGTTGACACAACGGTAGGTTGTCATGCAAATACTTCGCTTTTAAGAGGAAAATGTTGCGTTTTATTACGTATGCAATCGTTTCTTTCAATATATAATACATTAAGAGAATTCGGAACCAGATGATGCTAGCATAGTTTAAGTTATGCAATACTTACCGAAACCCTTTGTTTGAGATGTTAAAAAAGGTATTCATATCTTTTATAATTATAATATAAAAGATATGACCAATATTGCTATTTAAATAATATTATATGATTTTATATCCATACTAATATTATAAATGCGAAAGTCACTCTGTCTGTCTGCCTTTCCAACTCGCTAAAACTACTAAACTATGGTCTAGAGCCTTCTTAAATCCACCCCCAAAAAGTTGCACGAGGGTTGCTTTAATGGCCAAACTGCTGAACCGATGGTAATGAAATTTGGTATGAATGATGGTTTACAGCCTGAGATAAAACAAAGGCTACTTTTTAACTGGAAAAAAGATTATAAGGGGGGATGGGGGGGGGGGCAAAGTTTATATGAATGTCCACGTGGACGGAGTCTTGGGCAGCAGCTAGTATATAATATATGTAAGGAATATTCCCACATCCACATCTTGTTGGTATTTATTTTTTACAATACATATATATGCATTTTTTATGTGTGGGAATATTTGGATGTAATTTCTTATTAAGCTTTCACCAATTTTATTTTAGGGCAAACTTATGAAAAGCACAGACTTCTTAGGAAAGTGGCTATTGATTTATTTTGGATTTACACATTGTCCTGATATTTGTCCCGATGAATTAGAGAAACTAGCAGAAGTTGTTGATTTACATGGTAAGTAACTTACAAAAATTTCCTGTTATACACTAAAAGAAGACTTGAACACATAAAACTCATAATTATTACAAAATAAAAATCCTGTAAAATCTTCAATCTTTGAGTAAGTCATAAAGTAAAATGATAGAATACCTCTTTTTTGTTGAAACAGATAAGAATGCAGCATCTCCACCTTTACAGCCACTCTTCATATCAGTTGACCCACAGAGAGATACTCCAGAAATTGTTGGAAAGTGAGAACTTTTAATATACTTAATATTTTACTACATTTTTTCCCTCTTCACTAATTAGATACTAGTACAATCACTTATAAATAAATTTAACTGTAAATGCATCTGTCTGTTATGCTTTCACACCTAAATAACGAAATAATTGGGATTAAATTTTGTTTAGATACAGCAGCTTTGAACAAAATTTCATAGATGAGAAACTATAAAGGTTACTGTATATTGTAGAAAAAAATAGAAACAGAAGCTAGTTAAGTAAATAAATATACATACATTGAACTTATCATAATTTATTAAATAATATGTATTATTTATATTGCATCAATATTTTCTCTAGAGAAGAAGAGAATACTGATAAACTAATGAGAGAGTCTAAGTGTCCATGTGTCTCAATATAAAATATTAAAGTGGTGTTTATAATTCAATTATAGATATTGTAAGGAGTTCACACCAAGACTGTTAGGTCTTACTGGCACAAAAGAACAAGTGGCACAAGCTTGTCGCTCCTACCGTGTATACTTCAGTGCAGGTCCTAGTGATGATGATGATGATTATATAGTAAGTACATAGTTTTACCAATCATATTTATCATAATATGGTTTCTTATGAGACTTTTTTCAACACTTTATAATAATATAAATTTTCAGGTTAGAGTAAAAAAAGTATCTTAAATATTTATTTTACGTCAACAAAATTTTTATTCTGTTTATTTTAGATTTGTTGAGTTCTGTGTTTAATACAATAAAATAATTTTACAGGTTGACCACACAATAATTATATATTTAGTAAATCCGGATGGAGAGTTTGTAGACTATTATGGTCAAAATAGAAATGCTAAGGAGATTCATGAATCAATGCTTGTGAATATACAGAAATATGAAGCTGCAAAGAAAGGTTCCTGGTTTTAGTTATCACAATGTTTACAAACAAATTGCATTTAAACCGGACAACTAGAAGTAGGATTATATTATTTGTTAACATTAAATAATTTATTATTATGATTGAATTTTATTTTTCTCTCATATTTTCACATTTATTCAAACATACTCAACAAAATACTTACAAACACAATACTATCTTGATTTAAAGATTTCTAAATATATGTATAAGCTACATTAATGTCCAAAACAAGTATATTATTCCTAGAATATACACCATACAAGAATATATTGTTATGATTGAATTTAAATTCTAATATAATAAATAACAACAATAATTATGATTTATTTTAATTAATCCACTTAGAAATCAGTTGTAATTTTGCTTGCAATTTTACCAACCGTAACTTGATCAGTTGATGTATGTATTTGTACTAGATTTTGATTCAATCTATACAGTTTGACAGTTGTACCTTCTAATAATTCCGAGGAAGCCAGTCCTTCATTAACGGAAACTAAATTAATGTTGCTTATATCACCACTGTGGGCGTAATTATTGGCTATCACCTTACTCTGATATGTGATATTCTGTCCGTCATTGATAACTAGTAATCCAGTTTTGAGACTGTTATCATCTTGTAAAATTAATTCTTCCGATACTTCTGTAGGCCCATCTTCTGTTAACAATATATCTTCTTTCAACTCATTTGGCCCATTTTCTTTGGAGACAACTAACTTATCTGTTACAATAACAGGTACCTTATGAACATAAACAACATTTCCACTCTTACTGTCTGTTTCATGCTTTTTCAAGTGTTTTGCTAAACAAGAATCCTTCGTATACTGCGCTGGACATAGCGAACATTTGTAAGGTTTTTCTCCTGCAAAAATGTTTTGTTCAGTAAGTACATAAAAACATTTAATTCCAACAAAAAAATAAACTTATTTAGCGGTTCAAAGAAAAACATTATCTATGTAGTATGCACTTGATGTGTACATACCGGTGTGCACTCTGGCGTGGTCGCGCAGGCGCGAGGGCGTGGCGAAGGTCTTGCGGCACGCGCAGCACGCGTGCGAGCGCTCGCCCGTGTGTCGCCGCATGTGCCCCGCCATGCTCGCCCGCGCGAACCTGACATATGCCAATCATTTTATATAATACTAGCTGTTTCCCGCGCTTTTACCCGCGTAGCTCCCGTCCGCGGGGCAATACCGGGTTGTAAGCGATCCTTTCTATTAATTTGGATCAAACTGCAAAGGGTGTGCAAATTTAATTAAAAGTTGGTACAGTAGTTTAGGAGTTAATCGCGTACAAACAACGTGAGATTCCGTTGAACGTTCCGTTATAACCTCCTATGTAATTAGCATCATTAATGGCTGTTAAAATTATAATGTTTACAAATTCAAGTATGCGTGTATAGGTAGTTTATACCACCCAGTTCATATTTTGAATAGTTTTGATAAATAAAATGTCATAATAGATAGTATAAAACTCACTTTTTACCACAAACAGTACATTCATAGGGCTTTTCCCCGGTATGCGTCCGCATGTGATTGTTGAGGGACGAGCCGGACTTGAACGTACGCCCGCACGTTTCACACGAATAAGGTTTTTCTCCTATGACGAAGGATTCATTATTATTAATATTAAATGCATATTATTTAAGAAACTTGCAAGTCACACATTAAAAGAACTTAGCGTATCTCTTGATATTCTCCAGTTTTTTTTTTCTAAAAAGTTGGTAAGATTCGCAGTTTAAAACTGCGTTATTTTTTGTGTAAAACTAGAAACTCGCGTTTTTTTTATATGTGGGTAACAACATTACAGATAGGCACTGACCTGTATGCGTTCGCATATGCAGCGTTAGATTGGAGTTTTGTATGAAAGTTTTTCCACAAATTGAACATATATACGGCTTCTCGCCTGTATGCGTTCGGTGATGTGTGTTTCGCGTTGACTCGTGCCGAAATCTAAGTAAAATATCACATTAACATCATTTTGTTTCAGTAAAATAAAACACTACTCGCAAAAATGGAGAAGATAGTACCTATCCTTATAGTATCCATATAGAATCCTTATGCTACTTAGCTAACCATGCTTATATTATGTGACAATGTACTTAAAGTACATTCGAAAATTTCGAATACAAGTTAAAATAATGTTTTAAAAAACATAACAATAAAACATCAATAGAATCAATATCATTGTTAAATGTTTAACAAGTAATTATTATTAAAAAAACAAAATACCCGACTGCACACTAAAAAAAGAGTAATTATGTCTTTATCCCGTGGGACTTTTAGGATAAAATGTATCCTATGACACTCCCGTAATCAAGACAAATCTAACGATACCTCATACATCAAAATCCATCAAGCCGTTTAGGCTACAGGAGGTCACAAAGGAACAGACATACATACTTACATACACTCGAAAAACATTACCCTCTTTGGCAGTCGGGTAATTAAAAGTATAAAGGATTTTTGGCTGGATTTGTGTACTATATCAATTTGGTGTAGTTCTGGTAATGTGGATGACAAGAGATGGTCTCTTATAATATATTAGTTAAATTCACCTAAGATACGTCGATTTTTTATTTTATTAAAGATATTGTACAAATACTGCATATGTACCTCAATAAGGGTGAACCTAAATAGGTAGGTTTAGAATTAAGATGATATGTAGAGCGTTGTGTCGCTCAGAAACCAGAGGTCAGAGCTGGCTGTGCTTGCTCAGTGTACAGTAGTACCGAGTGCTGAGTACCGACCGCTTGTCGCAGTAGGCGCAGGCGTGCGGCTTGAGGTCGGAGTGCACGAGGCGGTGCGAGGCGAGCAGGCGGCGCGACGGGAAGCGCTTGCCGCACGTGTCGCACGCGCACGGCCGCGCGCCCGCGTGCGCCGCCACGTGCGCGCGCAGCTGGCTCGCGTGCGTGTACCTACACACAACTAGCTTATTATAAAACATACGTATGTACGTTATATTCGAAAACTCACTATTGTATTAGTAGTCTAGATATGACTTGTTGTGATTCTCAAAGTATAATTCTTCAATGCGTTCTTTAATTTGAGGGGAGAATACCCTAACAACTGCAAAACTTAACAACTTAAAAACGAATTTCTATACAAACTTTTATTATATCTATTTCCATTTTCTCAAACCTTTACTTCGACAACAAAAGTATTCTTTATTCGTACTCGAGTGGACTGTATCTATACATATAATAAAAATGTAACGAGTCGCTGTCTGTACATGGAAGATATATGAGAAAAAATATTATAGGAGACCTTTATTAATGCAATAGAACCCAAAACAATGATTTTTGAAATTTTGTCTATTTGTCTGTTTGTTCGTGCACGCTAATCTCAGAAACGGCTTATCCTATCTAGATGAGGTTTCAATGATATATTGTGGTAAGCTTCACTTTACATTTAGTGTTTAATTCATGTCAATCGGTTGATAAATAAAAAAGTAATGGCAATTTAAAGAATCACGTTGAACTCGTTGAACGTTTGTTGGCGCGGGTTAGGCATTTTCAAAAATGCTGCCCAAAGGCACTTTTCTACGCGGGTGAAGTGGCTGGCACAGCTAGTTGTGTATATATTTCAAATTGTATATAAATTTTGAAGGCTATTCAATTTAAGCAAAGCAATCAAATATTTCTCATTATGCAATTGTTGTACATTAGTTGATTTTGTTATACATATTATAAATTGGCAGATACTCGAACGTATATACAATATATAGTAGTAGTAGTGTGACCTCTTGTCGCAGAGCGGGCACAGGTGCGTCTTGGGCGCGCGCTGGCCCGTGTGCACGCGCGCATGGCGCCGCAGCGCGCACAGCTCCGCGAACTGCTTGCCGCACCACTCGCAGCTGTAGCGCTTGCGCTCGAAGTGCCGCCGGATGTGGCGCCGCAGGCGCGCGCGCTCTGCAACGTATACCTTTTATATACAAACCATGGCAACACCAATCCAAAACCTTTTTCAATATTGGTATAGGTCACATGATCACATACATATATAATTTCAATTTCTATCAAGTGGCCAGAATGGATTATGTCATGTACAAATATAGATTTCTGGTATCACATTGATACATATACTTGAGAAATTAATTTAAATAAGTAGTATTAAACATTTGTCACAATTTAATGAATAAATTTCAATAAAATAAAAAGAAAATCTGTTTACCATTAAATTCCTTTAGACACTTGTTACAAGTCCATTTATTTCCTTTGCTATGTAATGCAGAGTGAATATTCAAATCATGCTCTGAACCAAATGTCTCTTTACATTTCGTACAGTTGTATAAATTATCATTTACTATTTTATGGCATTTAAAGTGAGCCTTCAAGCTTTTCTCTGTAAGAAATTTCTGTAAAATAATATTTAAAGCTTTTATTTTTTATATACATTTAAATTCATATTTATGATCTAAGGGTGAAATATAAAATATACCTTTTGACAAATACCACAATAAAAGTTGGTTTTGATAGGTTTATCTTCAACAACAGTAAGCTGCCCCTTATCTGAAAAAAATAAGTAAAATAGCATGAAAAGGAATTTAATGTAATGATAGAGAAAAGAAATATTTTCTTTTTATATTGAACATACCTTCAACGCTGATTTCTGTCTGCCTGCTGAAAAAAATGTGAAATTACTGTTTATTGTTGTTATATATTCTTAAGGAAAAATTACAAAACCGCCAATTTTATTACATTTTTGGATGAACACATAGAACATTTTAAAACTTACTTATTTATATCTAAATTGTCTGTGTCAAAACAGGTCCCTTCAAAGTATTCACTTTCCAAGTATTCAACATTTTCTGCAAAGAATTTTATGTATGATGTATAACAAAACAATTATTTTAGTTTGGCAGTATGTCATCTCAAAATGGTTGTACATTGTTGAATGTATTTTTATGTAATGTAATGATGATTCAAAACCCTATTATTATTTAGCCTAATTAAACACATATACACAGAAAAGGCCCTTTATGGAAAATTTCTTCTCTCTGTTGCTAAAAATCTCAACACTAAAATTTTTCTTTAAGTAAGTTCACTGACTTTATATTTTACATTGAAATCCTACACAGTCAAAGGACTCTCAATCAAAATTTTCTACAATTTTTAATTTTTACATATTGGCTTGTTTTAATTTGATTTTAAAAGGCTTACCCTCTGGTATATCATGTTCTTCTTTGTAATCTAAAGTAGTATTTGGTATATTTTCATACTCCTGGGCAACGGTGTCATTAATGTCTTCCTGTATGCTCTCAGTTTGGGTTTCTATATCAATCTTTTGTATAAATCTAAAAAGTCATAACGTTATATTCAAAAGAACAATGAAAGACTAAAATCATAAGAAATTCATTAATGACCAATGAATGAATCAATGTTATATTAATTACTAGCTGCTACCCTGCTACTATGCAATGAGCAATGATTGGGCATAAGTACCTGAAATTCTTGTTTGAATGATCTAATTCATTCTTTACCCATTCAAAAGAATCTAATAAGCTATGATATGACTTCTCGCATTTTAATTTGAATTGGTAACAATAAATAATATCGTTTCGACATGTATCACAAACTTGAAAATTTATAGTTTCACTGGACAATATCTGGAAAAAATAAATAATGAAATGAGACTTATTGTACCATTTAATTTAGCTTTTAATGTAGTTATGTACTTACCTCGAGCGAGGTTATATACGCATACATATCGGCAAGCGAATGATCGTCGTTTTTCAACGTAATTATATCAGTACTATAGCAAAAGCAAACATGACAAACTTTTGATAGATCAGTTATTGATTTATTAGATTTGATTTCTTTGTCGTTTATAGCTCCATTTTCAAGTGTATTTGTGTTATTATAAATGAAAATAGTCGTATCAGAGTTCATTCGATGGATTGCAGTATAAGGTAAATTATTCTCCAAATCACCTTCAGTGTTTCTTCTTGGTATGATTGCATTTTTCTTCTGATTTAAACTCATATTTATTCTTGTACCGTTACTGTCATCAAAATTCAAAACTATGTTTCACTCATTATATTTGGCTTGATTTAAATGTTATTTATTTACAAAATCTTAGACTTACAAGTTACATTTAATGTCATGGACAAAATGTGTGCGTTCAGTCAACTGTCATTGTCAAACGTGCATGCACAGATATTTAAACAATATTCGATAGATTTTTTAAAAATTACAGGACTAAAAAGGATTTTGTAAATTTCAGTGGAATGATGGGAAAATTTGTAAATGCACGAGACACTTGTTAAATACTTTTAGTTTGTACTTTAGATTGTGCCCCGGCGTCGCATGCATATATTTAGCATTAATTATACTTTTATACTAACCTTCCTCTTGAATCATACTATCTATAAAAAAAAAATCGCAACAGAATAAGTAGGTATTGTAGTTTTAAAGATTTAACCATACATAGCGATATACGGACAATGAAAGCAATTTTATTTTATACTATGTAGTGATTTTACTTAATATAAATTTGAATTTGCTTGCATCTAATTTAAAATATAAATCTTGTTTATATTATATCTATATAAAAAATACTGCTACAAGTTATACCATAGATGATACATGACTATATATTTATTCTGAACTTCTTAATCAGCGCGGTGGATATGGTTTGGAAAAGTATAAATAAAAGCATACATAATAATAATATATAACATACAAGGGGTGCCAATGCGACCTATCTACAGCGCTTTCAATGATTAATAATTCCCTTTTTGCTACAGTGGAATACAGTATTGACATGTAACAATGAAATAAGCGTTTTTGCTAAATAAAGGGCTCTAAGAATTCTACGCATACTAAGGGTTGGACAAAAAAATAGACCACGAAATTTTTTAGCTTAAAGATGATTGTTCACGTTTCTCCAGTTCAATAAAACAAAATATAGTATAAAAATAATACTCCTTAGGAAGGAGTTAATTAAAAAGCATCAATAAGAAGTTCAATCGATATAATAACCTTGAATTTGAGGATCTCTTATCTATTTCGAATGTTTATCACCTAATTTTTAATATCGCCAACTTGTATTAATAAGAGGGCAGGTCTGCAAATTATCAGGATTTGGTAATCTTGAAGATAATACGTCACAATTTAAAATCGTTGTCGTATGAAAGTTAGTAGGTACGGGATGATATTAAAATATAAATAGATAATTAATGTTTAAGTGAGCGACACAACAGACGTCTGAATCGTTTATCAGTATTTTATAATTTATTATACGAAACACATGGGAAAATGAACAAAATGTTACATAAGTCATCAGCTTTTCGGGGAAAAAACAATTTGTTAAAGCAAATAGCGTTTTACTCTTCCGCTAAGGTAAGTGTAAAAACGTATCTAATATTAAGAAAATAAGGTTTTTGGTAAATGCGGTATTTTTTTAAGATTTACTATAAAATTCTAAGTACATGCAATAAAATATGAATAGTTAATTAATATCCATAAATATAAATTAAAGTTTAAGACAAAATAATACCAACAAAATAATCTATTATCTTATTTTTAAACTTCAGAGAACTCGGTGAAAACATTAAGCTTAAAGACTACTTATTTACTATTTTTGACTGATACATATCAATAATCGACAAAATATCTAGCGCGAAATAAACTTTTCTGAGAGTTTTTTGAATATAATAAAAAAAGTGAATGTTGTAATTCCTATTTATTCGTAACACGTCCATCAAAAAAATATTGAATCGGTAGGTACGGTTGAAATTTTGCGTGCGAGTAGACGACCTTAAAATTCTTATAAGCATGCTATTGTGGTGCAAATGCGGATAAAAACAAGGGTTGCGGCTGGTATTATAAAAATCTGTGGATCAAATAAAGTCATACCTAATAAATAAAATGAAAAATTCGTTAAAGTCTGGTCAATATATTTTCGCAGCTACTCATGCAGATTTAAAGATATACTATCAAGTGTAATCTGTAAAATTAAATAACATTTTTACTAAATCCGAGAGATAACGATATATTAAAGTTACGATGGAAACAATTTATAATCTGACTATCAATATTTATTATTTTCATTCATTATCTTGAAGGTGTGTTGAGTCCTCTACAAATAATGCGAAAATAAGGTCAGCTTGTTTACAATAATTAATTATATATTTGTTGTTAGTATCACGAAGAATAACATCATAATCTTAGTCTAAATTCATAATATGATGTTATCTAATTAACAATTAGCTTGAGAGACGAGAGAATATCGAGCTTCTTTCGCTAGCAATTTGGGATTTACTTGAATGCATGTTATGTATATGTATTAATTCGTGTTATTATTTAAATCTCTTCCTTATCTTTAATAGAATCGTCGCATTATCGCCATCCGTAGAGAAGACCAATCAGTATGGGAAAGACGAGCACCATTTGCCCCATCGAACGTAAACAGACTCGTAAGAAATGGTGTCAAAGTTATCGTACAGCCATCCAATCGAAGGGCTTACCCTATGCAGGTAATTTGCTTTGGAAGAATAATGCTCCCTAAGAATATGTTAATAAAATATAAATAATACTTGCTTTAAAAGTTGTCTAATGTTCGTGTAAGAACGATCTTTTTTGTTACTTAAGTTAAAATAGTGTTTAGGTCAGTAGGCAGATTTAATTGAAATTTAAAAACTGGTTGATTCGATTATAAAGATGATCCTATTCCATTGTTTAATATAATTAGACTGAAAAACACCTTATTTCTATGTGTGACATTATCTTGTCCTGTTCAGCAGAAGTGACTTCGTTTCATGCCAAGTAAATAAGATAACAAGGACGTCTCACTCTTCTTGAATTAAAATATTTTAAAGTTAAAAACTAAATGGAATCCTTTAATGTGTTGTTTTAATTCGTCTTCTTCTTTTTGGCTACACTTATTAATTGAAGTATTTTTTTCAGTCCTACATAAACGCTGGTGCCGTAATTCAAGAAGATATAAGCGAAGCCGGTGTCATTTTCGGTGTAAAGCAGGTCCCAGTTGATCTTCTCATACCGAATAAGACGTACTGTTTCTTTTCGCATACTATTAAAGCCCAGGAAGCTAACATGCCCATGCTCGATGCAATTTTAGCTAAGGTAATGTAATAAATAAACTTCCCCTGTACTTTAACTCCCGGATAAATCTTATTACCTCACAAATTGTAAAAAAAGAAGGAAATTCAAAGATTTAATTTTCATTTTTGGACGTCTTATCTTTATTAACGAAGAAAAACAAAAAAATCATTTCTATTACATCTTTTATAAATATTTAAAAAAAAACGCCTATAAATACTTATACAAAATCAACTTTTCAGAATATTCGTTTGATCGATTATGAGAAGCTAATGGATGATTCTGGCAATCGCGTGGTGGCTTTCGGAAAATATGCCGGCGTGGCTGGAATGATCAACATCTTACACGGTTTGGGCTTACGTTTACTTGCCTTGGGACATCACACACCCTTTATGGTAACTGTTTAATTTAAACTAATATTATAAAAAAAGTAAAGTTTGTGTGTTTGTTAAATTGTAAGGGATTACCTATATAAAAAACGAAAACGATTATTAAGATTATGCCCAACGAATTGGGCACGGGTCCGCTAGTAATGAACGTATGTGCAGTGCCTTTTTACCGTTAGCAAAAGTATACCTAACTGAACGAGGAGTGTGTTCGGTTATATGTACTTTGATTAATACAATTACATTTCTTGTCATTGTTTTAAATAATAATATTTTAATATCCATTAAGTAGTAACAACTATTAAAACTTTCAGCGTCAATTGTATTTCTTACAGTACCTAATTAAATAGGTAGGTAGGTACCTTTTTACAATTTCTAATCTAATGTGTGTATCATAATCTGTATCATAAACAAAACAATATAATGTGTTTTATCGCATGAAAAAACGGAAAGATAATAAAATTACTATTCTTCAAAAATAAAAACAAGATAACATTTTTTTTTTTATAATTAATACCTTAGTTAAGAAAATATTATATATAGATAATTGATAGGAATATTTACAAGATTTATGCATATTTGAATTCGTCAATAATATAATTAATTGTTTTTTTTTATTTTTTTAGTTTTATTTTTTTTATACAACAATATGCCACCAATATTAAAAAAACAAATTAATTCATTAATATAAATTAAATTTACACAGCATGTAGGTCCAGCCCACAACTATCGCAGTTCGAGCATGGCTCGTCAAGCTATACGCGATGCTGGATACGAGGTCTCTTTGGGCATGATGCCAAAATCTTTGGGACCACTTACTTTCGTCTTCACTGGTTCTGGAAATGTATCACAGGTACTATGACTTTTTGGGACTACACTTGAAAAGTTAGAGTGGAATAAAATGAAATAAGAATAATACATCAATCTTATTTCTTCATTCACAAAAGTATATTTATATAATCATATATTCAAGATAATTATAAATATTGTGTAACAGGGCAGTCAAGAAATATTCCAAGAACTACCACACGAATATGTACCTCCAGAAATGTTGCGCAAAGTCGCCGAACATGGCAGTAAGTAGTAGTTTAAATTAGCCTCTAAATAGCTACTTAAACGTATCTATTACACATTTGTCAAAGACGCCTCTTAATTTATACTTAAGTTAGTTTGAAATACAATTTAAGATATTGATAAGAATTGAACAAATTGTAGCTTATTTATTATCCAAACAATTTCCTTTTAATTTTTTTATTTTATCTAGGATTTAAATGTTAAATGCAATGGAAAATGCAAAACATGTTACTCATTAGCAAGTCTCAGTATAAATAATTTACTAATAAACATTTATTGATCATGCTTTTAAATTAAACATGTCTTATTAAAGCATCGAATACGTAAAACATAGCAATCGCTATTTTTATTAATCAGAGTGAAATTTTTAAAACACTATTATCACTAAATATCTAAATTTAAATAACATCTATTTAAAAAGGTCCAAATAAAATATATGGCTGCGAAGTACGTCGCCGCCATCATCTCGTGAGGAAAAATGGGGGTGGATACGATCCTCAGGAGTACGAAGAACATCCCGAAAGATATATCTCTACCTTTGCACAAACGGTAAGACAACACGTATTGCGTCATTCAATATTTCAGTAATTAATATTGCATTATAAAGGATATATGTTCATTGGCAAATTAAATACTTTTTCAAAGAAATGTTATTTATAGTTTTAACTTTTCTTTGATTATAACCAATGATGACATGATTTAATCCCATATTGTTTCATGTGCCTGTGTGAATAATTAAGTTGGTTATGAAGCGATTTTTATGATAACTTATTTGTTGCAAATGACTACATTCCTCATAAGAAAATATCCGGAAACTTGAAACAAGAGATGGCGCCATCTAAGAAAATTTTATTTCTTCTTGTTAAAATTAATGTATAAATAGAATGAGAGGAATAGGGCGTATTCGAACTATAAGTATCATTGATCTGATGAAAGTAACCAGTTGTACTTATAAGATAATAAAGTACCTAGACCTGCTTCTAGAAATTCGCATAACTCTATGTTCAAATTGCAGATAGCACCTTACACATCAGTCCTAGTAAACTGCATATACTGGGCCGTGGACAGCCCTAAACTACTAACAATACCGGATGCTAAACATTTGTTGCTGCCTTCGCATACTCCCTGGCTACCCACCAGTGTTGGAGCACCAGCTCTACCACATAGGTAATGCCTAGTCAAGTATAGTAATACTCCTAGTTAGCTTATAATGTTCTAGTTCCATCCGATACTTAAGTTTAAGTCTTGCCTATACCGATCCACGTCATTCCGCAATTGTCAACGTTTTGCTTTCTTCTTCTGAAAGTTATTTTTATTTCTTCCTTTACCTGCTTTCCTATAAAATTATCTATTATATATCTATATTACTAGATATTTTTTTTTATCAGGATGCTGGCAATATGTGATATATCTGCAGACCCGGGTGGCTCCATAGAATTCATGAACGAGTGCACAACTATCGATACACCATTCTGTCTCTATGATGCTGACCGGAATAAGGATACGAAAAGGTATATTTAATTAGTTGAAATATTTTTATAGGTTTATAAACTTTGCTTGTTGTTTCCATATATCATATTGGATTATTATCTATGCTTTGGAAAATCGTTGGCGTGAAATAGAAAATATCACATTATTTGTCTAATATAATTTATATTCTAAGCATATATCTAAATACGTACCTATGCAAGCGTCTACGATCTTTTTTTGGTGTACATATTTTGATATCTGTACCTACAGTTTCAAAGGGCCCGGAGTCCTAGTATGTTCGATCGACAACATGCCGACGCAACTGCCGCGTGAATCCACCGATTTCTTCGGCGACCTGCTCTTCCCGTACGCAGAAGACATCATGAGCTCGGATGCCTCTCGGCCTTTAGACGAACATAAATTCTCCCCCGTCGTACAAGGGGTATGTAAATTTTATCATGGGAGGTAACTGCGAAACCGATATTTTATTGTCCTGAAGTATTTATTCAAAAATGCTATTTCACCACATGGTATACAACAATACCGCTTTCTTCTGTCTGTCCCTATGTAATAGATAATCTTTCAAACTACGGAGCAGATTAAAGAGAGGGTGAGGGGTATTTAATACAAGCATAAACAGAGGGACGCGGATAGTTTATTAATAATTAACAAAATCCGGGATTTCCCCGTGTAGCAAAAAGCTGATGATTATAATCATTTAGTAGCAAAGCAAGTATAAATAAAACGCAATTGCGGAATATATGAGCATATGTGATAAAGCTATTGTTTGTAGAGAATTGTTGTTTTAATGAGAAGTTTATCTCGACTGTTATAAGAACGATAACTTGACCTGGATACTTTCACTTGATAAGCGCCACTGATTGACATTCGGTAAAATGTACTAATCTATATTTGTCGGTTTGTTGTTGTGTCTTTATCAATACTGTGATATTATTTCTCAGTACGCTATACGCTACTTATTTCCACGTAGACATTTAATTATTTCAAGTTTTAAACAAAGAAAAGAATAATGATTCGTTATATTATAAAAAATAAGTAAACGCCATTTTTTATAAAAATAGCCAACTATGAAATAAATATAGCCAACAAGAGAAATCCAGGTACCTACCTGAACTACTTTTGCAATTAAACGATTTTTAAAGAGAATTAAAAGTAGTCCGTATGTACTAAATAACCATTTTTAAATATATAATTTAATTCAGCATGACTTATCTATATTCGATCAATTTTATATGTATAGTTTTAGCTACTACTGATGCGATAAATGTAATATTATGAGCAAAATTCGCACAATCTGATAATTTGACTCTTTGTTAATCTTATCTTAATTTCAATTAACATTACAGGCGATTATCACCAGTAACGGAAAGTTGACGGCACCTTTCGAGTACATCAACGATTTGAGAATGTCCAATAAGTGAGTTTGATGTGATACATATAATAGATATGAAAAATAATAAACTAAAATTTTATTAAAACATATTATCATTATTATATAGATAAATATTATTTTTTTCCAACACAGATAAAACATAATATCTTATATGATAATGAGTTACTTTTAAAAAAATGTTTTCTAATTCTATAGAAATTATTATTAGTCATTGATATTAAAGCTCAGATAAGAAAATTCTAATAAAATTCAAATTACCTAAATACTGCGGAAGTGTCTTTATAAAAACACTGATATAAAAATTAATCAATATGTAATTTCTTATACTTTGAAAATTGTAATATTTCTATATTCTGTTTTCAAAGTAAGACGAAAAAAGGAAAATACCTACTTACTAAACGTCATGCGTAAATAATAAATATCATTAATTTTACTTTAGCCGTTCCCGACACAAAGTAGAAGGGAATGACCAACAAGCGCCAATCACTATTCTGGGAAGTGGACTTGTATCCGGACCAGTCGTAGAATACCTCGCTAGAGACAAAAATGTTGCTGTCACAATTGGTAAAGTTGCTCTTATTTTGTACAAACTTTAATGCCAACTTTAGTTAGACTATGAACTTAATTTTAATAGGCAGCATTGTCGATTTTATTATAACCTATAATGTAGAACCCGGGTACAAAAATTAAATAATCACTCATGTTTGGCAAATATTTTTTGTAGCATCACAGTTCAAAGAGGAAGCCGACGCATTGGCCGAGAAGTACGGCGTGAGGTCCGAATACATCCAAGCGAACGACGAGAGCGCCCTCCGAGCTATAGCATCGAAGTCGCGCGTGGTGGTGTCGCTGTTGCCGTACGAGCTGCATGGCGCCGTGGCGCGCGCGTGCGTGGCGGCCGGCGCGCACATGGTCACCGCCTCCTACGTGCGCCCCGAAGTCAACGAGCTGCATGATGCGTGAGTCAGCATGCTATATCCTAAAGAAGGAGCCTATAGAAGCTAGGCAACGACCATAAAGACGTTCACACATCACTCTTGGCCATAGCAGTAGAAAGAGTATACGCGGTGCATAATTCAAAAATTAAACAATTTGACCAAAATGTAACAGTCATTTTCAAAGTAGATTCGATAGTCTTGGTAGTCACATCTTATGAACCGAATCAAATATATTAGATAAGAAAAACTTTAGCTATTTTAATCTTCGTATTATCACACATTAGGTAAGTAAGGTACATTGCAATGATTTATTTACTTTAAATATCAATAATCTAAATTTTCAGAGCCAAAGACGCCGGTATTACTTTACTCAACGAGATCGGTCTGGATCCGGGCATCGATCACCTTCTTGCTTTAGAATGTATTCACGACGTGCAAAACCATGGTGGAAGAGTTGACTCGTTCGTGTCTTATTGTGGAGGTAATGGTCAATCTTAGGTATACAGTTTTATACTGATGTATACTAATCTTATTTATTCCAACTAATCCTTTTTTTATTACAGGTTTACCAGCCCCAGAATTTAGTGACAACGCTCTGAGGTATAAATTTTCATGGAACCCTCGTGGAGTCTTGCTCAACACCATTTCGGCTGCCAAATATCTAAGTCGTGGACAGGTAATACTGAACATATGAAGAACTTGTTGTAGAGACCATGTATAGTAAAAAAGTCCTACCTTATAATACCATATACAGTCCTTTTTCCTACTTATTTACTGACCTGAAAGATATTCATAAAGTTGTAAATTAAATTTATTATTTATTTCTTTAAAATATTGATCAGATTGTCGAAGTCCTAAGCGGTGGTGATCTCATGTCGGTTGCTCGGGAGCTGGACTTTCTGCCGGGCTTCGCTTTCGAAGGCTTTCCCAATAGAGACAGCACGAAGTACTCTTCGCTGTACGGCATTGAAGACGCCCACACTATGTTCAGAGGGACTTTGAGATACAAAGGTATTTGACGTTAATAATGATGTTCTCGTTTTACTTCTTGTTTTACACGTAGAGTTTTACACAAGAAATATAAAATTAAAGGCTCAATTTCATTCGTTATTATTGGATGTTTAATTTATGAATTACATATTTAATTGTGTTTTGAGAATAAGCATACTGCTTTAGTTTTGAAAGTTACTAAAACATTTGTTCCTTAATATATTTATTTTGTTTATAAATAACCTAAAATTTGGTCTTAAAATCGACAGGTTACGCAGAAACTATCAAAGCTATGCAACTATTTGGGTTCGTAGACCCCAACCCGCATCCCTCTCTTCATCCAGATGGACCTCAAATAACTTGGGTTCGTATTTTATAACAATTTTCAAAATAATATTAATGTTAAAAATATTTAAAACATCAATATCAATCAGGAAGTCGTGTAAAAAATAATTTTGTTTTAATTTATATAGACAAGTCTTCTTGTTAGCTATTGGGGTTTTTGATTTGTTTGATATTCTTATTATATCTGAAAACACGCCTCGTTGCGCGCCTCGGATCAAACGGGGCACAAGCCATCGAGTCTCTGGGCTTCCTAAGCGAGGAACCTATCGTTAAATGCGGCTCACCCCTAGATACTATCAGCCATTATCTTGGAAAGAGGCTCGTACTTGGTAAGGCTATCACACATATTAAAACTATGTAATGCGATATCTTAGATAGGGAAGTTTTCTAAACAAAACTCTTTTCTAGACTTCTATAGAAATGTTTTATAGTAAACTGTGTTACGAATATGACCAATATGCTTTTTGCGTTTTAATAGCACGTTACACGTTCAATGTGACGTGACGTGAATTGGTGACGTGAGGATAAGAAAAAACGTTATAGAGCGTAAAACATGCTATTCTACCTTACTTCTTTAGTTTACATAATAATTAAGGTTTATTATATTTTTTAAATTTATGAAATGTTTTTTTACAGAGAAAGACGAGACAGACTTCGTAGTGCTCCGGCACGAGATCGGCGTGACGTGGAGCGACGGCAAGCGCGAGCGACGCGAGGTGACGATGACGGTGCGCGGCGACCCGGCTGGACACACCGCCATGGCGCGCACCGTGGGGCTGCCCACCGCCATCGCCGCCAAGATGGTGCTCGACGGTGAGACCTACCTTTTTATTGTGGGGAAATCCTCTTAGGATACCCACGGAGCTCGGGGACATGACCATGGGTTATGTCGGACTTATACCGACCAAAACCTCACCGTTTACCGATCTACCGCAGCGAGTGCGAGTTTTACAGTAATAAATCTTCAGAAGTATTGTCTAAATGCACCCTCCAAATTCAGAATTATCAATTAAGTCTTTTAAATCGAAATTTAAAATGCGTTATAATATTTCTGTGACTTAAACTTATTTACAGGAATAGTTTTTTGGGGCAAAAAATTCTTAATACAACAATCACTATTCTAAACCTTCGTCCCTCATTCCTTGTCGCTGTACCTCGTACAGTAATTTATTACTATGACTTTACAGGTGAAATTCAAGAACGCGGCGTGGTGCTGCCTTTCTCACCAGTAGTTTACAAATCACTCTTATCAAGACTTCGGTCGGACGGTATTACGGCTAGAGAAGTATCGAGACCTCTCAATTAAATGTTTTTATTAACTATTAAAAAAACTTTCTATACAAAATGTGATGATTAATTATGAATGCGTCTTTTGTGAGTGTTATTTTTAATAAATAATGTTAATTTATTGTACTACGTTCGTTTACGATTAAAGATTACGATCAAAATTATGTTAAAATAATGAACTGAGAATTTAACTTTCAATATACATTAAATGCATAACATATAATATGTACTTAGGTGAGTACTTAGTATCTTCGAATGTTGATAGTTAAATTTATTTCTATAACAACGCAGATAATTATTATTATGCTGATGTAAATATCGAAGTACGAAAATATATTTTTCATGTATTATGTTTTTGTAAGATAAACTGTAGGTTAAGATATTTACTTAAATATAACAAGTGATTTATCCTTATAAAGATCGTTTTATTCGCTGCCCTAGTATTTGGAATGTGCTGTTTATTTATTATAATAATACAAATTATTTCAAAAGCATTTTAACACGTTAAGTGCGAAGCGAGACCTAAATCACCCCTGATGCAACTTCCCTGTGGTGCGGCAAGCAAAAACGTGTATTTCTCTGTCGTGTGAATGGCAAAGCATTGGTTTGGTCCAATGTAGGAAAGAGATACATATATATTTGGGATGCGCTAATGGTTCCCGACTCGGTGGTGTTTTATTACACCACTACGCACTGAATTAAGATAATTTTAATGCAGTGCGGAACGAGGCTAAAATGTCTCATATCCCAACGCGAGCTTCCCGCGACCAGTGTTGTGCATCACATCGAGGCAGAATAAATAGGACAGTTTCTTTTCTACTTCTGGTTGCCTTTTTCTATACTGTGAACCGCATTAAGATGTTCATATACAAAAAGATAGATAAACCTCATGCATAAACCGTGATTGATTATTTTCCAATAATAAGTCTGTAATAGGTGCCTCTTAGTGGTATAGAACTGAACGCTTCGTGCGCGAGTCCGACTCGCACTTGGCCGGTTTTTTTTTTCTTTATGGCGCCTTCAAGTACAATTTAGATTATTAAAAAAAAATGTATCCTTTGATAACTTTGTGTTATTTTGCCAGGTTTTGCCCTTGAAACGATTTAATGAGATATAATTGATCAAAATCGGTCAAGTCGTTGCGTAGTTAAGACAGTTTAAAAACGTCGATATTATTTTTCCCATCACTAATCTCAGCGAAAATTTGCCCTATTTCAGTGCGTTACGAGGTGTATAAGATCCCATATTTTGTTTTGCTAATAATTCCTAAACTAGCCTTCAGATCCCGGGGCGACGGTGGATTAGGGTTCATCAACTCACTGTCTATATCAATAAGGACCAAAATTCTCATTTATCTTTGATTTCGCGCCAGAAAATGGATTTTAGTCTGTAATAATCGGGTCTAATAGACCGCGTGTCGCCCTAACGTCTGGTCACGGTAGGGGCCGATTATACCTCGTGCCGCAGGAACGGAAAGTATGCAAAAATTGGTGCCGAAGCTAACGTGTTAAGAACAGATTTTATAATGAAGTACGTAGATAATTTTATTACGTAGAACAAATTATGGCTCACATTTACCGAAAACACTGTTTATTGGGAGAAAGAGAAATTGTTATAAGTAGCAAATTTACGTAAAGTTTAAAATGATATCATCGGTAGTCGGTACAATAAAGCTAAAGAAATTAAACTCCTTTGTTAACCATAGACTCGTTCACGTTAATGCCGAATAGATTCGAGCAACAAAAAAGTAAACAAAAGTTTTTGATTTCAGCAAGGCATCCGTAGAAATGAAAATATTGATATTATGCCCAAATGTCAGCAGGAAGAAAAAGGTTTGACATGTTTTGTCATTCATATATAATTTTTTGCTAACCTAAAATGATTTATCAAACGACTTGATTTTGCTATTTTTTAATAATTTTTCACGGTATTTTTTATAAAACTAAATCCCGATTGTGTCGTGACGCGTCCAATATCTTTGTTGAGGTTTTTTTAATTAGCGACAACTTTTAATGATGACTATGCGTTAACCCGTTTTAAAATGGAAAACGACCCGAATAACACTGTAAGTAGAGGGTAACAGCAGTCGCTATTTTATCACCAGCATACATATACAATAAGGTAACGAATTTTTAATGCAAAAGTATTAAAATCTAAACATGTAAACAAAAATGGATCTTTAAATTTAATTTTAGTTTTGTTGATATTTTGAGAACTTTATAAATGTGAATTACTACGTCATTTTAATTGATTAAGTAATTTGAAAAAAGCAGAAGCGATATAAAACACTGAAAGGAAAATGATAGGTAACTGCCCGTAGTAATTTTACAAATCACATTAGTAGCTCCCAGGCCACCACCTGACTATTTACATAATATTATTATCCGATGTTTTATCAAACACCCACATAAAGCTGAAAATATACATCTATCTCTTGTATTGTTAAACGAAGAAAAAACAAGACAACATTTAAGTTGAATAATTCGTTAAAGGATCCCGCGCAGAGGTCTCTTGTCTCGCTGGAGATGAGGCTGTAGCAATTGGGCCATAGGATTATGTGTTTTTTTGCATGTAGCAAACGGCGGGTCGCGAGACGGGGCGGTGCATGTCGGTGGCGGCGATGCAGGCGCTGCACCGGCTGCGCGAGTGCCGGCTGCTGTGCGACGCAATTGTGCGCGCGGACGACGGCGCCGCCTTCCCGGTCCACCGCGCGATACTCTCTGCCTGCAGCCCCTACTTTCTGTTAGTTGACACACCTTTAAATCAGCTGTCCACCAGTACACCAGTGACTCCGCCGTAACGCGGGACAGTGGAACACCGAGGGTTTTTAGTCGGTTTTAGTCCGACTATACTTTTTGTTATTAACATTTATAGATCTAACAAAGCACCTCGTATCTAACATAATGAATAGGCAAGAGTATTATAACCTTGCATACATTCAATACAGGTTTACAATATAGAAAATCCTCAAAGGCGTAAATTATAGGTTTGTAAGTGATTATTATTATGAGCATATGAGCAACTATGCAACCAGCATAGATTGTTAATATCTACCAATTACATTTTTTGACGATTGAATTTGGATTTATTAAATAAATAAATAAATAAATATTTTCAGGACATTTATACACAGCGCCATCTAGTTCCAAGCTAAGCCGAAGCTTGTGTTATGGCAACTAGATAAGCGAATAAATTACATATACATACTTTTCTTTTGTGAATACATACATACAATACATAGCAACACCCAGACCTCAGAAAAATACAAATGTAAATTACAAATATATTTTTCCGGTGTGGGAATCGAACCCTTCGCGCAGAAAGCAGTTGTGTTACCACTGCGCCAAGCGGTCGTCTAAAGAGTGTCTATTGTGTGGCCTAAGACTCTATTTTACCCAACCCTATTTTACCAGACACCAAATTACTGAAAAAGAACGAAGAATTACCCACGAAACTTTAAACTCTCATTTATAATGTTTTTAGAATTTAAACGTTAATTTCACTAGTAGTTTTCTTATACAAATATTTAGGATCATAAAAATCTGTTAATAAACTTATGAGTAACCTAAAAAGGCATTTACAATGACTTTAATTTTAGTAGAAATATGTTATGACTTCGAATTAAAAAAATTTTCATCGTTTACGTTGTTATTAAGATATTGCATATTATTTGTTTTTGTATCATGTTTATGAAACTTGGGCTGTTATAAAAGACAAAATGATAACCTTTTAGATGCAAATGAAACACTATCAGCCAATTATTAATTAAGTTTAAGTCTATACAATTAATATAAATTTTCTATGCTTATTTTTTTATTTGGTTTGACTTTTTATACAAAAACTTTACCTACAAGAGAAAAAACACTTAGGTACATTTTAATTAGGTATAGTTTTAAACCAACAATAGAAGATTTTAAAATCTTTTACTATACTATTTATTTATTACTAGCTGTTGCTCACGACTCCGTCCGCGCGGACTTTCATATAAACTTTAACCCCCTTATAACCCATTTTTCCTGTTAAAAAATAGCCGAAGTTTTATCTCAGGCTCTAGAGTCTAGAACATCTGTGTATCAAATTTCATAACAATCGGTTCAATAGTTTTGGCGTGAAAGCGCAACAGACAGACAGCGTTACTTTCGCATTTATAATATTAGTAGGGAAAATTGAAAACCAAGTAATGAAAACCAATGTAAAAAAATATTTTGTTTTATTTTGTTTTGATTTCGTCCACTTGAATTACCTATATCATATTCATAATAAATTAGAACGATAAATTGCTACATTGACATCTATTAAGTTGTTTTGGTATGAATGAGTAGCAAATATTATTTATTACATTGTTGTAAACGCCTTACCTATCTACTATATGGAGTAAATGATCGATTCACAGGAATGTCAAAGAGCGCATTTTTATTGTGAGTGATTTATTTTGGCTTTAGCAGGGTATTTTTTTCAGGTTTACAATGACTATTACACGACCGAAAGAACTAAATATTATACATAACAAAACATGTGTTATGTGTAATATTTGAGTAACAAAGTGCTTTATATAAAAATATGATTATTTTGTACTACCATGACCATTCAAGTGTTCTATATGTAGCCTAGTTGAAGAAAGATATTTGACTTTGACTAACGACTAGACCTGCCAGGGCTCTCTTCACCACGACTCTGCATTCGCGCGAACAAAGCGACGTGTTGATCTCGGGCGTGCGCTCCGAGATCCTACTGTTGCTCATCGAGTACGCGTACCTCCGGCGCATCGACGTGACCGACACGAACGTGCACGAGCTGCTCATGACTGCCGACTACCTGGCATTCCTCGGCGTGCTTCAGCTCTGCTGTGACCACCTGCGCACTTCGCTCAACCCCAAGAACTGTCTCGGAATCATGATGTTCGCCAGGTATATTCATACCTAAATGATTCCAGTAGATGAGTATAATGTGGTGTAGTGTGTCTCTTTCCGACGAATTAACCTGACTCACCTTGAATACATAGGAAAGCCCAAATTAATATTCGTATTCTCCATAAATTATTACACAAGTGATGAACCATTAACTACACAAGCGATCAAGAACGTTCAAATAGACTTAATTCAGAGCAAAAGGCCTTTCAGACGCGTGTTTTGCTACAAACTGGAAGCGGATGCGCGCCGATATTTGCTGCGCTATTTTGTCACTGTGGCCACTCAAAGCGACGAGTTCCTGCATTTGCCTTTAGAAGAATTGAACAGCATTATATTGGAAGATGAACTGAATGTAAAGAGCGAAGAGGCGGTTTGGGAATCTGTTTTGCGTTGGGTGAATTACGAACAGAATGATCGTTGGCAACACACCGTAAAGCTTATGGGCAGTATTCGACTCGGCTTACTTGATACACAGGTAAATGGGGACTTTTCCCTCCGGTCTGTAACTGTAACTTAACAGAAAAACAATCTCTATGAAAATGCAATAAGTAGAAACTCAAAATTACAAAAGAGTTTTTATTTTGCAAATTGCTTTCAATTGTAGGTAATTAATGATTATAGCATTCGTTAAGTTACATGTATAAGAGCGAAAATAATCAATATTAATGGAATATTATTCAGTTCTTCCTGGAGAATGTGAAGGATCACCCTTACGTGACGGGCAATGAGAATTCACGGCCGATCATCATAGAGACGTTAAAATTTCTTTACGATTTGGAGATGATCGCACAACGTGATGGTGAGGTCGCCACGCCCGAGATTGCGCGACCCCGCGTGCCGCATGAGGTACGATAAATTCGTCTTTACAAATATATTCTCCTACATATATTTTTTAATTACCTAATTAATGTAAATAGAGGGCTATTTTTACCAAAACGACCATATTTTACAAATACCATTAAGACAATTTTTTTCGTAATAACTATAGCTAATGAATGAAGCAATACTTCCTAATTTTACAATAAAATTTAGATAAATGGATAGTGGCGTTGTCTTGGTGACATATTTTTAATTTTAGGTTCTATATTCTTTTTCGCTATTAATGACCACATAAACAGGTCTTGTTCGCTATCGGCGGCTGGAGCGGAGGGTCCCCCACAGCTTTTATCGAAACGTATGATACAAGAGCTGATCGTTGGATAAAGGTTTGCCGCAATTTGCTAAATTCTACTGACAAAATTAAAACCTTCTTTTCATTAAAAAGTAAGGCCTGAAAACAAAGATCGTGAAATTGTTCATAAAATGTATAAATCATTATAATTATTACAAATAGGCGCGGATTGAGTTATTTTAAGAATGATATACATTTACAAATAAGAGGGGCGTACCTATCAGTGGGTGTGGCTTTTATGTCATGCCATTTAAAGAAAAATAAGATTGTTTATCAATGAACTTTGAAAATAATCAGAACACAACAAGTAGTGTTTATCACCACCTATAAGCATGATTTACTACACATTTCAGTCGTTTTTAAACTTCCGAAAGCATGCCTAGGTCTTATCTTTGGTTTAATAATGTCAATAATGTCTTTGTTGATTAAATGCTAAACGCATAGATATCTAATATTTTACGTTTGTAGGCTTATACTAACATTTTAAAGTAGTTTAAAAGAAGTTATTAACATAAGCACTGGATATTAAAAAGTGTTTCAAGTGAAATATGATGATTAGGTTTATGATTATTTAATAGATCCCTTCTCTATCTTTCAGCTCATTTTAAATATTTAAAAAATAATTTCTCATTAGCTATGTGTCCTTTAACCTTTTCTAACGGCCAAATAATTATACGCAAAACAATTAATTTAAACACGCTTAATGTGTAGTCATTTTTGAAAGATTTGTATGACGAACTATCGAATAGGACCAACGTTTTAGTCTTAGTTTATGAGTCTTCTAAATGTATAGGTAGAAGAGGTAGACCCCGCAGGCCCAAGAGCATATCATGGCACTGCCGTGCTCGGTTACTGCATCTATGTGATCGGCGGCTTTGATGGCATGGACTACTTCAACTCGTGCCGATGTTTTGACGCAGTTACCAAGACCTGGCGTGAGGTTTGAATGTTTGTCTTTAATGTAGTTAGCTATAAAAACAAAGCTGGAGAAAACGCGTAATTTACGAGAACAGATTGAAAATGTTTGTTAGAGCTCTTATGTGGAATGAAAAATCATATTATAATAGAAAAATGTGATAAGCTAATTTTTTACATATAAAATGGAGGGGAGGTATTTATATGATATTAAATAACACACCAAAAACACTCTATTATGTGACCGTTTTTTATGTCACTTGGTTTACCATACATAATATAATATGTTTTTATCTTTTTATTATGGGCGACGCAGATCACTTTACATCAGGTGACGCGCGTGCTCTTATATAAAAAAATATTTTTATCTGTTATATAACCGCAAAGAATCAGAAGAAATAATTATATTCTGTTAATTTAAATAATAATGTTCGTTCGTGCTTTGGGTGGCATGCGCGGAGTTTAATGTTTGAGGATGTTGGTGATAAGAATTTTATAAACAACCGCCGTTTTGACAGTATTACAATACCTTAAGTTTCATAATGTGCGAAACGTTATCATCAATTTGATACGCAGAAAGGCTAATTAGTTTATTAACTCGTCCAATGATGAGTTATTTTATTGAAATTAGGTACCTATAATGTTTATATTAAAATAATTTTAAGTTGTTTATTTAACTGCTTTTGTTTAAAAAAAATATCTTAACCTTGCATAGGCTCTATTTATACAAATACGATACACGAATATAATACTTAGTTATGATTTATTATTACTATTACATTCTTCTACTGATCGCTAAGATAAGCTATGCACGCCGCGCCGCCTAGTAATGTAAGACACGTACACACATTACTTTGTGAAAACTTTTTTTAAAACACATACCAAAAAAATAAAGGTCGCGCCAATGAACGCGCGTCGTTGTTACGTGTCGGTGGCGGTGATCGGCGAGACGATCTACGCGATGGGCGGCTACGACGGCCACCACCGGCAGAACACGGCCGAACGGTTCAACCACCGCACCAACCAGTGGTCGCTCGTCGCGCCCATGAACGCGCAGCGCTCTGATGCCAGCGCCGCCGCCTTGGATAGTAAATCCTACTAATATTATTCACACGACACTTTATGTAGGCTAAAGTTTAACATGCAGGTAGTTTTAGCCTTAGGATGCTTTTAAGTATTGCCAGGTATTGCCACGCAAACGAAAACTACGCATATCTAACAGTAAGACGCTGCTATTTATTGATAATTCCGTGCCAAGATGTTGCACAATTTAAATTTTTTGAATTATATTCTTTATGTTAAAAGGTCAGGTAAGACAACTAGGTGAAGTACTAGGAAAGCATATAATAGAACGCTTTCTATAAACGCAGACAAGATCTACATAACGGGCGGATTCAACGGGCAGGAGTGCATGAACAGCGTGGAGGTGTACGATCCCGACACCAACCAGTGGACCAATCTCGCGCCGATGCGCTCGCGCAGGTCCGGAGTCTCCTGCATCGCATATCATAACAAGGTACATTAGCATAATATCTGAAATGATTGAAGATTGTTTGTAGTTTGTACGCAAATATTCAATTCGAAAAAAAAACGTTATTCAAAAGGGCTTAATTCAACTTAGTCCTTTTTTTAAGATAAAACAATAATATAATACCCGTGTTTTTGGCATTTTCAAACTATCAAAACGATACTTGGATATAGCTTATTAAAGTTACATTAAATTACGTAAGCCTTACCATAGAATGTAATGCGACTTTCCAAAAACTGTACCATATAAAAGTTCCTAAGTAATAACGAAAGTTCTGGTCTTTATTTTCATAATAAGTTCTTATCGCAATACAAAACTAGTATGATCTGCAATAAACAAAGTTTATCAGACGCAAGTCGAGATATTTATAATTGGATATCTGATTCTTGTTATAAACACCAGTAATAACTTCCCTATTTTCATTGAATAATATATTTATACATAAACTGAACGATTTAGTTTGAAAATATCTATAGTTTAAAAAGTGCATATTAACGTCATAATATACAGATTTGTTGGAAAGTTAATAAAAGTTAACCAAATATCTCTGTATAGTAATTTAAATAAATAAATTGGCCGCTATTCGAAGAATAAGAAAGAGGAATGTAAACCTTCTCTGAAATCAAGGGAAAACCCTTGGGAAAACCAGTCGAAGCATGGTAGAATGACGAGAAGTTGTACGAGCGATTTAGAATTCTTGACATAAGTAACGGTCTTAGCGTAACTGTATAATTTTTGAAATTATAACGGATTTTGTTTTGAATAGGGTGAACTTTATACTAACGGTAAAATAGTTAAACTATAGCTCAAGTAACTTCCTATTCGAGGATAACATCTCAAAGATGTTCTCTTTCACAGATATACGTGATAGGCGGATTCAACGGCATTTCACGGATGTGTAGCGGCGAAGTATATGAGCCGGCCACCAACGCCTGGGCGCCCGTACCTGACATGTACAACCCTCGAAGCAACTTCGCTATCGAAGTCATTGACGACATGATCTTCGCGATCGGCGGATTTAACGGTGTCACCACGATCTATCACGTGGAATGCTACGACGAGAAGACGAATGAGTGGTTTGTGTTTAAGAGATAATTTGTGTATAAAGTTTCCTTACTTTCTTGTCAGGATAAGATAACGATAGCCAAGGAATAGTAATATTATAAGATAAACTAAATACCTATGACATAGGAAATAAAATGCATCAATGTAAAAAAACTTTCATAAGTTCTTATGTGGAAGTTATACTCTAAAGGCCACGCTATAAAGTTTTATACACATTATGCAGTCACTTAAAGAATTATTGTCGTATAAATCCTCCTTATAAAAATATTATTACTATAAAATATAATTTATTTACATAGAAATAAGATAATACGCGTAGCTCAGAGTTTAATAAACTTTTAAAAACACTATTGACATTGCTGCTCTTGGCATTGTATGTTGTTTAAGCGATTCCCAAGGTTTATAATATTGATATGTATACGATGATATTCAGTACATTATTTGTTCATGTTTGTTTTATCCGTACCTATTTACATTCATAACCATGATTGTAACCGAAAAGTTATATATTTCTTGGCCGAGATGACTGACATTAAGAAAAAAAGTTCGTAAATTTTGCGTATGTAGAGATGCCGTATGAAGAATCATTTATGTATCGTAAATAATAATTTTTTTTCTTACTTATCAGAAAACTACGAAAAATTAAAATAGAAAAATTTTAATACAATTTGTTGTAAGTGGTGCTGAGATAGTTTTTGAAGATTGAATGTGTTCATCATCTTTTTTAGTTGACTTTGCATATATTTTGAATGTAGGTACGAAGCGACGGACATGAACATCTATCGGTCAGCGCTATCAGCGTGTGTTATAATGGGCCTGCCCAACGTGTACGATTACATCCACAAACACCGCGAACGTCTCATGGAAGAGAAGCGACAAAAGATTTTGCTGTCAGAAACCGCACGACACCCGCAACACCGCACCGCTTTGCCTGATGTTAGTCATTGTCTCGTATTATTAGTTACTTCTAGGTAACAAGAATTATGAATTTGAGCTATAAATATCAATATAAATTGCTAAATAGTCGTAGAAATAAATGCATTAATCATAAACATGCATTTTAAACGCAATTGCTACTTCTAGTGATGAGAAAAATGTACACTTGCTTGTAAATTCCATCGTATTTTTAATACTTAACTAACATTGGCACAAGAGTCTATCTTTTGGTCTAACGAGGTATTCGCTGCTGTTATGCTATTACAAGAAGCCATATACCATTAATGACAGTACGCAACTCATTCGAATTTACAAAACGACATTCTTGTTGAAAGCTTATAAAAGTTTGGAACTAGCTGAAGCATCTAAGCAAAGTTGTTATAATCTGTTCAAAACCAAATCAACAGGACAATATTGAAAGCGCTTATATAAAATAAAACTGGCTTATCGCCGCTTAGTTTATACTTTTCTGATATAAATAATATACCTATATAATAAATCAGAGGCAGAGGCAGGGCAGAGGTCGTCATTTTTTAATACGAATTTAATTGAAGTGAAACAGAACTGCGCGCAATTTTTTTACTGAGACGAATTGATATGATCTAATTTTTGGTACATTATACCAGTTTGATAATGCTTGTCATGCATAATAGTGATGATGCATGTTTAATTATCATAACGGTGTATTCCTCAAAGTTCCGTAGGTCATTAGGTGTATGTACCTATGTAATCTTCACAAATTTCATCTAAACTCGCTTGATTAGCAGAAAAACTACAATAAGCTGAAGAGTATAGTATATTAAGAAAAAATGAGATCGTTTTATTACCTATAGCCACGCTGCCTTTTCAAAGCTGTAAACCTACCTATACTATGTAGTGTTCTATAACTGGTATGAGCGGGGTATGGCTGCAGGTGCACCTGATGGAGGACAACGACGACATGCTGGAGCAGCTGGGGCTGATGGAGAACCAGAACGATGCACCGCCCCCGCCCCCTCCGCCGCCGCCGCTGCACCCCCTCCAGCCGCAGCCAATGGAGCACGACAGGAACTGAATGCTAGTGGTAAGGTATTATTGTTGTGACGTGCCTTTTTGTTTTTTTACTAGCTTATTTTGAAACGAACGTATCTTCTTTGAATCGGTTTAAAGCGATCAGTGATATTAAAAATTAAAGATGATAGATGGTTAATAATATCTACGACACCAAAAACAGAAATAGTGGCTCTATTTAATATACTATAATACCAGTAGCAGCCCACCTAATACTTACACACTTAATAAGGGAGCAATATTTTAGGATGCCCTTTATATCGTCAAACGACCACAATAATAGAAACTATTTGAAGTATGACGCTATCAACTTGCATATACTAATCTTATTATTATAGAAAATAATATGATGTTTATATGTGCCAAGTAATAACGAAACTATTAATAGCCATTAGCCCATATTAATGAACATTCTAGAACAAAGTCAAACAGAATGGTTTTCAGTTTTGACAGAAGTATTTTGTGACAGACTTTAAATTACTAGAGAGGTATAAGTATGAAAGCTTGCGAGGTTGAACGTATGGCCACGTCATACAAATATTTTAAACATGAAGCAGATAATATTAGGTAAAATAATTGAGTTTATTCTTAATAAGTAGATAGCAATTTATGATATATTTGTTTTACAGGTTTCATTAGGCCGACTAACAGAATAGCATGCACAACGTCTAGTCAATATTAAGAAATATCTATTGATGTATTAAAATGAATTTCATAAAAAGCAATATACTTGAGATCTTCAAAAATTCTTAAATTGTTTCGTAACCGTTCTTTATTTTTAAAATATTTACAATTATTTTAGTTATTTGCCATATTTTTAATGTGATTGATTTAATTTCATAATGTGAATCAAATCTGTATTTTTGGAATAGTTTTTAAATTGTATCAAATTTTTAGGAAGATTATAATATATGCTACTGAAATGAATTGTGGTTGTTTTTGTAATTTATATCTTGAAGATAAAATATTTTTTAGATTCAAAAGATAAGGGAATTGAAATGAGAATCATTATAATATAAGAATCATCAACATTTATTTCGCATCAACCTTAAAATCGTGCGGGAATTCGCAACAATACGTCGTCCTTTATGTATCCTGTACAATTTCTTGCGATGGTCAAGTATCATAAATATATTCTGGGGCATCCTTAACTTCACTCAAGCCTTTAGGTTTTCCAAGAGGAACAGGGGACACCAATAGCTGTTGCCAAGCTCGTTCCGTCCACGCTACAGCGGTAAAACATGCACCATTACTTATAAAAGCTCGAATAAGTACTGGACCAAGTCCTCGCGTCATACAACGCCAACCATCTGTCTGTATAGACTTTTTGAAACAATCCCATGCGCCTGTATATTTTTGTACTGCATCACCTTGTAATCTCGATTTAACCACATCAATAGGATAGGATACAATCCAGGATAACGATCCAGCTAATCCTCCAGCCATAAATACTCTCATTACAGACTGATGTCCACGTGTCATAGCTTCGTAAGAAACAAAATACATTGTAAACGCGGGGCTGTCACGAAGTATTGTAATACCTAGACCACGAAACAATCCTTTAAAACCAGCACTTTTTAGAATATGGCGGGCTCCAGAGAATGCTCCACTTGGCATCAATTCTCCAGGTTTTGCCAGTTGTTGTCTCGTCTTAATCAGTTCAATTGGAGCACATATGAAACTCTGTAGCAATCCAGCTGCGCCACCAGCTATTCCGTGAGCTAATAGAGAATCTGCATTTGGCATCGACTTTATTGTATTTCCGTAAGCACCAAACACAACTGCGTTAACAGCTGCGACTCCACCTAAGGGTGCCCATACTCCTCGATATGCTGTTGATAAAGTTCCTCCTTTTAATAGAGCTTTTGTACATTCCATTGCACTGCCTCTTCCTGTTTGGACATGTACTTTCAAAGTGTCCAGTGGATGACCAACTATAATTCCCGCACAACCTGAATAGAATTTTAAAATGTGGTTAAATTATAGTAGTATGTAGGAACATAAGTTTCCTATTTCGGGCAAAATCTTACCTCCAATACATCCAGCTACGAAGTCTAACGTCCAGTCCATTTTGTGGGTATAATAAATAAATTTTAGGCTCTGTAACGTTTAGTTGCTCAAGTAAAAGCTGAAACAATAAATTTTTTTCGGAAATTAAAACATGTAGGTATTATTTCTTTTAATAATTAATAATAGCTTAAGAACATGTCTAAACTGACTGGTTTCATACAGTTAATTGATTATAAGGTAAGAAAATTTGATAATCCTTACCTATCCGCAGCTCAAATTAAGTAGTCGTAATGCGAATTAACGTTGCCTCCAACGGAGGTCACTCCAATGAACATATTGGTGGGAACAGCGTTGGGGTGGCGGAGCTACAGACGGTGCTCTGTGCTCAGGAGATCCACCACAAATGCGCCAGCGCCGTTCACCGACCATGCAAACACGCTGGACCTTTCCACCCATTATCACTTCAGGTCACACTTATCACAAGGGGCACATGATAATACTAGAGGTACCACTAAACAATACATTTCAAAACTTTACAGCGATAGTAAATGGAAAATGACTATGCTTTATTAAATTGTAAATTCATTGAAATTTGACCTTAGTGTTTTTGTTGGGTGAATTCGATTCGACGTTTGAATCTCTGAAACTTGTCTGTAACTATGAGCATGCAGAAGTAAAATAGTATTTTTTATCCATAAAGAAGCGGCCTGCAAAGTTGAGCTTACTCTTTTAGTGTATACGCTTGGATAAGCCTGTTTAAATTTACGTTAATACTTTTTTATCAGTTTATAAACCTTAATCCTAATTTCTAGCAACTTAATCATAAACGAAGACGATGATGAGAAGGTAACTATCAAAAAATGCTGAAGTTCATGCGAAACCAGTAATTCCTATAATTTCCTGTAGGGAAGCCATGCCTCCTAGTTATAGTTATAAATAACAGAACCTTATAATATGCATCTCTAACATAATTTTGAAAAATTGTGAAGGTAGTTTTCGTTAACACCTATGAATTGTTTAGCTTAAGGTTGGCATGCAGGCAGGACTTTGTAATAAAGTTCTACTCTAGCATGTATTTAGACATAGGTATGTGATACATAAACTGAAAATTCTGTGCAATTATCCAGCTAGCACTTGTTCTATTAAAAATCCATTTTCATAAAATTAAAAATGAAACTTGCTTAGTTAACTTAATAAAAAAATAGGAGTAGGATCAATAAGGAATAAACAATTGCCTGTGTGGAATATTTGGCAATGTTTTGTTTTAAAGATTTGCGCTGTAAATATCTCAGGAGTATTACAAAATATTGGGAGATGATATTTTAACAAAACATAACTGGAGTAAAAATGTACTTGTTTAGTGTATGTATATAACAATACATTAAAGAATTAAATTTGTGTAAATACTAATGCTCATTTGAATATTAAAGTATCTAGCGCTCAAAAAGACAGGAATGTAAATGTCACTAAGCTTGGTTTGACACATTCTGATAAAATTCAAATTTGGTTGAACTGAAGTTTTAATTTCATTCATTGAGAAGCCGGCGTAGATGTTACTTGTAGCTTATTGATTGATAATTTTTATTCATGCCGGTTAGTCGCTGTTTGTAAAATGTACTTATTTGATTCATGAATATTACTGTATGTAGTTAAATAATAAATATAAAACTTTGTACTTTCCATATTTTTTCGTGTTATGAAGTGAAGAAAATTCGCTAAATAATGGCACGTTTCCTGACTACAGATATATTGGAAGGGTTTGAAAAATATAAGGTATGCATTTTTACATTAAAATGAATGGTCTCACTATTTAATTCATTGTAATATGTTGACATAATGGACCTCTTAATAACGTAGTTATGATAATAATGAAAATGTACAATGTTATTGTTTTTATATATTTATTTTTTTCTTAATTTCAGTATAACTCAATCGACACAAGTGTGCTCAGTAAATATGTTATGCACCCTTTTTGGGATTGGTGTGTTCAGGTAAGAATATTTGTTTGCTTTTCTGTTAGACAAAATTAGCAAATAACTTCTAGAGGATTTATTGAATGAAGTTTAATGCTTGCTTGATGTTATTATTACAATATTCACTTTATCTTCTTTACAGTTTTGTCCAAAGTGGGTTGCACCGAATCTCTTAACATTTGCTGGATTTATACTGACAGTTATAAACTTCCTTCTATTCTCTTACTATGATTATGGATTTCATGCTTTGACGGAAGAAAATGTAACAAATGATTATATACCTAGCTGGGTGTGGGCAGTCTCTGCTGTGAATCTATTTGTGGCTTACACTTTAGGTAATGTGGTTAATTTTGTAGTTCAATCCTCTAAATAGTATTAATAATATAATATTAGATAAATACAAGTGCATAAGATGATAATTTGTGTGTGTAACTAGGGCTGCCATGTATATAACCTATCCCCCATGATTGGAAGCACATGTTCCCTGGATTTTAGAACTGTTACCCTGGACATTTAAATATGTTTTTTCATGTGCCAGTTATGGTCAAGGATCCAGTATCAGGTTTTTCCCCGGACGCCTTCCAAACTATGAACGGCAGCACTAGGTGTAACCATACTAATATTTAAAATATTGTTTTGTATACTTGTAAAAGTATTTTATGGAATCACAGTGCACCAAACAAGTAATACAATTAGTAAAATTTTATTTATCATGCATGGCTGTGTCTGTTTAAATTATGGATATACTCAAAATAAACTTGAGAATTTCAAGAATTAAACTTCATAAGTAACTATTGTGATTACACACAAACTCTTGAATCATAAATTTTATCTAGTATTCATTCTTTGTCAAAATTTGTAAATGAATGATTTTCTATTTTAAAAATATTTTATTTAATAAGTCTATACATGACATAAATTTAATTAAAACAAAAATATTCCGAAAAAAATTTTGTGTCATGTTTTAATGTTACTAGAGACTCGCATGATATTACATTCAACACAACTCCATTAAGAACATAATCATTATCATGTCAATGTAAGGTCAAATATCCACAATATAGACATATGGTAATAATAATCTCTTTAAATCTCATTGAAAATACTTTGAATATCATTTGACTTAATAGTAAAAAATTGTTGTAGTAAAGCATGAGTGACTTACTACTGTAATAGCAACAATTTTATAAAACTTGTAATCAGATTATGAACTATCAAGGTCTGCGTGTATCTATCCAATTACCAAGTTGATTCTTTTGAGCTATCATTGTTACTAATTTGTTCATGTGTGTGTTATTTCCGTAAAGATGATTCATGGTATCTTTTCTCTATCATACAAGAACTTAAACCTAAAAAAAGAAGTTGCCAATTTTTTTGTCAACTTTGATTTTTATTCCTTAATATACGCACACTGAAGGCTATACAAAATTATCATATTGTTAGAAAAACACACAATGTTTAATTATATTGTAAAACTAGCTTTTGTTTGCGGCTTCGTTCACTTCGAAATTTATTATGATAATAAAGTTTTTAAAATAATATATTTCAAAATACTTCAGTATAGGTAAATAATTTACTAAAAATGTGGTTGGTATTTACTACTGCATTTTAAATTTATTTTCTTTTACGAACAATTTGTATTACCATGAAAACGGTTACAGTGAGTTAGTCTTAGAAGATACCGTCGGATATTTTTGTAGAACATACAATTTTCTACATCTCGTACAATTTTTTGGATATCTGGAACTGTTTTCGCATATAAAGCAACGGTTTATAAAATGATAAGTAATTTTCCCCTTTTTTAACATTTTTCGCTAGTGTTCCGCTCCTATGCGCAACAGGATAATCTATCTATATCTATACTAATATATAAAGCTGAAGAGTTTGTTTGTTTGAACGCGCTAATCTCAGGAACTACTGGTTCGAATTGAAAAATTCTTTTTTTATTGAATAGACAATTTATCGAGGAAGGCTTTAAGCTACATAACATCACGCTGCAACTAATAGGAGCGAAGATATAATGTAAAATGTGGAAAAAACGGGGAAAATTATTCATCTTTGAGGGCTTCCTTTGCGTGCGCTGCGAAAACGGTTCAAGATACCAAAAAATATGAATGAAAAAATTATTCCTTTTCAAATGATCTAAAAAAAGTTCGCGACTGTATGTCTATCTTCTAAGATTGACTCACTATAACATAATAATAGAAATAGATCCGACGGGGACGAAGTCGCGAGCAACGGCTAGTGTTATATAATATTAAGTACTAGTAGTTCCTGAGATGAGCGCGTTCAAACAAACAAACAACCTCTTCAGCTTTATGGATTACTTGCGTCACAAATCGTCACATCTAAACGATGTTGATTTTTTTTAATAGAATAACATTTCAATTTTAAAAGAATAAGATTTGTTTAAGAAAAGATGTTAAAACATCGATGTGCTCTATCAATGTTGGAATTAAAAAAATATAAAACTCTAAACAGCTCAAAGTGCCCTTTGTTATCTCTTGTTACAGTGTCATGTTATCTATAAGAATCCATGGTGTTGCTATAACAGGATGCAATATCAATTGTAATGTTCCACTAATGTTTTCAAATTTATTACTGATTATTTGAGATAAAGAATATGGTTTTTATGTAAACTTTCATTAAATGGTCGACAAAAATCTATTTGCATCATAGATTTAAATGTTTTACAGCATTTTTTTTAATAGGTATAATTGGGACTCTATTTAGTTAAAAATGGACTTTTTTTCATTGTTCATCGGCTTATCTTAATTCAAAATTTCTAGATTGCGTGAAAATTATTGCACAGAATACAATACCTAGTTTGACCTTTGCACTAAGATGTAGATATTGTGTAAAGCAAATCATCTAATTACATTGTTAAGATTGGACTCCGCTTACGTAGGTACCTACTCTCTGTAAGATAAGGAATCTTAATATAGAATCCTTTTATAGTGATTCTACGCTAAGCTACGCAATAGATAAATAATGTTTATAACTATGAAATCGTAATTATAAAAATAGGCGTCATTAATTAACTGGTCAAGTCAATTCGAAAGAGTTTACTTGACCAGTTAATTAGATATACATTATATTTCTTGTTTTTTTATAAAACAAGATTACAAACTTACTAAACAGAAGGTATATTTTTAAAATTAAAAAAAATATAGAAAAATGTAATATGGCGGTTTTTACCAAGGTCAAAATTTTTTCATTGCAATCTATATTAAAAGGTTTTAAGAATAAGCACTTCCACTATATTATTTGTATATTAAATACGGTTAATTAATAATACGATCTTGACCAACGTGACCTTAAAAACTAAACGTAACCTGTAGGTATAAAAATAAGTGTACTTGATAATTACAACAATTATTACATGTACAGCGACGTAAAATCCATAATTAAACAGCTATGTTTGATTTACAATCATCATTTAATTGGATTTGGTGTTAGGAATTGTATCTAACAGAACCTAGGTAATTTGTATCTAAAGAGATCTAGGACCCTTTATAATATGAAAAACAATGGACAAACAAACAATTTATGCCGAAGAACTTATTTTAATCACAGGCTGGCAATGTCATACGTAAATTCACTAATTTAATTGCCTCCTTCAATTTTCAAATTTAAGGAACATTTTTTTTTATTATATGACCTTAAGTCATATTATTGTATATTGTGCTAAGCAAAGTTTCCTCTATAATCTTTCAACAATTATTACAGATGGTATCGACGGTAAGCAGGCTAGGCGGACGGGCAGCAGTGGGCCACTCGGCGAACTATTTGACCACGGTCTCGATTCCTACTCCGCAGTGCTTATACCAACTTGCCTATACAGCATATTTGGAAGGTAATACTATTTTAAATTACCATTATTAGTTGCTTAGCTTGTTACATCGTATATACTTTCGTTATAGTTCTACGATACATCATTTAAAAACTTTATACTACACCTTACAATACACTCCTTCCTGTTACCAAAAACTATTTGATTGAATAGTAGAAAACACAATTATCTGTTTGAACTCTACTTACTAGGTATTAGTCAAATGCTAAAACTTTTATGGTTACATTTTTCATACAAGTTAACAAAAATATTAGACCAAGATATTTCGAGACTAAAAAAAATGTAGGTGTAAATTCTTTATAACTTTAGAACGTATAGACTAACGCATAAAATATAATTACATATTCTTGTCTTTAACGTTGGTTTTAATTGCTCAGTGACTCGACAGGTCTTAATTATATTGTATGATTCATTATAATTATAAAAATATAAATTAAATTTATCCCAGGCTAAATGGCTAAACATACCTAGGCACTTGAAATTTAGAAGGGCTGTAGTTTAGGTACCGTAGAGGTGCACCAAGAAAGAAACTCCCGAAATTCCCACAGGAACGGGAGTTACCGGGAAAAAATATTTGTATGAAAAAGTCGCGTCGGATCATCTAGTATAACTATATTTATTTATTTATTTTTTATCATTAGCTACAATTTCCTGCTATGTAGCAGTGGTTTACGCAGTAAGCACGCTTAAGGCTTGCCGCTTGTGTCGCGTAAACCAGTGTAATATTTTATATGTATAACAGTTATTATTCTTCAAATTAAAGAAAAAATTAAATAATTTTTGTATGTATTGATTATCATGAATATATTTTGTTTTCAGGGATGAGTTAAGCCCGCGGAGATTCTTTTTTGTAATTTGGAACATTTTTCTCAATTTCTACCTCACGCATTGGGAAAAATACAATACCGGTGTTATGTTTCTACCGTGGGGATATGATTTCACAATGATTGTAAGTGTACTTTTATTAATATACTTTTCAATCACTCAAACATCATTACTTTGTAAAGCACGATTTACGTGCTTTACAAAGAGATATTATTTAAATTTAACCATATCTGAAATAAAAAAGTTTCATAATTTATGAAGTCTTTACCGCTCATTTGGAGGAATGAATTTTTAAACTAAATAAGGATAAGAAATACAATAATTATGTTATATTAAATGTTTCGGGTGGTTAAACTAATATGTATCCTTTTCATCTTACAGGTCACTGACCTACCCTACGTAGGTCACCTAACTAACCTACCCTAAAAAATGAAGTGTTACGTATATTAGATAGGTTTCTTATGTATATCAGGGCTCGTGCACTCTGCTGCTGGTGACGTCACTGATAGGGCCGCGCGCGTGGCACGTGACGCTGGCGGGCGGCGTGTCGCCGGGCGCCGTGTTCGAGCTCACGCTCTACCTGTCCGCCACGCTCACCAGCCAGACCGTCATACTGTGGAACATCTACAAGTGCGTACACACCCTATACAGTATACACCACCTACACGTGCGTACACACACGATACAGTATACACCACCTACACGTGCGTACACACACGATACAGTATACACCACCTACACGTGCGTACACACACTACAGTATACACCACCTACACGTGCGTACACACTTTACAGTATACACCAACTACAAATGCGTACACACACTATACAGTATACGACGCCTACAAAAGCGTACACACTATACAGTATACACTATACACCTACAAGTGCATATGTTGTGTGTATAAGTTGTCGTTTCGAAAACTCCTTCAAATGTAGTACAAGACATCGATTAATTATGATACCCATATTCCGTTCTCTAAAATTCACACCAAGTAATTTTATTTATTTCCAGATCATACCGTGATCGTACAGGCAAGATGCGTTCATTTTGGGAAGCGATTCGACCACTTGTTCCACTCGTAGTGTTCTTTATATTAAGCACTATATGGGTGCTTTATTCGCCATCCGATATCATCAATAGAGGACCTAGATTGTTCTATGTCCTAACTGGCACGATATTCTCGAATATAACTGTAAGTAATTTCATTTAAATTTAAAATAGTAAAACATGTAATAATTATAACAAAAAATCTTTGTGAGGATAAACAATATATTATTTATAAACCTTAGATACACTAATACTGTTTCAGTTTTCGCAAGTAAGTTTTTTAGATCCTGTTCAAAATTTAATTTCCCCTTCTCTCAAAATGGGTCCCAAATTTTGAAGCCCTTTAAATGTTGTTTATATGTATGGTAGTGTCGGCTGATAGTGTCGCAAATGAGCGACACGCGGTGCGAGGTGGTGAGCGGGCTGCTGATCCCGTACGCGGCGGGCGTCGGCGCCGCGCTGTCGGGCCGCCTGTCGCCCGCCGCCGAGCTGCTCATGCTGGCCACGCTCACCATAGCCGCTACACTCGCGCATCTACACTATGCCACATCTGTGGTAAGTATTACTCCAACCACACTTGACTCCGACACCGACAGAGAACACTGTGGCTGTGACACATGTATACTTACCGACTTAGTGATTGAGACTCTAGTTCAACTTCTCACTTGAACACTAACCACTAAATTGGTACATCTACAGTCTACACCATGCTATATTATATGTGGGAATTATTAGTCCAAATCACATTGACAATAAAAGATCATTCTAAGACGTAGAAGTGAATAAAATGATTATCTTATAAATTTAACAAACGTAATTTTTGCAGGTCCAAGAAATGTGTGAACACTTCAAAATCTCGTGTTTCCGTATTAAGCCAAAGATTAAGTAAATGTCGGTGATAAGCAGCAATTTATCTGGTCGTATTTCTAATGTTAGGAAGTAGATAATGTAGAAAAATTTTGAGATCTGATTTTTGATCTTGTTTATTTTGATATTCATACTGGTTATGCTTTTATATCGAAATTATTAGTAATTGGTCATGACATGGCATATCCTTTATTGTTAAAAAAATACATTTTAGAACTGATATATGGTTTATAATTTAGATATTTGGTAAGTTTAAATTTACCATAGTGTTAACTAATTTTATATTTTCCAAAGATTAACATTACAATGATGTTATATGTTTATGTCAACATTTATTTATACTAATCTAATAATATATAAGGTATATCCCCCTGAATACCTCCAGTTTTTATTTGGTATTTTATTGTAAAACTAAAAGTAGAGTAAAATGTATTCCAGAAACTAAAAAAATGTACCAAAAAACTCCATTGTATGGTGTTACCGTGTTACATTCCATAAGTCTTAAATTTATCAATATTTTATACATACATACATAAATAAGGTAGTAATTTGGACTAAACTTTTAAAAATATATTTGACTTTGACTACGGTTACCAGTGCATACTATTAATATTTTTGTACTATTGTATGTGAATACAAAAATAACATGAGCATTATATTTTTTCGTCTGGGTTATAAAAAAGTAGTTCTATTATAGGTTAATCTGAATTAGTGTCAAACTATTAATGGTGCTCCAAGCAATAAGGTGTTTTGTATTATAATTTTGTTAATTTGAATAGTTCCTCTTTGGATTAAATTGCAGCTTGGTAAAAATTTATGAATAGAATATTTAAGTAAATTAAGTAGTACTTGCCATAATGCATTTTCAATAATAAGTCTGAAATAATTATCCCTTAGCTAACTATAAAAAGCAACCTTCCTATATTTGTTTTTTCTGTATAATAATTTTTTAAATTGAATGTGAAATTGTAAAAATTAAAATCTAGTCAGTAAATTTCAATATTGTTTAAAAACTTCTTTTGACTTATTAATGCTTTGGCATGTGTTTGACTCAATGAGTTTATAGTTATATATATAGTTAATTTTTATATTTATTTAAGATTCAATACAAAGTGTCCTGTGACAGTCTTTTTTATGCTCAAATAGATGTACCTGTTTTATTTAAGGCTTTCCAAGGTTGCTAACTTCATAGCTAAGTATGTAAAAGGTGATTGTTTTCCTGATCTTGTGTGTTATTACCTATTTGTAAAATAAAACTTCTATTTATATCATGTTTCATTTATAAATGTTTATATACACTTGGGAACAAATGAATACCACTAAAAAACTGGTAGTTGTTATAATCATAATGCTTCAGAATATTTAATGTTGACAATAAATTAATGTCGACAAACCCGGTAAAATTTTTATAATACTTGGTAGTAGTATTTTTAAGACTGGCTTAACTTTATTCATAAATAATACAAAAATTGTTTTGCAAATATTTTAATAAGAATTAACAAATTTAAAGTTATTCTTAACACATAGAACTAATAGTTTCATTGATCTCATCTCCCAATGACAGCAACTTTCTCCATTGATCAGGTTGCAATGATATACCTTTCTTTCCTGGTAACAATTCACCATTCTTTTCATAGAATTCTCTAATGTCAACATACACCTTGCCTTTAAATTCCCTCACTTTAACTAATTTCTTGCCTTGAAGCACCCATGTTGGCTCTTTGTCATCCGTCCGTGAATTCATTTTTGCTTTCTTTTCAGGCGGAGGATTTCTCTAAAAATTTTTTTATCAAATTTAATGTCAAAGAAAAATAAATGTTGAACATCTAAAGCATTTTTATTGTATTATAATGGCAAAAGGAAGGAGAAATGATCTTAGTAATTCATGTATATAAAATCTGTAGGTCGCATTGGCTATAGAAAAGTTACTTTAACAAAGCTATTACATAGAAATAATATTTAAATTTTCTTACTAAAAATTGATGTAAATGTAAAATGTTATTAAGTGCATACATGAATCAGAATGTATAATTTCAAACTATGTTCTATTTCGAACAACAATTAGATTTAGGTATACACAAATTAAATATTCATTCTTATTCAAAATTTAAAACTTACATCAACTGGACCGTCATCACTATCGCTGCTCGAGCTCTCTGCTTTTTGTTTCTTATTTTTAGGCATTTTGTGTATATACTAGTATTAAAGCAAATTAAACCTAAAATAGACTGATTAAAACTTGAAAAGTAACTGTAAACTTTAAACGTTAAGAAAAATTTTCTTAGTTTTGCTTCGCTGGATTGAAATTATTTTTTTTACACAGACTGAATTGTAATTTGTAAATGTCATAACTCATAATGTCAATTGTCAATGCTCTACAGTTTAAAATAGTTAAGAATTAAGATAATAATCATCTCTATTTAAGTATTTTTACTTATTACAAAAAACATTGTCCTAATTTGATAACAACTAAGTATGAAAAAAAACTAACATTATTATCGATCATAACTTAATTTATAATCTGGCAATTGGCATCGCAGCATGTTGCCATTTGAGTTTCCACTTTCCAGTTTCCACTGTCAAACTGAAAATCAAAACGATAAGCTACAATAGCAGTAATCGTACCATAAAAATTAAAATTATGTACGAGGCATTTGTGAAAGCCGTAATCTTTTATAAGTGAAAATTAAAAAAGAATTATATTAGTTATTCATGAATAATTAATAATAAATGTATTTACGTTTCATTTTGTGTTATGTTTATAAGACTAGTAGTGTAAGTGATATTTAATCATGAAATTTAATACGAATATATTAATTTTTGTACTTATTTTGTATAAAAGCAATCTGGTTATATCGAAAAGTGATACTCAGTCATTACTTAAGTCAAATTCTTCATCAGAACAGAAGGGATGGAATATACAGCTCAATATTTATTTTGCGAAAACATTGCCATCAATTGTCAGGAAACCCTTAGGTAATGATGTGCGTTTAAAATGTGAAGCTATAATGAACTATACTAGAGTTGAGAAATTTACAAAGAATAAAGAAGGTATAAAAACATCTTTAACAGAATTACCACCAGACTACATCATTGAAACTTTAATGAAGAATGTTAAAGTATACTGGTTAAGAGATAATAAGGCTATCAGTGAAAATCAAAGAACGAAAATAATGACCAAAGTGGATAAAGCAAATGGTACAATTGGAACAACATTAAAAATTAAAAATCTTACTTTAACTGATGATGCAAATTATACATGTGTTATCAACCAAACTTATGAGAAGAAACTTACATCTAGGCTTATTGTTATAAGTGAAGATAATCCTGAGTTATCAACAACTTTACTGTCACATAGTAAAGATGAAAATGAGTTCATTGTTGACTTGAAAACAACACCAAATTTAGTTTCGGAAGGAATGATTTCCCAGGACAGTGATGAAAGTGTAAATACAACTGTTGTACAAGAGTTGCAGCCAATATGCCAAGAATATGTAGGAAAGGCATGTATGTTACATCTCAGTGGACAATATGTGTATATACCATATAACATGACACAGGCTGCTTTAGAGGTTAAATTGTTAAAAGCATTTCAAGTGACAAAGTACTCTAATGAAATTAGCTCTCACTGTGAACAGTATGCACTTCCCAGTCTCTGCTATTCCACTTTTCCAATATGCAGAGATCCATTTATAACAAATCAAAAGTTTTTCATAGAAGCTAAGAAAATATTTAAATTGCATTCTGAAACTAAGGATGAGCATGATATTCCAAAAATTGCATACAACAGAGTACCACATGGTTTGCAACCTCAGTTGGAAAATAATATAAATATGACAACAGACATATTTGACTTCAGACATAACTCAACAATATTAAGAAGAGTCTGTAAACAAGATTGTGAAATATTAGAAAATGAACTCTGTCAAACAGAATATGCTATAGCGAAACGACATCCACATATTGGTCAACAGCTGACTCTTGAAGAATGTCAAGACTTACCAGAAGATGATTCTGGTTGCTTAAAAATTGGGATAGGCACTCTAATAGTATCTGATGACGAATGTTACTGGGAGAATGGTAGTGGATATTTGGGAAGAGTAAATGTTGCTAGTAATGGCATGCCTTGTGTGCCATGGTCAAAACAAATGCTTTTTAAGCTCGCAGACTACCCTGAATTAGCTGGTCGACATAGTTATTGTAGAAATCCTGGTGGTATTAAATCTCAACCCTGGTGTTTAATTGACAACGATGGGAAAACTGAACAGGTCTGTGACATTCCAAAATGTGCGCATAAAATTTGGATATACATACTCAGTGTTTTCTTCATTTTAATTGCCATCATAGGAGCCTTTATAGCATGTGTTATAAAACGTAAACGAAAGGGTAATGCTTCAACTATTCGAGATATAAACCTACCTAATGCAGATAAAAACATTTATGGTGATTCAAGGCTCAATTCTCCAATAGAAATGAATGATTTAATGGCAAACCAAACTAATGGGATTCAGCCTCATTTAACGCGAAATGTTCGAGGTAATGGTGTACTCCGTGTACCACAGTATTCATTGTCACAAATCAAATTTTTAGAAGAATTGGGAGAGGGTGCATTTGGGAAAGTATACAAAGGGGCACTTAAGAACAATAGTGAAACTCAATATGTTGCAGTAAAAGCCTTAAAAGAAAACGCCTCTGCTAAGACTAAAGCTGACTTTAGAAGAGAAATTGATTTGATATCAGAACTCACTCACGAAAATATAGTTTGTATAGTAGGAGTTGCATTAAGGGAAGAGCCCTTGTGTATGCTATTTGAATTTATGGCGCGAGGTGATCTTCATGAGTTTTTGATGGGCCGCGCTCCACCTTCCGGTAAAGGGTTACCTGCAATGCGTTTACTGAACATTGCAAATAACATAGCATCGGGAATGCAGTACTTAGCTTCTCATCATTACGTTCATAGAGATTTGGCAGCACGAAATTGTTTAGTTTCGGATGATTTCATTGTTAAAATTTCTGATTTTGGTTTATCAAGAGATATCTATAGTTCTGACTATTACAGAGTGAGTCATACTCCATTTTTCTTATTAATTGATAAATTGTTTGATAACATTGGTTTCATTACACCAACATAATTTTTAGGTGCAATCAAAAAGTTTGCTTCCTGTGCGATGGATGCCCCCAGAGTCAATTCTGTATGGTAAATTCACTACAGAGAGTGATATATGGTCTTATGGTGTGGTTCTTTGGGAAATTTACAGCTACGGCCTACAACCATATTACGGGTTAGTATTAAAGCTATATACAACTATATATATCACTTGTACGGTTGAAACCTAATATAGTATATAAAAAATAGGCACTCTATCTGTACGGACTATTTAATATAGCCAAAGTTAGACTTGTCTTCAGCGTTGTTTAGTATTGATTAGCTTCGAGCTTAGTGCAACATTTCGATCGATGTCAAATGAAAGAAAAACATTTGGTATTTTCTGTTGCTGCACGCATCAAGCGAAAGCACTACTTAGTACTTTTGAGCATGCTCGATATATGAATGAATAAAGATGTAGTTCAAACATTCAACGTTAAGCATTATGTCGCAAAATGCGCTCTAGTGCTTCTAATGGAAAATGCTGTTGGTTTCTTTCGGCTGTCATTGCAGTATTGTTATTGTAACCAGGTACAGCAACCAGGAGGTGATATCGATGGTGCGCGGCGGCGAGCTGCTGGCGGCGCCGAGCGCGTGCCCGCCGGCCATGTACGCGCTCATGCGCGAGTGCTGGCGACACACGCCGCAGCGGCGCCCCGCCTTCGACGAGATCGTCACCAGGTAACGAACACAATTTTGTACCGCTAATAACGTATTGAACTATTTTTTGTTTAAAAGGTTATAGGTGACAATTATAGGGCACACGTCTTAAATTTTTTTGTCGTTTAATGGGGATGTTAAATAATGTAGCCATATTTGTGTTTTTATAGAAAGTTAGCTTTTTAAATATATACTTAAAATTAATAAAAAATCTTAAAGACAAAAATTGAAAATGCAAATTAGTACAAAATTATCAGAGTACCGGATTTAGAGTAAGAGTATGGTTTGCGAAAAAAGAGTAGGTACAAAACTCAGTAAATAAGTGTAGTTGGTCACCATAGTAATTGCCACTAGTTCATTCAGTTTCCTATTCAAGATAGAAAACTGGTACACTATGCCGAATTCCAAATAAAATTTCTATTTATTTTTTGGAGTAAGTATTTAATTCGCATCAACAGTCTGAAATAAGAATAGTGTGGTCTTGGTGATTTATCGAAACTACATAAATATGTCCGTATTGAATAACAGTTCGCAGTTCGCACGTCGAAGGATCGCATTACGTTACAAATCTACCACAATGGTGCTGAGAGGTCAACAAACTACTTATGTGCAAATAAAACAGATTGAATAATACTTTCCTGTTCGAGTTCTGCATAGTTTTAACTGCTATCATTATTTATTTATTATCTGTTTCAGCACATTTTACTACAAACGTATGTATCTAAATTACAGGATTCAAGAATGGATCCAAATGGGGGGATGTCCAGAAACAGTTCCGCCTGACAACAGTAGTGCTTGTGGTTTCAAGCCTACGTCCAGTAGGGACTTGCAAGAGAGAGTGCCGTTGTTGCCTCCTCACTGTTCATCATCAAACGGCTCTCTAGCTACCGGTAGTTTGAGAAAGTTCAGTACTGCGGGTAGTTCGAGAGGCGATGATAATTTCTCTACCTGTAGCGAGGTTCCGCCGCTCGCGCCCAAAACTAAGAAACACAGCTCCGGTTCACTCATTGATACAGATAAGGTAGGAACTAGAGAAACGATTGTGAGGATACCCAACGCACACTTTGGCAACGAAATATAGTTTTTTGCTAGATAGATGGACCGGTAGCTAGTTGGTAGCGTTAAGGAACAAAAGTTTTTAGTAAATTGCTGCACTGCCCATTAAAAAATTGTTTAATAAGCATTTAATTAGTTGTAATTGCAGTTCACTGATTAACCCTTTATAAGGCACAGAGAACCATGCTAGCTATTAAAATGCAGTAAAAAGTATTTACTTAGTTAAGATATAACATATTTTTTGAATATTTTTCGGCATCGGAAAATATGCCGGAAAATAGTGGAAAATTTGGTGGCAATATATTAGCCACTGCCTTTATAGAGCTAATAGAGAATGTGGGTAAATAATAAAATAATATAGTTTTTATTGTTATTTTCATTACAAATTGAAATGTTTATTGCTTATTATGAAAGATTTCGAAACAAGGCACCATACACAAGGGAACTTGACACTTTTTGCATTGTATCGTCGATCGTACATTATTTGTTTTTGTGCTACAAAGCCTGCATCGCCGATAAGAGTCCAGTTTAGAAGGCATGTGGTCACCGACATTGCAATATCTTATATCATCAGGGACACCTATTATTTTTTGTCGGTTTTCTGATGCTTTTGGACGTTTGACGCAGTAATTTGGCAAAGTAGATAATGGTCTCTTTCTAGAGGTAAAATTGTTGACCAACTGCCTGGCCAATTCTTTACGAAAATCCAACAATGTTTTCGGATTATGTACTCTGCTATTACTTGAATACAAGATAAATGAGTTCACAAGGGCCACATCCATAGAAAAATAAAAAATTCGCATCCACCATTTACGGCTACGACGCCCAGTGTGACAAAAACCCTTGAGCTGATCAAAGCGATCAACACCTCCCATTCGCTTTGTGTATTCGTTTATTGCTAATGGACATGGAAATGTTTTTTTCTGCCCATCGATTTGTTTTCTTTGGCAAGAACTTCGAAGTCGGGGATGATAGGCAGTCGTCAAAAGTGTGACTAATTTTTTATCCTGCCATGCAATGAAAGCTACTCTCGCTTTCACCCTCCATTTATACTCTCCTCTCTGCAATGTTCCTTTCTTCTTGATCTTGATCCTGCTATCTTTTTTCATCAATTTTGGTAAATCAACTCTATCACTTCTCACTGTTGCAGTGGAATATATTTTATTATTACGTAAGTCACGCATCAACTCGTAACTGGAGAAAAAGTTATCGAAGGCTATGTGACAAGAAAAATTACTATCAATGAGTGGCTGACACAGTGTTTTGACAACTTTAGCACCAAGACCAGTTTCCGTCTTGTCCGTTTTTCCTGTGTACATATAAAACTGAAAAACGTAGCCGGTCATACTATCTGCTCTTACCCACATCTTGTATCCTCGTTTTATTGGTTTCATAGGTAAATATTGTTTCATCGAAGATCTACCTTTAAATTTAATCATACTTTCGTCGATACTTTGTGATGTAGTAGGTTTAGCAGCATCTTGACAACCTTTATTAACCAGATCAAGCAAAGGCCGGATTTTATACAGTTTATCAAACTGAAGTGAATTTCGTTCCGGCATTTTAGTGTTGTCATTCAGATGTAAAGCTTCTAAAAGCTTTTTGAAACGTTTGCATGGCATAATTTCGGCAATCTCAGTGACTCTATAAAAAGGATCAGTTGACCAATAATGATCCATAGTTGGCAAAATATGTATCGACATCATAATAATAATACCTAAGAAAGCTGAGATTTCATTTTTGTCTGTAGGCGTCCAGGCATTCAAATTATTTTGGTCTGCATACAAGTTAGTTTGTTCAACTATAAGTGTAAATACCTCTTCTGTGAAAAACTTTGAAAAATAGCAAAGAGGACTACTACGGGAAGGAAATAGCGATGCAGCTCGTAGTGGTCTGGAATTGAAACTTGTAAGGTCTGGTTGTATAGGCCATTCACTTTTCGTCCACTCCTCTTCATCATCGTCTGAAGGATCAGAATCAGTGGCAATTTGCTCATCTAATTGCATTGTCTGAGGCGGTTCAGCTAACGTTACAGAAACATTACTAGATGATGTAGAAGGGACTT